>VWYP01023483.1:531366-581795 GCA_013400435.1 Pycnonotus jocosus | reverse complement strand
AAAACTTAAATAAACATTGTGAAAAGCATTAAAAATTATTTTATCATATCTAAAAGGAAGGAACAAAGTTTTGCTAAACATGCAGCAAAACTCTTGATAAAGCAAGCAATAATCACAAGAGATGAGATATTGGAAAATCATGAGGAAACAGATCTGTTTTCTTACCATTTCCAGAGTGTGCATGTTCCCCTCACATCAAAGAAAAGGAAAAGGGTGAGAAGGGGGATGGGAAAGAAAGAAGCACACTCTTCTACAATAATAACTGTGATTTTATATTCCCAGTAAGTGTGGTCCATATTTTTGATAAAAAAGCCTGTTATTGGAGTCAAACAGCTTTTAGCTGCTGGAGCGTGTAACTCATTCTGAACACACCAGGCTGCTTCAAACAGGGGGAAATGTTAACTTCTATATCAGTAATTTGCAGTAATAGAAAGCTGTTACTAAATCAATGTCTCATCTGGAAAATAAACGTTTCCATTTCACCTTTCACTTAAGCTAGTGGCAAGAGGCTATTATCCTGTGACTTCCTATTAGACCAGCACCATCTCAGACACCCACGTACAGCAAACACTGTCTAAAGGACTAGACACTATTTGCTATGCTTGCCCTAAAAAAACCCCAATAAAATAGAAAGAAAGAAACAAAAATCCCCAAGCCAACAACCAAACAACAAGGCACAGAGGTTCTTTTGCTGGTGACCAAGATTTTTACTACAGTCAGTCTTGCAAGCTGTCAGCCTGGTAATCCCCAGGTAACTCCATATCCGATTTGTTGGAGACCTGGATGCCTTCTGCAATACCAAAATTCTCAACCAAGTAATTAATTCCTGTAGTACAAATATTTAATCTAAGAAAAGATGCTACTTAATGTCAGATAAATGTTGATTTCACAGCAGGCTTTCACAAGATAAAGGACAAGAACTATTACTTTAAAGATAAAACAAAGATGGGCAGTGAATCCTCAACATCACGGAGCTTGTTGAGGGCAGCCATAATTGAGTCTCACATTTCTCAAGGACTACTAGAAACAGTTGAGCTTAAAAAAAAAAATGAGACAAGCAATTCAATAAACTGTGAAAAACTTTCCCACTTCTGTAATAAACCATTATTTTTTCCATTTTTTCCTTTCTTCAAAACTATTTTTCAGAACACAGAGAAGAAACTAAAATCAGTAAAAGACATATAGAGACTGGATAAGAGGGAAAAAAACCTTATAGATGATGAAATTATAAATATGCCACAAATAGGCACTCTTACATACAACTTAATCAAATGCCTTGTATTTAAGTTAAGAATTACAATAATTTTTTTGGAAGTTATTATATAAAGAAAAAAAGCATGACAGATCCCAGCAAGAGCTTCAATTCACTATACTTGACAACATCATAAAAACAAAGTGATATATACCACATTTTTGTTCACTGGCAAACACAATTGCACAAGTATCTGGGCAAACTATTTCATTCTCAAACATCACACCATTCTCTCTGCATGTGAGCAAAAAATATTTTATCATTTCAGATACAAACCCTATGATTAAAATCAAGCTAACAACTATCTACATTTATTGACCCAACAATATGTGTTGCAGCTATCCAGACTGTACATCAGAAAATGGTTTTCACATCACAATAAGATTTGCAAACCAGAAAGATTTTCCTGGTTAAGTAATATACATTTTTCATGCTGGTGAGAAGTGTAGGAATTGAAATTTAAGGTCAACAAAGAATTAATTAAGCAGGGTTAATTTTTGGGCTGATTTTTTCTAGATCTAGAGCAGGCATGAAATCTAATTTATTCGCCATCCATGCTATTACATTCAAGCTAGAACCAATGAAATCTCCAGGACACAATTCTGTCTCACATATAAGCTGAGAACAGGAAATCACTTGATTTCCCTATTATTTTACTGTTAAAAAGTATGCAGAACTTAACACAATGTGTAATTTTAACACAAATTTAGGATGTTCAATTTTATTTTTCTTATAACTTCACCTAATGATGTGACTTTTTTTAAGTTCTCGTAATATTCATATTCTTGTATACTCATAGGAAAAGCAGCTAATATATATAAATAGAATAAAAATATTTGCATTTTTTTTATTATTTAGATGCTTCAGGTGAAATACTAGTCCAAATAAAATCAGTACATTAATTATAAATAACTTAAGAAAAATTGAGGTAATTAATAATCTCATTGTATTTACATCTTTAGGTTTTCTTAAACAATGAAATTTAGTGTTACATCCAGGTTGAAAACATGTTACGATCAACTACCCTGAACTGTAATTACTGCTGAACAAAATCCTGTCAAAATGCAAACTCAGATCAAACCAGATACTATGTAAGAAGGCAAAGCAACTTTTCATTTGTCTAGAAACTAAAAAAATCAGTACAGATAAGCTAGATATCTTGCAAGATATGCAACTATCTGAGAGCTTTAGTGAGCCTTTGCAAATTAGGAACAAAACCAATGGTATTTGATATTTATGATGCTGTCCAAGGAGTTGAGCATTTCTATTTGGATTCAACTAAATTACACAGAAGCAATGTAAAAAGTATGTGTTTGGTATGTCCAGGTTGACTGCTGAAACTTCAGTCAGATTCATAGTCAAATGCTGATTACTGAGATTTTTATTTCAAATAAAGCAAAATAACAGCCCAAACAACTAAGTCTCCTCTCATCCCCAGAAGAAAAATTACTGGGAAATACTAAATAAAATATCTCCTGGAACCACCCTTCCAGACCAGTAGCCCTTATGTTACATCCTTCTTATATAATTTACTTTCTACTGTCTCATGAAGGCATTTTAACTGTGAATAAGGTTCATATAATCCCATTTGGTCATTTCTAACAAGGAATGTAAGTATTATTCTTCCATAAAGAACCATAGGAATAAAGCAGTTATCATAGAATCATACAACAATAGAATGGTTTGGGTTTGGAAGGGACATTACAGATGGTTTAGTTCCAACCCCCATGCCATGGGCAGGGACGCCTTACCTGCAAACATCTGTAACAGGCAGTGTTCCTACCAAAACCTCTTTCCATCCTGCTGCATACACGCAAAAGAGAACACAGCAACTGGAATGATCACCTCTTTGGCCCTCCAAAGCTAACCAGCAAAACATTCTCTGGAAATGAGTTCAGAGTTCACATGGTAAATTATGAATCCTTGAATTGAAAGGCTCTGAAGATGTAATCTCCGTTTAGCATTCCCAATCTTTGTTTCTTCTTTGTTTTTGCCTTTTTTTTTTAAAGATGTTGTTATCGCCTTTCCTTAAGCTCTGAACAATCTGTCACTTGCCATACCCATCATGCTGACCTACCCCAGTGTGCTTTTGATTTTCAGCTGCCAACTGAGAAGGCTAAGGTCTAGAGGTTTGTTTTTTTCCCTCTTTCCTACTCTTTTCCTTACCAGCAACTATTTATTGGTTTTCAACAACATAAAGTAAAGTGCTGACTTAAATGGGCCTGAATGACTACTCAAATACTACTGAAAATAAATGGATATGAAGGACATGAAGCCTTTCACAGGAACAGACCAAAAGGTTTAAAAATGTACATCATTTACCATGAAATACTTCTACAGACTGAACAGTTTTACAGATAATTGTTTTGAAGAGTGGTGTGTCTAATAGCAAAACCCAAAATAATTTAAATAAACAACTTCTAAGCTGAAAGTTGACTTGCAAAGAGATGTGTGACCTTGTTAGAAGTAACCAATCTTATGATGTTGATTATTGGAAAAGCCTTGATGCCTTGATCTAATTTTATAACAGATGCTAAAGCCAAATGTTTTTGTTGAAAAATTGAACATTTACTGTTCTCCACAAAGTAGGCTTGACAGGCTCCAATGGGAAGTGCAGATAATGGTCTCGATGAAGTGTCCTGTGTGAACCTGGAAGTCCTAAGAAATAGGTCCTTCAAACACAAATGTACTTTAATACATACATAGCTTATTCAATTCCATTCAACTAACCCAGAATTCAGTGCAAATCTATGTAAACATATCTACCAGGTAATTTTCAGGGTTTTGTCCCAGTATATTTTTTCCACTGAAAATTATCCTTATAAGATAAAAATTAGCAATATTTAAACAGAAAAAGGCAGAAAATATTATTATTTTTAAATAATATTTATTTTTAAATTTCTATATTATGTAAAATGGCACAAGTTCTTCATTATCCAACAGGGATATGAAAAATTGCTAGAGATACAATTTCAGAAAATAGAAAAATCCAGCATGTGATAAAGTGAGTCTGCAGTAACAAATAAACAGGAGTCATATGCTTAAATTATATTCTGTATGTTGTTATAACCTTTCAGGACTGCAAATTTTGGACATATCCACAAAAAAGTCATTATATTATTCAAATCCACATATGACTATGTAAATTCTTTTTCTAGTCTTCTTTTTTCTCATCTGTTTTCCTCACTTCAAAACTGAAACTGAATATACTGTTTGTAAAGGTGATACTGCTGTAAAAATACTAACTACCATGCTGGATAATATAATAATGCACATTCTAAAAGTACAGTACAGAAGATATATTCTAATCCATTAATCTTTTCATGATTTTACATGCCATTTCTTGATAATCAACAATGATAAATTTATCAACATGGATATCCCACTAGTATCCAGATTTATTATCTTTCTTTTTAATATATCATCTATCATGGTTAGTATTTTTCAGAATAAAATAGGTTGAATCTTAACATTTATGTCCTGTCCACCTAAAATTTAACAACTTTATTTCACTTTCTTCTAAAACAATCAAATCAATGAAGTTTTTTTAAAGTGTATATTTATAAGGTTTCATCATGTAAGTCTTGTAAAGTGCAATAACACAGGGATATAATTTTTAACCAGTAGAGTTTTAAAAAAAATTGTAAGTTTGAGCTAGGCTGCCATAAACTTACCAAAATTCACAGCTATCACAGGCTGGAAACACAAGATATTCTGAAATATGAGGACCAATTACTAAAAAATTACTTTTACAAAACCAAATCTCTTGCAATATTGCAAAGCTGAAAACTAGATTTCTTTCTAGGGAGAAATCTTTCATAACTCTGTTGATAATAAGCATATTAAACCTCTTAGATATTAAAACCAAGACAAAACAACAAGACAATTTTAAAAATTTAATGAGTAGAGTGATGGTTCCACACAAAATATTTCACACTGCCCAAGTGAAAAAATTGGCAGTCGACAGATATTTTATTTCAAATCCTCATAATCCGTGTGAGTTGGGTAAAGAGTAAAGAAACTTTTTTTTATTCAAATACATTATTTTTCTGTCATAGAAGATATCTCTGTATGCATCAGGCAATTGTTCTTGGCAATGTATGTTAGTTATTTTCTGCTGTTTGTATTATATTATATTCCTGGCTTTAAATCACCTTGTCCTCATCTTTAAGGACTTGCACAAGTCTTTAAATTTCTTGGCTCATCCACTTTCAGTCCAGACAACACCATCAGATGCCACAGGGGCACAGAGGTGGAGGCAGACGTTGCCTGCACAGTTGCATTTGCTCCTCTGCAGCTTTGCACAGGGTCACAGAGGGCGTCACCTGCACAGCTCAGAGCAGAGCTGGCAGCTTGAGTCAGAGCAGAGACAGAAGGAAAAGGGGCAGGCCAGATTTTCTCTTCCCTTCTCCTTCCTCTTTCCTCATTTAAATATCAACACACTGAACTGAAAAGAACAACTGTGAACAAAATAAGGCAAACTTGTTTGAGGTGAGGAGAAAAAAGAATTGACAGGCTGTCAGGGCAACCAAGGAATATTCCAAAGCTCTTGCACTTCCATTTAAAGTAGGTTTTAAGGTCCTTAAGACAGAACATCTTTAATTGTTTTCACAAAATGGTATTTTCTTGTTAGATATAAATTACTTCAAGCAATTTAGCACTTTTTTTTCTAGTAGTCAACTAAATCGTCATATCCACTTGTTTAACAAATGGAAACACACCTAAACATTTATTGGTGGATGTTAAAATTGTGGTGTATTTTTAGTATTTTGAAAAATGAAGATCTACTGATATTGGGTGTTCTGCTTAGTAGTCTGTATTGTAAAAATAGAAAGGCCACCATTAGCTATTTTTACCATAAGAACATTGCCAATCCTACTGCAGAGCCAACTTTTCCCTCTTGGTACAAGAGAGTTCAATACTAATTGCTATTCCAATCTGTGCATAAGAGAGAAAATTGAATGGAAATGCAGAAAAAGAAATGGAAATGGATCTGAGGATCAACAGCAATCATCTGTTCTCCAAAATAGATTTTGGCAGTATGTACAGCTTAAACATTTATTACTCAGTCAAGCAGCCTAACAGACACTGCAATCCCAGGACCTGCTATAAAGCCCAAGATAATTCAGGATGCACACCACATTGCTGGTCAAGAAATCTGCAGAGAGAGGCAGCTATGCTGAATGCTAATGATAATCACCATTCCATTATTAAAAAAGTATTTTTCACACATTTCCTTTTTTTTACAAACCATGCAAATTAATATTACAGAATTTGGGAAAAGAAAGTAAATAAGAACACAAAGGTGTTTTGGCATCTTTTTGTTTACGCTCCAGAGTTTTCAAAATCAACAGGAAGGAAAATCCTTTAATTGTAGGGTATTCTAATTTATTGAAGCCACACCACAAAGACCAACTTTACCAGGTAGCACAACTTTGGCTTCTGGTATGGCTTTTCACACCTCACTGTGATATTAGACATTCTAAACATGTAGGAGATCATATCCCTTAAGTATTTAAGAAGACTGCATCATGTCAGAGGTCCATGCAGATGAATTCTGGGTGATGAGAACAGTACAGACACGATACAGAAAGCTGGGCAGCTGATGGTGCCCAGAGGGGTCACTGTAAAAAAGCTCACAGCCACAGGTTAGAGCCATGCCTAAGGTCTGTATTGTTCTACTGAAAAACCAAACTCAATGCTTGTAAGGTTTGCCTCTTTTTTAAAAGAGCATCAACAACAACAACATCAGCAAAAAGGAAATAAATTAACCATTTCCTCGACTTAAATTGAAAAGAATAATTTTTGATATATTTTATTCCATTTAAAAAGAAGTCAGGGTTAACATACTAAAATGTGATTTGTTTTTGTGGAATGTGGTTTTCACAGGGAATTGTGTGTCAGTACAACACCCTGACATAGTTACATTTTAGCAATACGAGGGTCCTTTGATAATTAAATATGTCTAAATATTTATTCAGTGAAGGTGAAGTAGGCTGGAAAAAATGATTTAAAAAAAAAAAGATATTAATAAGAAGGTAAATTTCTGTATCTGACAAATAGGATCAAGAGACAATTATTCAATGCATTTCTATTATGAAGTACAGATGGTAACCATGACATTTGGGATTATCTGGAAGCATGATTAAAACTGAAACAGAGAAAACTAAAATGGGTGCAGATATGCTTTGTTAATATGCTTACTCACAAAAGGAAAGTTGGCAGTGGAAACAAAAATATTATTTCTGCTAAAATTAGATCTGTAGAAAAAAACAAAAACAACCAAAACCATTTGGAAGTAAAAATAACATCTGGTAAGAGAAAAACACCACAATAATATGAAGAAAATTTCTTTCCAAAGGATCATGAAGTAAACCTTATAACTTCTTTTCATCCCTGTAACAAATTACTGTATAGGATAAAAGGCTTCAGCAAGATAAAGAGAAAGTTCCCATAATGAATTGCTCATGAGTTGTCACTGTTTGCTCAACAGTATTTAATTTCCCCAGGTTAAATTATTAGACTAGGTGTAAAATATTTAAAATATAGCTCTAAGTTGTAAAACTATTTAAACTGATAGCTGAGAAAATTCTTCAGAAAACAAAACAAAACAAAAACAAAACAAAAAAAAAACAGAAAAAAGTTAAAATTAGTATCTATTTTTCCAACTCAAGACAAATAACAAAGCCAAGTGCACTAGCCCACTTATCCTGGACATAATTTATTCTGTTATATAGCTTTCTTCAAATGTTTCTAAATAAACACCTATTTTTCAAAAATATTTTGTTTTAAAAAAATAATATTCCAAGAAAGGTTCTGAGTATTACGTATCAAGAATCTCATTGTGCTCTCTTTCAGTCAATTCTCACACTAATACACACAAATAAATAAAACCAACCATATTGATTGTAAATAGCTAAAGATTTTTCAGTTCAGAGGTAGAATATTTCAGAATACTTTTAGTAGAAATTTGTGTTTAGAAAACTGTGTGTCTATGAAAGTCTAAGGTATTTAGGTTCCAAATTTACTACTGTTTTTATTCTTCAGAAAATTCTGGTTTTATTTTTCAGAAACATCTGAAAATTCTATTTAAACATCTTAAGACAACCCAAGTCTAGAAGAATATCTGGAATTCTAACAGAAGTGTGTTTTATTTCAGATTTGCCACTATTTCTTTTCCCATTAAAAACCTTATGTCACTTTTGTCTATTAGTTAGTCTTGGATAAACTTTCCAGGCCAAAATGGATTCTCAAATATTCAGCTTGAGAGTATACTATTTATATCATTTTTGTTATGCTTCACTATTAGGCAGCTTGCTTCAAATCTACATAGAGAATTCCTTACCACATCTGTATTTTCAAAACAGCACTTACCTAAATAATTTAATCTTTCAATGAGGAAAAAGCTACCCTTGGCTACAAAAAGTCTTTCCTTGTTCTACCTTATTATCTTAAATTTTGATCACTTTAGACAGAAGTCATGGTCAGCTTGATGTCAAGTGATTATGCTAGACCTTCCATCCAATTAAACTGAAGGTACTAATCCCTAATCCCAGTACTAAATATATAAATACCTCCTTGTGATGGGGGATACTGTTCAAGTTGTTTGGCCTTCTAGGTTATGACAGAAACAAGATTTTTCATCAAGTTAAAAAAAGCTATTTCTTTTTGCTGATTATTCAAATAATAATCTAATTCAGGGAGCTTTAGCAATCTGCCTGAGGGGGGGAAAAACAACTGTAATTGTCAGAGCATAAAAAGCAATACTGACCCTAGAGTTCTTTATTTAAGCTTCTGCATCGGTATTTTCCTTCTAGGTTTAATATTGAACCAACCAGGCAGTACTTAGGGACTTAGCTGCAACTAACATTTGCTTTATAGTTACCCCAAGCCATAGTCTGGTATTTAAAACAGGCTGATACTGAAATTAATTTAAAGGTCTACTTCACTCATTACATGCTATCATAAATAACTCACTGATTAAAATAATGGAGAAGACAAAAAAAAAAAAAGTCAGAAGTTACAGTAGCATCACACGCCAACTTCACGAGAAGTACATAATATCTATTTCCAAATTTAAAGGTGTGAACACACACAACATCAGAGACTTGAAGCCATTGTTTTCAATCTCCAATGCAGTAAGCTGGCACTATTCATTTATCCCTTACAATAATTCAGGAGAAAAATAGTTCTGAATAGCTTCAGTTTCTCAACTATTATTAAAAAAAAAAAAAAAATCAGGAGCACTAATCTTAAAATATGCTGAACTAATTAAAGTAATAAAAGTGTCTTGCCTGTCTATAACTGGTGTTTATGCTAAATAGAAAAAAAACCTCACACAAATTATTGTCTTTAGATATTTAAGGAATGTAGATGTAGGGTGCCAAAATATTTACATAACACTTTATCAATATCTGAATTCCTTAATAAATCTTATTTATTATCCACATATAAGACCTTCAATTAATAAATGATAACACACTTTTTCCTAGTTTATTTGAATTGCTTGGGTGTTTTTTGGAGGGGGAATACTGTTGCTCTCATGGTTTCATTCCTCAGCATTTCTAAGGTTTTTATTCAAAGAATTGTAGAATGGACTGAGTGGGAAAGGACCTTAAAGATCATCTAGTTCCAACATCCCTGCCATGTGCTGGAACACCTTCCAGTAGACTGCTGCTCCCAAAGGGTATTTTTTTTTTCTTTTCCAGCTCTTAACCTGAGATACACAAGATAAGCAGAAACTGTACAACATTTTAAAACTTCATCAAGGAAATAATATTCTGGTCAAGATAAAAATGACTGTAACATCTAACTTGAATTTTTAAAATTATTTCTAAAAGTTTTTATTGCCCTTGAGGTATATACTGGAGTACTAGAATGCCGAAATACTTTTATCAATAACTGATTATTTACACATGTGATGCACCACCAGAAAGGCAAAATTTATTTAAAGGCAAAATTGGTCCACTGCCAAACTTGATCTCAAATAATATATAATAAACACAAGACTTTAGAGAGCAGAAAAAATTTGACTGCTGTGAAAGGAGTATATGAAGCAATAGTATTTATATTTTACTATTATTATGGTATATGAACCATCAATTACTTGTAACTCAGTATTTATGCTTGGTTTGATGGCTTTGGAGCAGAGAAGCCCTTTTTTCTTGCTGGTTCCTGTCCAAATATATTCAGTTATGTTGTCATGTTCATGACACATTACTTTCAACCTGACACTTCAATCAGCTCTTCCACGCTAATCAAGCAGTGACATGTGGAAGCAGTATTCATGATTTAAAGGGAGTGAAGTAGGAATAACCACACAGAGAAAAGCAAACCTGGATTGTGTGCTTTGCCCAACACCTCAGCTCAAACCACAGCACCAGGACAGACACACACCTAGAGGAATCTCTGCAGCAGATGGGGAGAGTGGATGTCAGACAGCAAGGGCATGTGGTGGTATCCACTGGGAAGATTAACCTTACTTTCCTTGTGCCAGGCATTTCCTCTCACTTCTGGCCTGCAGTTCCGATATTCTGCTTAGGGATAAGCACGGTACAGTTTTAATGAGGATTTAGAAACAAGACTTCAGCTATTACTAACAGGAGATGCATGACTAATTCCCAGTGCATGTGGTAGAAAGAGGACCTGAGGGTCCGTTCTGTTTTCAGCTGTAGATTGATTTAATTTCAAAACCTAGATGGGCCTCTTGAAAAAGACTGAATTAAAAGCCTGATTTGGTTCTATTTCATTGGGATTGCCCCCTCTCTTCAAACCTCAGAAATAGGCAAGTAAATTAACTCCTTAGACTATTTCCTGTCTCTGCACAGGTTTTGGCACAAGATCCAGGGAAAGAGAAAAATTAAAAAAAAAAAAAAAAAAGGAACAACTTTCATAATATTTCCTTTCTACAGTCAAATAAGTCACAAAGTAATAGCCTGGATGTAGTAAATGGATATTTTGTAATGATCTATCATATTTCCTATGGTGAAATACAAGGAACTACTTCACAAGGAGCTCATCACTGTATTGCAAAGAAAGCAAATCACTATATATGTAGGAAGACAAAGGATATTATTTTATAAATCACACTAGATTTTAAATTTAAGTAGGTTGTGCACCATTACAGAGTTACTAGACAAAACAGTTTCCCACTTTCAAAAATCTAAGTGGACAGAAATTCGTTATTTGATTCAATTTTAAAAATCATAAATAATCATAAGTAATAACCATAATAGAAATGAAACATAAATAGAAAACATTTTAATGGACAGCATATTGATTTTCTTAAAGGTCTCTTCCAACCCTAACGATTCTGATTCTATGGTTAAGAGTCAAATTCCCAACTTCATACAGAAAATAAATTAACATGAAAAAGCATGATTGACAGGCCCAAGTGAAAATCCAGATCCCATATGGCTCTAACAGTAATTGTCCCTCTCCCCTAGAGACAGCAACCTCCTGCTCTGAGAGGCAAGAGAAGTGAAAACCAATCTCAAGGAGGAATAGGCAAGTCAAATATCTAGTCATTGAAAACTGTTCTGTGAGATCCAAAGAGCAATTTTTTTTTGTTTCTCTTGGCATCCTGCAAAGCACATACAATAAAGGAGAAAAACTGAAATCTGCTTGCCAAGGCGTAATTCAGTCAAAAAAATTGGCTTTCAAGCCATAAAACTTGTGAACAGTGTCTCATCCACTGTTTCTCAAAAGGATTTGTTGTGATACCTATGCTGCAAATGCTTCCAAGCAGACAGGGATTTAGACAAGGAATTGCAGATACTATTTTCAGAAGTACAGCTGCTCCCTGCTAGAGTGGACACTGAAACCTCTACCAAGAAATGACAGGTGAGCTCCTGTGAACAGGCAGAAAAGTGACAATGGTGTTCAAGGTACATTACCAGTCTTTCTAGAGTTATAAAAATTGCTTGTAGATGATAATGTGAAAAGAACAACACTAAATTCTACTTTTGGAAATCTGTTGAGGAATGACTACCTCACAATTGCTCACTTGTGTTTCAGATGACACATGAACTTTGTAGCTGTAAAATAGAACCTGGTGAACATTCTGTGTTTATTGATCTGAAATCTGTCACTTTTAGGTATTCTCAAGCTGTTATCTCTGAAAATTCCATCTGTAACAAAGAGTTACCCAAACATGCAGCAACATGATTTTTCTGACACAGAATTACAGACTTCCTGGTATTTTTCTAGGCCTCCATTTTTTTTTCTGGTAATTAATATAAAAAAACAGATCCAATAAATCATGAACCATATATGTTGCACATACAATTACCTCTGTCCAGAAATGTACATTTCTTTCTGTTATTAACATTTTATTAGACACTAAAGTTGTACTTTTCCTGTGGAAATCATATTCTGTCTTCCTTTTCAGGTTTATGGGCTGTACAGTTACATTACATAGTATACATTTTTAAGGGATATGTGTCCTCAGGAATTCCATTTTAAATGTTAAATTCAACACAACAAGAAAACTTTTAATGTAATGTTATGATGACAATCTTACACCAAAGTTCACATGGCATTTACAAATATCCTAATAATTGAAGACAAGTTTTTTCAACATTTTAACACTGAAATATCAATTTTCTTTTAAAAAAAAAATGAAATGGCCTATCACTTCTCTGTAATCCTGCAATTAAGGTGCACTTTAGCACTTATGAAAGCCACAATCTCAGAATAATCCTTTATGTCTGTCAGTCAAGCTCACCATATAAGAATACGAGCTACTATGATTCTTTCCCCCATCACAGTGACATTTTCATTTTCATCCCTGTGCCATTTATGGAAGATGCACACAACTGTGGCTATGAATTTTAAAAAGCTCAGGTCACACTAGGGTCTCTTTCCTCTTGATGACACTTTAAAAGAGGAAAAAAAAAAGAATACTTGAAAATTAAGACCTTAAATTAAAAAAATAAAATGAAAATACAAATTTTATTTAATTTTTCTTCCCACCTTTTAAAAAAATATTCAGCCCCTTTGCTGAAATATCTTTTTATTGTATAAATATTTTTGCTTGCTGATGAGCACAGGGACTTCTTTCCATCTTGAAATATAAATACTTAATTTTGAAATACATTTAAAAAATCCTCATCAGTATAAGCATATATATATTATTTTTTGCATAATTTGAAAGTCTATGTAAATGCTCTGTCAGTCTCTTACTGCAGTTCTAGAAATGCACTGGATGTGCTACCAGTTTATACAGCATGTTATTTCCCTAAACTGTATCAGCTTATGAGACACTTAAAAATGTTTTCAGAACTCATCTCTGCCTGAGGCCAAAGAGCGTGTAAAGAAGAGCTGTCAAGAACTGTTTGTAGTACATGTGAACAGCATGGAGAAAGAATGGATCAGAAAATCAGAATATGCAAGAGTTTTGTTTCACCTCCAGTTACATATGTGAAACTCAGATCCAATCCTAACTGATCTCTTTATCTGTGGCACCTTCCCATTCATTAAATTAATCATATCCCTAATAGGTCACATCTCTGAAGTGGCGCTGAAAGAAGTAAAAGTGACAATAACAGCAAACCGGTGCTAAAAATGGAGACAAACACTGTTTGAAGACTGGAACACAAATAATGAGTTTGGTGTTAAAGCATGAAAGTACTTCTTTGTTTACATGTACTTACAGCCTTCATAAATATCTGTTGGTATGTGGACTGCTGCGTGCTGGTAAGATGTTTGCCGTCGGAAAACAGGATCATCTTCAAACACTGGCCTGATTCTCTGGCTGCCAGATTCAGTTTCATTCTTTTCAGGCTTTTAAAAGAAAAAAATGTAAAGGGCAAAATATTAAAATGTGTGCTAAAAACAATGCCTCATATTTTCTCTTTTTACATTAAAAAAACCTAAACAAAACATAGCTTTTCTTTCATTGCTAACATTTTGCATTTGTGTATAAACACAATTAGTTTCACCAGGTCAGTGAAAATTTGTGTATAGTTTGCTTTCAGTTTTGATTTACCCAATGCAATTAAGACCTGCAAATGAAAAGTAAAAGCCTAACCCATTACACATTTAAATTTCACAACTGAATGGAATTTTTACACCCACAACACAAGACAAATTAATTACTTTTTATTACGTGTAATATTTGCACCAAATCTTAAATATTGTTTTTTTTTTCCTTCTGCAGATTACATTGCAAATCACAAATCTAAAAATGATACCACCCATATGTATTGCATAAAGAGATTTTTCAGAAACTGTGGTGTTCATCCAGAGAAAGTAAGGAAATTAAGTCTTCTTAGAATTTCTGATTGAATCATGTTTTGCTCATTGATTTATTTTAAGCATGTGTCAGTGAAATCCCATGTACTGACTGCATCTGTCTAAGGGGAAAGGTCCCCAAGCACTCAGGTGCTCACCACCACCTGTCTGCCTTGGGTTCCCCTCCTCTCTCACCTGTCTGCACCCTCATGCACATTTCTTGATTCCTTCCAATTCCCTCAGTCAATTTGTACTAGTTCCTAAACATTTTGAAAAGCAGAGGAATTTTTGTAACTCAGCTACAAAAACAGCATGAAGTGTGGAACCAAGGAGGTAGTGAAGGCCAAAGAGGAGGTGGGAGCATCCTCAGCTGTCTCAGCTGCGGCTGGAAGAGGAGGCCCCCATGCCATGGGTCGACTGCCACTTTAAGCAATAACACAGAAACTGTGATACTGGATGATTACTCAGGCCAGCTATTGGATGCAATTATAAGGATATTTTTCATACTATAGAGTCATCAGTTTTTGAAAATGTGCTATGCTTGATAGATAGTGCTGACAGTGAAGCACCTGATGGTCAGTCGGGCATGTGTGTGCTGAGGCCATTCTGTTTATTATCCTCTATCAAAGTATAGACAGATGAATTTTAGCTTATCCACAATATCATGTAACGAAACTGCCTATTTTTTCTCAACTGATTCATTTCAAGGTTACAGAACAAGGCTATTCAAGGATCTAATGTTGCCTGAAGTAAGCAGCAGTCCTGGGTGGGTTTTAAAGAACCGGTTTCCTTTGGGAATACAAAGGGCAGAACTCATCTAACCAGTGACAGCCACCAATTTCAACAACCCAGCATTGTTGTGCTCATCACTGCAGGCTGCCTTCACAGTGAATGAAGAGAAATGGGAATGTTTAGAGTGCAATTCATCTTATCCTAATTAGACACCTATTTTCCCGGGACGTGAATCACGCTTTAGAAGTGCCTCCTACTTTTGATTGATTGTAGAAGTAGCTCTAGTGCAAATCACCTAGAGGTAGAAGTCAGCAAAACAGCTGTCTAGAATTAGGTGAGATGAATCTCACAGGTCTACTAAACTTAAGGAAGAAAAGAAGGTGGGTACTTCAAGTAGTTCGGCTTTTTGACTATTTTTATGCAGCATAGCTACTACATCTTATGATGAGAAGTTCACTTTGTTACTTAGAATTTAACCCCATTCTGAAATGGGCAAGGGTTTGGGAGGGGTCATAGCCAGCCAAGGCTGTGACTGAGTCTGTTGTTATTCTTACCAATACATGATACCCAACCAAAAAATCTAAATCTAACTCTAAATCTAAACCTCTTAATCTAAAAACTCTTCTCAACTTCATTAATGCAGGGCAGTGGAACTAAAACTACATAAAATAATGCAGATGCTTTTGCAGAGCTCTTGTTGACCTTTGTGGGAGTATTCTGTGATACTGAAACAACATACCAACGTGCCCAAAAAACATAGAGAACAAATGACAAAATACTCGAAAAAATTTCAAAGTTACCCTCACACAGGAACAATTTTTTCTGTAAATCTAAAGGTGTCTGAACTGGTTCTGTACACAACAGGTGAGTATCAGAACCATTACTGGCAAATTAGTGCTGAACCCACTTGGGCCACTCCCTCCCTCCCAGCAAGAGCAATGAATGCTGTACCAGGCCTTACACATCCAAATTTGCAGTATAGTGGATACTTCTAAAAATATTAATCTATTTGGTTTTAATTTGCAAATTTTTGAATTTCAAGTAGCTTAAATTAAAAAAAAAAAAAAGGACAAAAGACATTATTAAAAAGGAAAACCTCAAAGTTATTAATTATTTCAATCTCGCATTTCTATGAAAAGGCTGAAAGATTGTGGTGTCAGTTGGTACAGTCTTATACCCAGTTAAACTTTGTTTTCAGAATAGTAGCAAAACACATATTTTGACGGAAAGCGATCCAGAGTGTGAATATAATTAAAATCCAACTCCAACCAATTTCTCTCTCAAGTCAGGAGCTGAAATGCAATCAATACTGGCACAGAAAAATCCCACAGGACACAGTGGCAGAAGCTTAATTTTCTATCTATTCAAACCTAGCCTTCACTTATTGCATTACATTGTTACCTACCACTGACAGTCAGCAAAATAACTCACTCATTTTGCTGCAATGAATTTCCAGACCAATTTCTTCCTCCCTTGAGAGGTAGATAAAATTAATTTCTCTTTTCAGTTCACATTTGTGCTGTAAGGTGCTTTTTTTGTTTGTTTGTTTGGGGTTTTTTTTGGCTTTTTTTGTTAAATAAATAAAGTTGGGCTTTTTTCATATGTCCACTGTTCACCATCAGGATAAAAGGAAATTGATATAGCAGATAACACTAAAGAAAAGAGAGGTTTTTTGCAGGTATTTTTTGTGATTATTTCTAAATGACTTTTGGCATCATCTCCAATAAACTGGAAGTTACCTTCTGCATCTTTTTTATAAGCCAAATACACAGCAGAAATAATGTAACTTCTCCCTAGAGGGCTTTCTGAACATAAATTAATGTATTTACATGACTTAACTGGAACCTTTATGCCAAGAAGTAATACTGAAAGATGTGTCTAGAAAAGAAAACATCCATTAAAACAAACTTGATAAAGATAATTTCAAGAAACTGTGACATAGTGTAGCTGCCCATTTCACTGCAGCCAGACTTATCCTGATTCATTTCCACAGTATTCAGTTACTTTCCATGATCACAGCTGTAAGAAGATGAGTGGACTTTCTATCTCAATTAATAATTTTTTGTTTAGTTGAAAAATATTGGTTATTGTGGAAATGAGGTTTTTCCATTAGCATAAAAATTATTTCTGTTTTTTGCAGATGTTGAAAACTCACAACCAGAAAGCTGAATCTATTTTTTTTTAATCACTCATGAAACTGAAAAAAACCAACCACCAATTGAAGCAATCTTCAGTTGTTTTCCGAAAGCAGATTCTTTTCAGGAACAATGTACAAGTTGCTCAAAGCATCATAACAGGTTTAGCATTATGATGAAAGAATAAAAGTAGATTTCATTCAATTCCTGAGCTGATATCCAGCCAGAAACAATGACACCTGCCTGCTTTCATATTTATGTAAAACAGACAGGAATTGGTTGCCAGTATTTTCCACTGCCTTCATATCCAGACACTGTGTTCTGCACAAAACCTCACTGTCCCTACCAACACCATTTTAGAGAATGAATGTAGAGATGGAATTTTAATTGCTGTGGGTTTAGGGACATCAAAATTCATCCTCTATGCTTCCTTCCTGTCTTACTTTGCAGAATTCCGAAAGTTTTATATTTTCATCTCCAGGTTTCAGCCCAGTTTTTATTTCTGAATATCTGCTGAAATTTCTAAATGTAAATTCTTAATCGAGGCTCACTTCTTTTAATTCCTTCCTAGATCTACTCTGTACAAATGAAACTGTAACATACAAAATGAGCACAGAATTTCTCCTGTGCTCAGTTCTGTACTCTTTTTTCTTTTTCTGTTTTAGTTAGTTACTGTTGTCCTGGTTTTTTATTCTCCCTGAGGAAAATAATCCAGTAGAATTGCATACACAGCCCCTCTGAAAATGCTGGTGGCCCCATTAAAAAGTTAGACCTAACAGAGAGAATAAAATGGGATGTTGCTCAGAGCACACAGCTCAGCAAATGCCTGCAGCAAGCAAAAGCTGGGGACAACTCTTCTAAGGATTAGGAGTAATTTTGAAAAGCAGCTAAAATGCATTTCTAATAGGCACAGCCTTTCACTGCATTTTAGATAATATAATGAGTGCATTGCCTACTGATAACATTTCTTATTTCCTTTTCCCTAGCTGCGATTTTCCAGCTGCAGGAAGACTGCCGAGTGCATTCAGGTGGTTGTGACAGGACTGTGAAGAGTTTATATTGTTTTCACTCTGTGTCAGTGGGGGACTGTGGTCTTTGCAACATGATGATTTTAAGTGACATCCTTCTGTCTGCTCTTAGGGACAAAACAATTAAAAGATTTACAAATAAAACAAGAAAACAGCTCAGAACCAAAATATTTTCTGCTATACAACAGTTAAATGTAAGAATATATACATAGGCATATTCACATATATAAACATAGGAAAATATATTTATTTTTTCAAATATAAGTAGGATCTGAGTAGCTTCAGAAAGGGAACTAGAAAGGAATTCATTAAGGAAATAGTTCATGTTTGCATCTGTCAGTGTGTCATTCTCAAGGGCCATTTTGTTTAATAAAGATAAGAATTGCTTTCAGTGCTTTTAATGCTTCCATATGCTTCAAATGCATCAATTGGTTACTGTAAGTCAATGATAAAACAAATGGAACTCTGGATCAAGTATTACTATTTAAAAAAAAAATAACTTCTCTTACAGAAGTAATTTTATTTCCAGTGTTCTGCCAATTGAGTAGTATCAATATGTACCAAACAAAGAGTCAAAATAATTTAAAAGTATTTGTTTCCCTCTTATGCTATTTTTATAAAGCAGTTTTCTTTTGTCCATGATAATCCCTGTATAGCTACTCACAGGCTTGTCCCTGGCTACTGTATACAGGACTATATGATATTTTTACGGATGGTGCAAAGCCATATGGGGAGGTTATGCATTAATTTATCTGACCTTAATAGTTCACAGCTTCTGATGAGAACTTTTACATATGCAAAAAATTATTATACATCTCAAAAATAATAGTTTTTTTTCTTTTTATTTGCATTTTGACCTATTCACACAATTCAATGCATCATCACTTTGGTTTCATGAATAAATGAATCCTTGATGTAATTAATTGATCAAATGTATAGACCTGGAAATTTGAGGACAGATTTTTTTAGCAGGGTCTCTTGAGAGAAGACAAAAGGTAATGGTGTACAACTAAAAGAGGGTAGATTTAGACTAGATATAAGAATAAGTATTGAGAGATGAGGATGGTAAAACACTGAGACAGAGAGAAGTGGTAGCTGCCTCCATCTCTGGAGACTTTTAAGGTCAGATTGGTTTGGGCTCTGAGCAAACTGATCTAGCTGAACATATCCCTGCTTATTGCATGGGCTTGGAGTGGATGAACTTTAAAAGTTCCTTCCAATCAAAACTATTCTATGATCCTGTGAAAATATTGCAGCATTTCAATTAATTATGTTCTAGAGAAACAGATGAAAACCTCTGGGCTTTCCCAATTTCTTCAGGTGGAAAGACTTTCAAAATAGAAATCCAAGTTTCTGGAAGTCCTCTTCTGTTTAAAAGAGTTGACATTACATCTACGAGGGTGCCTTAAATGCCATAATTTAGGTAATTATATATTTCTATAGTTTTCCTAATTTCTGACAAAAAGGAACACTCTTAACATGTCATTTTTCAATAAGCTAAAAAATACCCTTAAGATTAAAAGATAGTAATAAAGGAATTAGTGAAAATTTCTTTTTAAAATTATTACAGATTATATGTGACCTTCACTACAAATCTACACAGAGTCTGCTGTAGTAATATCAGTATGCAAAAATTATTTTGTGTTGTGTCCTATTTTCTCTTGAGCTACAATGACAGGTAAAATGAAATGTGTATTTAAATATTTAAGCACATAAGAAACTTATTTATCTTTCTAAAGATAAATGTGACTTCCCCACTCCAATGTCACCAAAACCCTCTCCAACCCCACAGTGTTTCAGGGATGATGGAGAGCTGCCTCATAATGACATCAGCACCCCTGGATCCATCCCATCTGTTCCCATGGACACATGTATGTCTGACTAGCCTCAATGGTCCCTAATTCCATCCCTCCCATTCCTGAAGGCTCAGGCAATATCTCCATATCCTTCCTGGGTTATATATCCTGGTCCTGAGGTTGGGAATCATGATGTGTAATCCCATGAACATCCCACCCTGGTCCACTTCTACAGGGGGGATGGTCTGGGAAAGCTCAGGGGTTTATGAGCAAGGTGTTCACTAAGAGTGATCTCCCTGCCCCCTTAAATTATCAGATGTGGCACAGAACCACCTACAGCACTGACTGTAACAGTGGCTTGACTGGATAAGAGAACATCATTAAACAACAGTGGGAATACAGGATCATATCAGAAGAAACCTCCCTTTAATTGATTAAAATGCTACTATGAGTTCAGAAAACTCCTTTTAATTATTAAACAAACAAACAAAAAATAATTTAAATTTTATTGCTTCCTTCACTGACTGATCTTTCACACCCCATGAGAGTACTCAGATATATGCAATAAAATAAAATAAAAATATCCATTGTTGACAAAAGTCCGTGAAATACTTAGTCATCTAAATTTCAAGACCAAAATGCACTCCAGAGAATTTAGATTTTTCATACATCACCTAATTAAATTTCAAACTAGGAACTGTGCTTCTCTTATTGGAATAAATTACCCTGTCTACCTTTTACTATCTCCACATCTGATTAAAGATCATATCCCTGGAGAACAAGAACTGTTAAATCATCTCAATGCTTCATTGAGAATTAGTTATAATACCAGCTGAATGTGAACATTTAATTAACTTGATTTTTTTTTCACCTGGTACTGTTGTCTTTGTCATGCTTTGCTAAGCCGTCAACTGATCCTGTTTCACAGTTCATTCTTATATTCAGTCATTCTGGCTAGGTCTAAATTTTGTACATCCTGCAGCATATTAATTTGTTATTGCTCCTTCTTCTTAATTTATACCATCTTCTGTGTCAATAGCAACATAAATAACAGCACAAACCTGCTTTGAGAAGAAGGTTGAACTACACGACCTCCAGAAGGCCTCCTAAACCATTTTTCCCCCTCTAATGGGACTTAAAACACTGTATAAACATCATACAATAATTCATGGTCACATAAATTCAGTGGAGCTTTTCACTAATTAAATGACAGCTGTATCTAGGTAGACAAAGGCTGTAGGTAACACTAAACCATGCACTGGTCTATGCAACACAGACTTTCCCTGCATACTAAATAACTTACCATTATTAAAGTAAAATGCCAGAACATTGGGTAAGACTATTTATACGACTTTTAAAAATGCCACTACAGTGAAATCCTAACAGTGCCATAATGTAGATGAATATCAATCACAGGAACTAAGGGAATGTTTGAGAAACATAATCTGCCCAAGTAAAGAAGCATGTCAGAAGAAAGCAAACAAACAAAAAAAAAAAAACCCAAAGAAAAGGAAAGTACAACCAAAAGAAGACACAGGCCAATCTGTAGATTTTGAGAGTTTTTAAAAAGTCAGCAAATCAAAATACTGATATAAAAGGTCCGCTGAAGTTTGAGTTAAAAAGTTTTTAGATCTGGACAATGTGATTTCCCACTGGATTAAAATTAATTTTCAATATACACCATAAAGAGAGCTGCAAGAATACTTCTAAACACACTACTTAACACATCAACACTAAAAATTCGGGAAGATTTCAACTCTGTTGATAATGATATGATGATATGAAAATTGATATGATATGATATGATGATATGATTGTCTTCTTCAATCTGTTTTTTCCCTGCCTATTCTCCAAAACACAAAAGGGACAGAACATGTTGAGAATGGCTATGTGGAAAGGCCAGGGAATGTGATCTGGCCCTTTGCAGATCACATCAGCTGGCTCAGAACTGCTCTTTTTTGGATTCAGGGCAGGGCAGGAACAGGACCTGCATTTCATCACCTACACTACACTGCACACTACATCACCACAGAGAACTCCCTTTAAATATTAAAATATTGCAAGTGTAATAATAATAAAATATTCCAGGATTCTTGATGTGACCTGGAATTTTTAAAACCTACCTCCACCTTCAATCAGTGATATGAAAACATCAGACTGAGTAATTTGTTTTGTTTTGTACGACTTAAAATGTCTCAATGTGATCCACGCATTTCAAAGCAACACATTGCAACGCTCATACGACACTGGGATCTGGAATCAGGCACCAAGACACTTGCTAAAAATCACTGCCTCAAATGCTATAAACATCCTGTGACAAGTTCAGCTTTTGGTGCTGCTTTTATTTACCAATAAACAATTACACTGCAGTCACTGCAATTGTTATCAGTCATACACTTGATATTAGTAGGAAATATCCTGAAGCAAGAAATCTTCCATTAAACTGATGAATCACCAGCTTTAGGGCTGAATTCTGATCTTTGATGTGGCATAAACTCAGCCTCTACAGGGAGACTTCAAGCACTGCTCTTTGGTGCAAATTTGCCTTCCAGGTAGGATTCTCCACATTAAGAACAGTCTCATCTTTTTTAGGACACTGGCAACTACAGTCATCACTCTTGTCATTATTATTTCATAACTCAGTTTCACAGGTAGGAGATAGCTTTGGGGCAGTCATTTATTTCATTATCATGTTTTTTTTATTCCAAGCTTGGACATATATTCATTTGGGAGAAGAGAAGACTTGCACAAATTTTAATAAAGGAATATAAACCTGACACCTACATTTTTAATCATAATACTAGGAAAAAAAAAAAAAGAAAGAAAAAAAAAGGGGGGAGAAAAAAGAATCCCTGCTTCCTGTGGCAATAGATCACTATAATCGCAATAGAAAGCTCAAAGGAATGCCTTTTTTCTCCCTTGAAATAGCAAGACCTAAATGTTTCCCAGTGATACTTGGTAAAAGGAACACATTCCCTTTTAAACAATGCAAAAAAAGTCTACTAAAGCAGACAAAGTCAGTCAAGCCCTCACTATCAGTTCCAATGATTTCCAGAGAATGGCATCCAAATCACTCTGTCAGAGAACAAAGGAATTACTGAGGGGAGAGAGAAACGAGTTCAGCAAGAACACCCAAATTTTCCTAAAAATCTAGAGGTCAAAACCATCATGAAATTACTAAAATTAGAAATTTATCTTATATATAAAGAATGATGAACAACAGATGAAAGATAAAAACAAAAATATGATTTTCCTGCTTACTTGCTTCTTCCCATATGTGAAAGATAAGATGCTGTGTGTTGTAACAGAATTCACTTCTATAAGAGAACCTTCACTACAGAAAAAAGTGTGGTTTTTGGCCATAAATACTGTTTTTATTATACACCACAATGCACAAGAAACAACACTCTGCAGTACAAGTAAATGGATACATTAAAAAAATAATAAAATTTGGATCTATCTTTTTATGGCAGTTCATTTTAAAACAAGTTAATTCAAATTAAACTATTTCAACATATGTGCCAAAGTATGTCCTATGCTGTCTAGAATACAGCAAGTTATAAGAGAAATATCTATGAATATGTTGAATATTTGAGAAGCATAGGTAAGAGGCTTGGAATACTCTCAGGAACCAAAAATTACAACTAGGAAGTTCTTTCAGAAATGGAATTAGTAAGGGAGTCTATGTGAATATATCAAATTTTGTGTCCTCATTTAATAAAATGTTAGGTTTATCATGTATTTATGTATTAATTCCAAATAATACATTCCAGGACCAAAAGATATAGGTTCTTTTTTAAGATATGTATTTAATAAAAATGAAAATATATTTGAAAAATATGACATTTATTACCGATTAGAAATTTTTGTTCTAATGATACTTCTCTAAGGTTATCAAAATGTTCCTTACATATGTCCATCAACAGTCCTACTCTGACAGTCTTTCATAATGAAAGATACAATTTATATTAGCACAAATTTCTTTCCCTCTCACCTAGACCTAGGTCTAGGTCAGTCTACCTTATCTAAAATGTGTCCTCTGTCTATATCAAAAAAAGGGCTAGAACAAGGCATTTGTCTGTGCAGCTAATACCCATTGCAATGAGGGACCAAAGCAAACAAAAACTCAATAGAATCCATGCCATATTGCTAAGAATCAGAGTACCTGGCACAGATGCAGCCAAAGTTCTCAAAAAATTCAAATTCAAAATATCTCCACCAAACATCGCTCAATTAATATTTCAATATATTTACAAATTTAGTCACTAGCCCACTTTAGTATCATCATTCTCCAAGAATGTACAAGATTTTGTCTAGAATAAGTAGTAACTTATGTTTTCCAGTGAAATTTTCACATGCCTAATTCCACCACATACCATCAAGAGATATGACAAACAGAAAATATGAGAACTAGGTGCATAAATATGTATAAATATTACTTAATCTTATATATGCAATATCTTGGCCTGGTTAAAAACCTTGGTAGGTTCAGACAGAGAAGAAATTAAATCTAAAAATAGCTGCAACTTACACACATGAAAAACAGCAATCATAAAGATAAGCTCTAAATAGATATGGTGTATGTACAACACCTACTTGTTAATATCTTCCTGCAGGGATGTGCAAATCACAGTTATTGTGCAGTTACCTAACTTGATTTTCCAATCTCTATGACATAGACATGCCCATTTACTCAACATAAATGAGAGCAGCAGAAATTCTTTATGACTCATTTTAAAAAATTCTTCCGTACTGAAGCAGTAAAGGACAAAGAGAAGGTGAAAAGAAATACAACACATCACAGCTATGACTGCAATGTGAAACTGCATTGGGTGTCATACAATGAAATCAGAGGGAATAAGAGACCTAAGAGAGCTAAGGAAGTTAGCTGGTTACTCTTGCTAGGCTGCCCTACTGCAAAATGAAACTAGATCCTCTACAGCTTAGCACTTAAGCTCATCCTAAATTATTTGAGGCAGATTTCTTATTGGAAAGGCTTATTCTTCACTGTCAGTGAAATATTGAAAAGTTAGTAGCTTTAGGTCAAAAAACCTCTAATGTTTTGAAGTCCACCATCAGCTAAATCCAGATGGTAAGATATTGATTTGGTTATTTGCATGTCAGCATCCAGACACAGTGAAAGCATGGAGACAGAACTACTCTTACATATGCAGATAAATGGGAGCTTTCTTAAGGTTCTGTCTTATCAGAATCAGGTTTAAAAACCTTGAAAAGCCAGGGGAAATCTGTATCTGTTGGACAACAGGCAAAAGCAGTCCCTGGCCCAGCTTTCTGTGTAGTGTCAGGGCCAGTCATTACAATCAGTCTCATTCAGCTGGCAGCTGCTGGACTTGCAGAAATCTGGCATCACCCTGTCAGTCCCTAGAAGTCTTTTTATACCTGTCACCTTTGAGACTGGATCACTGGAGTCCCCCATCTGCCCTGCTTCAGGTCCTGATCCTCTTCCAAACTGACCATATGCAGGGCCCAGCTCCCCCTCAAGGGCTCTACCTGACCCAACACTCAGCTCCTGAAACACCCGTGTACAGAGGACACTTTTGTTTTCTTATGTCTAGCTGTAAAATACATAAAATATCATACTTGTATAAATTAAATTATGCTGCCACTTTCAATTTATGTTATAAGGAGAAAAGCCAGGAAACTCCTCAACTCTTGTGGCTGTAGGGAAACAAAAAAAAAAAAACAACAAAAAAACAGCATTTCTCTGATCAAATCTACAGTATGTTCAGGCTTTTTTACAAGTAAACCTGGGATATTTCATTAACAGATTTCCTTTCACTAAATTAATCATGGGTGCACATAGAAGCACATTTTGCAACCTTGATACCATAAAGCAGTACAAAAGGCAAGACTTGTGTAAGGATATACGCAGAGACTCAATAAACTTCCAAAGCCACTGCAAATGCCTTTAAATCTCCAAGTCTCCTCTTAGGAAGAAACAGACCCACAAGGAGTGTGCTCTCAGATAACCATTCTGGTCTCTGCTTACTTCTGCCCAATCTTTATTCTTCACTTCATATTAAAAAAAAAAAGAAAAACAAGAAAAAGAAAAGGCAAGCTTGAGGAGTAGAAATTATTTTGTCTTCTAAAATGTTTGTTAAAACACACCATGATTTTTCTAAAGAATTTACATTCAAAATAAATTATCCTTTCACATTTTTATAATAGTTTTCAATTTGATGTAGATGTAAATTTTTATCAGTATTTATAAACCCCCAACTTGATAGCTGCATTTATGCTGCAGCCTAAACTCAAAAAGACCCAGTGTTTCACAAATTATTCTGAAATAACAAGGCATCAATGAATTAAGAAAAAAATCCTAAACCATATGGCACAGACAGCTTATCAGTTTTAAAATATTTCTTCTTTCTTTATTATTATTATTACAAATGTATTTGTTTTAAAATCAACCACAGGCGTGTTCCAGATTTTTGCCTCTAGTGGAACCCACACATTCACTCCTTGTCACATTCTGAATTTGCACTTTGCGCAGATCCTTACTGCCCAGAAGAAACAATAATTTTACAGCCTCCACGTTAGTACAGAAAAAGAAAATAAAAAGTGCTTCTATCACTTAGTAGGTGATCAATAATTGCACAAGGAGTACAGCTCTGTTAGCTATGACTGCAAGCCAGTGTGAGACTGCATGAAGGCAATGTCTAATAAATCACTTGTGCTAACTAGGGACCCAACTCTTGCCAGCAGATACAACTGGCTGCTCCCAATTAAAGCCTAGGGATTACAGGGAAACTGGGGACTTCCAATGATGTGAGGCTGGTTTCATGTTAGAGACATTTCCTTATTTCTATTACTTACTTCTTTCCATCAAATCATTGAAAAATCATTTCCTTAGGCTGTTGCAGCATGTGCAGGAAAAATTTTAAAAAAACCATAGCAAGAAATTATACAAAAAAAAAATGTGGAAAAGGAGCAAGATGCAAAGAGGAAGTGAGAGAAACATTAGGAAACAAATTCAGGAAAATGAAAATTAAGCAATTGAGCAATTCAGTGTGTAGCTGAGTTGTGGATTACTTGAATACAAAGAAACAGGGAAAAAAAGTAGATTTAGGAAGAATCTATAAACTAGATGTGGAATCACTGGAAATAAAATGGAGACCAACATAAAGAAGAGGAAAGAATTGAGCAGTGAAGATAAATTACTATAAATAAGGTGGAGGTAGAAAGGACAAGATGAAAACACAGGAAAAGCAATATGAAAACTAATGGAAAAGAGCAGCTTAATGTGGGACTACTCAGTTGTCCAATAAAAGCACTGCAGCATTTGTCCAAATACAACAAGCTGTTGACACCTGCAAATTAAAGTGCACAAACAGGCTGCAATATATCAAACTGAAAGGGTTCTTGGGAAAAGGACAGCGAATGAAAACCTGAGAGACCTATACTAAATTACAAGTTTGGCCATTATCTTCCTATGAGATATAAAAAATGGAAATATAATAAACCCCACCTTGTCGTGTGGAGAAAAGTCATTAATTATCATCAAGTGCTCACACATTACATGGAGAGATGGGGGAGGGGGAAATAAGCAACCAGAATATAATTGCTGTTGTGAGATAAAGAGTACAAAAGGTCTATTACTGATTGATGGACTATGGGGTTACAAATTGATCGTTTTATCTGAGAGGCTGAGAAATCCAAAGGCCAGAAAATGATTGGCCTTCACGTGCTTCTTTATTTTTTCTAAATACAAGCAAGCTCAGTCATTAGATTCAACAAGGCCCACCATGACAGCAGATGAAAAATGAGAGAAGGATCTCCTGAATGTGGTATGGAAATGGGAGGAAGGAAAGAAAACTGTACTGCAGCATATAAACATACACCAGAAACATACACAGAATTCAAAAGAATGAGTGGAGACAAATAAAAACTGGCAGTCAAGACCTGTGAGATTAATTTCTTCTAATTCTTCAGCATCCAAAATTAAGATCTAAAAGGATCTGGTCAACACAGAGAAACACACACCTAAAACTGATTCAGTTCAGATAACCCTAGACATCTGTCTCAAAACAAACTAAACAACTCTCTAGAGATACCCAGAGTGATTAGTTTAGATGTCTAATTTTAATAAATTAATTTCTGCTACTAATTATTCTTGATTGTATTCAAAGATAAATATAATATCATTTCCTGTGAATAAATGAAGGCTCACAGCATGGAAGAGGAAAAAAAGGTGTGGGCTTGTTAGAGACAGAAAGGAATGGATTGCAAACACAGTTTTACTAACCAGTGCTTCAGTAATGATTCTATTAAAATTTCTCAATATTTAAAGGAAAAAAGCTGTCTCAAGTATTTTTTTCAGGCAGGAAGAGGAAAGAATTTGTGGTATTTACATGCACAGTTGAGATCTAGATGAAGGTCCTCTCAAAACAAATCACCATCAGATCACTGACTGTTGTATCCTTATCACTTCTCGACAACAAACATTATTATAAACTTCATTCTAATGAGTATTGAAAAAGACATAAAAATAAATAAAACTGAAACAAAAATAAAACAGGACAGCTGGTCCAACAAAATTTGTTTTAGTGTGTGTGTTAGTGTGTACTTTTTTCTTGAAGGGAAAAGAATATCCTGAAGAAAATCACAACAACAAAGATTAAACTCTGAAATAGTATTTCCTCTCCTGCCTTGCCTGACAAATTTGGATTTTGGTTGTAAAAGTAGTAAGCTCAAGACCTTTTCCAGTACTACTTATCCGTAACAGATACATCACAGTTTTCACTTTACACCACAATCTACCATTACTATCTGGTATATTTAGATTAAAAATCCAATATTTAAGCTTTGTGATTCTGTTTCCAGAGAAGATTAGCACCTGCCATCCAGTGAATTTAATGAGAACAGAATGATATATTTCAAATATAGATTACTTTTAATTAATTTTACTTAAATCATGCAAACTTTAAAACTCAGGACAGTATTTTGTGGTATCTGAAATGAAGTACTCATAACTCTATACAACCATATAAAATAGTCCTGCTTGACATGATCTATGTACCTTCTTTAATTGCCTTACAGCAGAAGCATCAATTACAACAGTGATGCCATCAATCTCTAAAGTATACTTGATTAAAAAGTGCAAATGAAGCATGCTGGCAATCCTGATTAACACATTTACAAGATTTTTTTTTGTGGCCTTATAAATTAAATCTATAATGAAGACAAGCAGTTGTATTATCTCCAGTGAAGTTGAGGATAACTTGTATTGTATCTAGAAAATATTAAGATTTTTAACAGTTAATGGCAGATAGGTAACTTCAAGTCTTTATAAATAAGAGTTTTAGTAAACCAGGAATTGAAGTATCACACATTTAGTCTAAATCATGTGATTGGATTTTCAGTTTTCCCTAATTTTATTACAGTCACATAATGATCACAAACTGATGAAAATAATTATTCAGTAACATTTCACATCTTCTTTCTCCTCATGCAAAAAATTTATTACAAAGAATACAGAACAACATCATGTGATCTTGGAAAATAAGGCCAGAAAATGGTTTCTTCAAAATGAACTGAATTATTTACATTTATCATTTTGATTTTCCAATCCTATAATTATGATTTTATTACATTTCAAAAAGTGAATTATACCACTGTCAGGATCTTCATTCTCCCAGCACATTTTCTGCCCGACCAGTAATTCAAACTGTATGAAAGGAGACAGACTTTGAGAATTAAACCATAAAATATTGTCTCACTCCTGAGGAAACTTTTGAAAACATTTTATGTTTCTTGCTTTTTTTGCTTCTGCCAAATCTTTAAATGATAGCTTGGAGTTTCATTAATATTTTCATCCCCCTAATTTTCTGAGATTACAGGCAATGAAATTAAATTAAACATATTACTTACATCATTCTGATCGTCTTTTGCATTGTAATAGATTATATCATTATTCTGTAAGAGAAAGAAAAGTAATTCTGTTAGAAAGTAGGGAATAAATCAGTGTGGCAATAATCTCTATTATTGCAAGATGCATTTTGAAATAAACCACCAGTTCTTTATGTATTCTCTTTGAAACATGACAGACTCTGATCTTTGCTTGCTGTCTGTTGCATGCACAATTTCCCATGCTTGTGTTTAATTCCATTCATTTAATGACTGAATCCCTCCTCTGACGTGGGAGGCTGCATAAGTCACTCAAAACACAGCCAGAAAAGTACAGATAACATTGGACAAACTCCAGAGCTCATAAAAGGCGTCCATGAGCTGTTTCTGTCACAGACATGTGACTTTGAGTGTGCAATTAGGGGATTTATGCACCGTGACATCCAGCAGGCAGCAGATACAGCGAGCCATGGGCTTTGCTAAGTGGGGTAAGTGTTTGCTGTACACGTTTATTGTTTGATTCACCTCCCACTGCAAAAATAAAACCTGTGAAAATACATCACAGGAGAGTCTGGCTGTTGGAGTGTGCAGCAGATCCTGGCAGCTCTGTACCATGTAATTCAGACAAAGCAGAGAAGGAGAAGATTGCTCATTCCCATTCCAAAATCAGTCTGAAATTCCATTCATTGTTAACTTCTGTAGCTTTTTGAAAATTAGGATATGTCCTATGGAATACAGGGGTTTCTTTTACTGTTTAAATATTACTGAAACCATTAAAAGCCTTGACGATTTAGGTTCACTGGAATAGCTTTCCACCAAATAAAATGCTGCAATATGACCAAAGCTTTTTGCATAAAATCAATTTTATGTGCATTTCTGTATCAAATAGAGACATGTATGAACACAGCCTTTTTAATTGCCTTTACTGATTTTGATAACTAAAGAAAAGGAGAAGTTATGTCTCTTCATATCCAGCAGTGTGCTTAAAATATGTGATTGCTGCCGACCTCCAAAAATTGTCTCAATTTATTTTTTCAGTTCTGTTTATAATAATACCTTTTATGTAGCTAAATAAAAAGTTGAACACAACAAAGTGTTTTCTTTTATAAATACCAACAGCAAAGAGTACTTTCAGTAATCATTTTTCAAGTGGATAAGCCAGTGACAGTTTTTACTTTCACTAAAATGTATGACATATGACAAGGTAATGCACTTCATCTTTACAAACCATCATTTTACTCACTCCATAAATAATGACATCATTTATTCTCCTTTGTGACCTTTTAGAGAGTCAAACATGAAATATATTACAGATGGGGTAAATGCCATTTTGAGGTAAATGCTATTAAACATGAATTCACCTTTTCCCTCAAAATGAACTTTTTCACTTTTCCATCAAGATACTCTTGGTTGTGTATCTGTATCTGGATAACAAAGCCAGATCTCAAGGCATTACAGATACAGGAGGAAATTCTTTTCACCATTAAAGACTGAAGCTAATTGCTTATTCACTTGATTGTTGTAGAGAAAAGACCATATAATGTTTGTGGAAGCCTTTGAATAAGTCAGAAGAAGCAAAGATTCGATTTTCTTTGGTTCCTCTTCACTTTGTAAATAGCTAAATATGAAATAACTGTTCTGTAAATAATGTGATTGGTTCAAAAGCCCCTCTGATTCTTTAGCAGGCAACATTTGAAACTCCAAAGGATGCAGCTCTGAGTGGTACCAGCCAGAAATGTTAACACAAGTGTTTTTATCACAGGTGAGCTGTTCANACCATTACTCTTGATATCAGGTTCTATTAAAGCAGTTCCCTTGCAATTTCATCCCTAGAAGGTTTTGTTAAATGAAAAATGAGAACAGAAAAAGCAATACAGACATAATTAACTGAATATATTGTTTCTGTTTACTGCTTTTGTTTTTAAAAGGAAAACTTTCAACAAAGATGATTTCTATTAGGCCCTCTCTTGTATTGACTCTCATCTAGATATCAATTTATTTCCCTTCCACTGCTCTTGTTTATCCTGCTATGAAGTTATTATTGTATAGGATTTTTAAAACTGTCATCAACATACACAACTCTGTTTATCTACTTAAACAAAATGCCTCTTTATTTTCACAATTATATTTTCCTTGTCTTTTATATTTTTATTTACTTGTTTAAATTTTTCAAAGCTGGCATAGCTTTGCTATCTATCTCTACTGGACTGAACAGTATTTTATTAAATCACCTTTTAGAATAACATTTCAGGAACATGATATATTTACAAGTTAATGAAAACAAACACTCCCTGCCCAAATGACTTAGATATTTTTTGTTAGGTTATTCATATCTTGTAGTCCATTACCCTGCCTGGAGATATTACCTATATAATGCATAAACTGACACTGACACTGGACATATCTCACTACTCTTAATATAGAAAATACATGATACCCAGTGCTACAACACACTGAATGCTGCATGGTTCACAAATTAGATTTATGGATCACTCAGATCTTTAGAGGACAATTTTTCATAATTTAACCAGTTCTAGTTGGCAAGAACAAATTGCTTTGTTGCTGGCTCTCAAGTGAGTAGTTTAGTTATTTATTAGCTTCTTGACACAAAGAATTTGAATCTCCCCACTGCTGTACACTTTTGCCACCAAGTAATACTGCAAATTTGGTCAGCAAACCAGAATTACAGTGTAAATATCCTAGATATTTATTTTTGCTCTTTATCCAGTAATGCTGTGTGAGAGAGCGGGTAAAGACTCACTATTATATCTGTTCACCAAGGAAGGGATTTGGTGAGGCAATCCTGAAACTGAACCTATAAAAAAATGACTTTGGGAGACCATATAGATTAAACAAAAACTGTAGTGCATGATTTTATGGTTTTCACCATCTTTATTTCCTCTTTCAAAGCAAAAAGTTTTAGTATCTGAGAAAGACATCAGGTAAGCCATATAAAAATGACATTAAGGACCAAGTACTAAATGTTTTATTTTTGACTCTTATTATTTTCTTTTTTTTTTTCCTAATCTTAATGTTTCTTCTATGCTTTCATTGATAGTATTATCTGCTGAAGTGAGATTATTCCACTGTCTTTACATTGCTTTTTATTTCAATAGTTCTCTGTTTTCCAGCTAGGAATGTAAAACAATTCCAACGGGAAATATTACATATTGGGTACTATAAATAAATTCTTAAATTTCACCACTCAAAATCTGAAGTTGATGGCCACTGTAATATCTTTGTCTAGAGAAGAAAAGCATGGGAAAACATCAGCTTTCAGAATATCTGCAGATGAAATTTGAGCTCACACCAACACTAACTTACACTCATATTTTTCTTCTCTACAGAGTAAGTATACAGATAGAGTCTGTTGATTCAACAGGTAAATCCCTAAACTCAGCTCAGGATTGCATGAATGGAGCTGTAGTTGGCCTTTCATCTCAGGAAACAACACTTTTTTCTATCAAATTCTTTCAAGAATAACAAGAAGGGATTACAGTGCAACAAGACATATGGGCACTGCAGATAATTATGTATAGCAAAAAAAGTAATAGTATATCTATGTCATTTGGCTGGTAAGAAATCCACATCCTCCTGTACAAAGTGCCAAAATGAAAGCTCCTGGTCATTGCTGCCGTGTAGTGGTGTCTACAGGAACACCTCCTCTCAACCTTTCATGCAAGTATGTGCCCCACCAACTAGTCTAAAGTTTCTTTTTTAAAGTCTTTTTCAACAGACATCCAATGCAGTCTGTTCAGAAATTGCTGCTTTCTCTGAAGCTGTGGTTAAAGCTACATAAAACCTCAGATCTATCAGTGGGCTTCCTAGAGATCCTACAGGACCCAGGTCCTGTGATGCAGCCTAAAATGGTGTTAGGTGTTAGCCCTGCAGGGGAGATTGGCCTGAAATGAATTCCAGAACTTTATGAAACTTTATAATGAACTACAAGAAAATAAATAGATTATTAAAAAAAAAAAAAAAAAGAATTTTTTTAAAAAAAGAAAAATAAAGAAAGGGGGAGAAGAAAAATGTTTTGGGTAGCTTTTCATATTGTAAGAAATTTATATAATGCATTCATTTTGACAGATATCACAATCATCCTTCTTTAAAAAAGATGCATTTCCACAACAATTGTAGGTAAAATGACAAAGTAAAAAGGAATTACACTTTTAGCCATTACAGAGACAGTAGAAAATAATTAACTCCCTCAGAAAAGAAAAGAGAAGAGTGTTAGTTAAAAGTCTCCACAACTCAAAGTTTTTCTTCAGTAAACCCCTGGAAGCAAACTTAAAAGTATTGCAGCACGTTATATTGCAAATATATATCACTTCATAATTATAAGTGCATGTTTTAAAATCTGAAATTACAGCCAAATATGGGGGGTTTTTTTGATTTTGTTTTATAACAGGGTACTTCCCATGATTTTTGTGTTTTACCCAAGAAGTGCTAAAGCACCCAAAGTAAATCAATGTAAAAAACCTACTGTCTATATTGCAGAGAATCTGCAAGTAGTGAGGATTATTTTAGTTTGCAGGTAAGAGGTACAGAAAGAAAACAAAATCAGGGAGAACTCAAACTATACAGCAAATATAAGTGTGATCTTGATCTTCAGTTAAAAAAATAAGTTCTTAGAATTACAGAAAGAAATTTGGAGGACATTTTTAAATCATATTAATCCTACACATTTCAAAAAGACATTTACCTTAATGAAAAAACTGGGAGTCCTTTTGTTTAGCATGAAGCAATAAAAATAGTAATAATAATGGTCCATTTCACTCTTTAGACAGACCAAAAGAAATTAGTGTAAATGCCTACATTCTAAAAAATTCTAAAAAAGTGTTTCATTAAGTGTTGGGAAAACATCCATTTTAATTAAAAAAAAACCCCAAAAAACAAAAAACAAACCTTGCATCCCCTTGGATAAAGAAGTGTATTTAAAAAAGTTCACTCTAATACCTTTGGGGTAATTAAGGTTTAAACCCATCCTAACAATTTCTATGACAAATAATCCAGGCAGTTTTAGTTTAATCCTTTATACAGCCTGACATGCAGTTTAAGGCACAATTAAGCTGCTCAGAAAAGAAAGCTAAATATGGCCTACCACACACTAAAAATTACATCTATTTTTAAAGAGGATAACATTAGGGAATAAAAGTCTGCAAACAGGAAAAAAAAAAAGAGAGAGAATGTCAACTACTACAATCTTTTTTGTTACAGCCTTGTGATTTTACATAAGTGAAATTACACGTGTAAGATAAGGGCCTTAGCAGTTAATAACTTTTTTCCCTTCAGTATCCATGTGCAAAAATACTGATTTATCAGTTGTTCTTAAAATGAAGAAAATTTCAGGCAATAAAGTAAACCAGTTGCAATTATAATTACACTGTATGCATGCAATTACAGTGCCCTCACATGAGCTGTAAGAAATTGGTTAGAATATGCATTCGAAACATGAAAACTGGACATGAAACAAGATATTTTAAAAATCAAATTATTAAAATAAAAAAAAATAAAATGGTGAAATGATATTCAATCAAGAAATATATCACTATATTACCCATAATATGGGCAAATGAGTCACTGGGGTTAGACATTTTTCCCCCAAACATAATTTGATTAAATAATTGCTTTGTCAGAATATTAAATTTCATACACTAATTAAAACCTTCCAGGTCTGCACCATAATTTATGATAAGCCTTTTTCATCAGATTTGTGTAAAGGGCTTTTCTCAAGATTCCACTGAGACTAATAATTGAAATGAAAAGATGAAGCTGAAGATTACAGGAAATAACATAGAGGAGCATTAAAGGTCCTACACCCTTTGATATAGAATATTCTTTCTTTTAAATGGTGAGACAGATCAACTTTTTCAGCATTAATTTATAGGTAATTCCTTCACTGAAATTATCAATCTGGAAACCTTTAAAATTTACCAGCGGTTTTCATGAGGAGGTCACTTGACCATTCACAGATGCATCAGACTGATAAACAAAATGAGTAATTTATCAGTCATCTGCATGCTCAACAGCTGGACTAAAGCATACAAGCCTCATTTAAAAAGATGTTAGGTGAGTGTAATGCACACACAGAATCCAGATAAAAACACACTATAGGAAAGACATGCTTTCAAGCCCTTGACATCGATTCTGAGGAATTTTGATCTGAGATTAGATCCACAGATTGCTGTGCTCAGATTTTAGGCATCTAGTTAAAAACTGAGATCTTGAAAGAGTTCATTGAAGTCTACACTTGGAAGAAGCTAAAACTCTGGAAATATCTGAGATTCCACTGTGAATATTCCCAGATATGTCACACCCCATGTACCCCAGGCCGGGCTGAGCAGCGCTGTGACCAGGGCAGGTCTCAGCTCACCCTGTGCACGGGGACTGTGAGCAAAGCTGCTGCTGCTGCTGCTGCCACCCATCCCCTCCTTGGTCCATTCAATGGCCTGACCTTCACAGGGCTGACACGTGTCCTTGTGTCCTTCTGCTGGCTGTGACGATATCTGATTACGCGCTGAATTTAACCATGCTCGATTGAATTTGTCTTGTGCAAATTATAATTAGTAAAGCTGAGTAAGAAGTTTTTCATATCACATTCAAACCTCAGGAGGAAACCCTGCTTTTTTTTCACAGGACACTATAAGTAGTTTTGGTTTTTTTTTTCTTTTACCTCAGTGCCCATATCATGCTACATTATACATTATACTTAAGAAAAAGGGAAGTAGTCAAGAATATTAAGGTTACCTGTATAACCTCAAAAAGAAGGATAGCAAACATTAGAAAGAGTACTCATGTCTTCAGATCTCTAGAATTCATCACAGAAACTGTAAAGAACAGGCAAAATTTCTCCATGTAAAAAAAAAATCCACAATTTTCAGATATTTTTCATTGTAAGAATGACTTTTAGAAACTGCCACTGGACTACTTAAACTTCCAGGCCAATACTTAACTTCATGAATAAAAGTTAAGAATACATTTCAAGGACTAACTGCACTTTGACTGTAGAATTAAATGTCAAAAGTAGTTGAATGTGTGAGGTTAAATGTAATAGAGCCCAAAAGAAGATGAGAAACACAAACCAGATAAACACACTCCCAAATCAAAATCTACAGACTTGTCTATTCTGAAAGAATACAACACATTCCATGAATAACTTCTGCATAAAGACATCCTCTGGGTCAATGGCTGCAGTCAAACACCAATCTATGTTGGACATGCAGATATTCCATAACAGTGGAATTTTGGCAATTTGCCTACTGGTAATGAGAATATGTGTGTATATATATATATTTTTTTTTTTTTTACAAATTTTTTCCTATTTTGGGGACTTTTTAAGTTACTTTAATTTTTTTTAGTGCAACTGGTAAATTAAGCAAATTAAATGGGGCAAACAATTAGGCTTTTTTTGGTTACAAAGCATCAAAAGCCAAATGCTTCATGCAGGAATGAAAAAACTAGTGACTGAAAATCTCAAGGTGCAAAACCACATTGATACTGCTCTCTGGTCTAGTTGCCTACTGACTGTCGTTTTAGTTAGTCAAGCTGAAAAATTATCCTAAATGTTATTTTGATCCACAGTAAAACCGAGGATTTTATGTACTTGCACGTGTGACAAATGACCAGGCAAGAAAATCAGAAGGGAACTCTTCTGGAGTTACCAAATTTAAAACAACCAGTTATATATGTAAGGAGGTAGGTATAATCATCCTCTCTATTCTTCCCCCAATCCTCTAAGCCAAAAGCAAGGAAGATGGAGATAACCCTGAGAAACAAAAATCTTTTAAATCCATTTTAATTTTGTAAATTAATTCTTCCAAAAAGTCCAGGAAACTGCTAATTTTCTCATCACAATAACTTCCTCAAAGTATAAGCAGCTTCTTTTTATAAGACAAAATGCAAGTGATTACAAAGCAGATTTCCAGGTGGGAAAATGAAATTAATTTGTTAGCAGCTAATTAACCTCTATATCACACTATCTGATCAGTTTAATTAAAGCAGCAAAGTATGTTTATTATAATTTATTCAGCATTACTTTCTTTAGTTGATGGAAGAATAAAACATAAAATAAATATTTTTTTAAAAAAAATTGTCTAAACTGATTGCCTGTTACCTAGATTGTGAATAGAGCAACCAGTAGAGTACAGGAGCCTAGTTAAACAATTTGGACATAAATTTCCTTTGGATTCACAAGAAATTGGCATTCTGAATTCATACTTATGAAAATATGCCAGACCTCCAGCTCCAAGAAATATTCAAAAGCCTTTGAGAAAATTATTTTCTACAAAGCAAGAGACACATTTAGTAGAACTGGTCCCCCCAAAAAATACATGTGAATTTGTTACATTTCTTTGTGTTTTATCCATTACGACCGACAAATAAGACTATGTTTAGCAATGCTGTAATCAGTTGTTCCAAAAAGAAATAAAATTTTATGCATATGACAAAACTCAAGCGGGTAGCTTCTTGGTGATCCATAAGAGTGGCTGAAATATGTATATATACTTCAAGGCTTATCTTTGCCAAAAAAAGAAAAACAAACAACAAAAAAGTGTATCACAAGAAACATATCAGACAAAGTCATTGCAACTAAATTCTAAGCAACAGTACCTAAATAACATTAGCTTCTTTTAAGAATCTCACTGGAATAGAAAAATGCCAACATTTTGCATAACTTCCCTTAAACTGCAACAGCAGAGAGCCTTATACATATTTTTATTTACTCTTTTATCCACATGTAAAAACTAAGCTATAACAAGATTTTAGGATATTTCTACAGTGTATTACAATACTGTGTAACACAGGAAAAATGAATTTTCATATAAAAATTATGAAAGTTTGATTCAAAATCTGGATCGCATTTTACAATCCTGACACTGACCTGTAAGTTTAGCATTCTATAATATTTTTAAAAGCATTGATTTCTTTCTCCATCTGGATCAATTCTTCACTGAGATATTCAAAAACTTAAAATGTGTCATTAAACTCCAGAGAGTTATACAAGGATAAAATAAATAAATAAATGCATAAATATATAAATATCTATATATATATACACCCTAAACTCATCTTGCAGAATTTGAGAATTTGCATGAAAATTATGAAAAAAAAAAAAAAAATGAACCAAATCTCTCCATTTCTACCTTAATATGAAAAGTACCTTTACAAAACGTAATAAAGTTCAAAACATGTCAGGCTATGTTTTCTTTTCAGGTTGTTTTGGCTTACCCATGTAACAAATGTCTGGCATACTGACTGGTAATTGTTTTAATGGGCCTCTTATAAAGACAAATCTTTCTTAAGACTTTAATCTAAATTATGTTTCCTCTATCTCTGATGTCTTAGAAAGAAAGCAACTCTGGACAGCAGTTACCAGACTCTGAGAATTATCCCAAGCTCACCTAATTAATAAAGAACAGAAGGAATAATAATTTAATTATTCAGCTTTGGCAGCTGTTTTGTGCATGTCTTGCATTCAATCACTGCAATAAACCAAAGCTTTAGGAGCACACCTTATTTCAGAAGTAGCTCAGTAGCATGAGACAAGCCAGCAGCTGGAAAATATTCCTTTTAATATTCAGCATGAAATTATGAAAACTTTGCAAGTTAATCACTCCAGGCAAAAGGTTTATATCAAAAGTAATTAGAACAAAATTACTTTTCTTCTTAATTATTGACATTACACTGGTATGCTGGAAGTCATGAAGAAGAGAAACAGGATTTAAGAGTTCTATCAACATCTTGTTATTACGTTTCTCATTCCCCATCTTAGCAACTGCACTAAATGAAAAGGGGTTTGTGTTTCCTTACATGGATCACAACAGGGGCTTTTCACTCATCAGGTGTTTGATGCTTATGACACAAACTGCAAAGAAATACAGAAAAACCTTTGAAAGGCAGGCTGATGGCTGCTGGCTGTCAGTGGGAACAGCAATCTTTCCTTGGGAACAGTCCTGGGCTTTAACAACTCGGAGAAGGAATCATCCAGTTATGGATTTGCACACCCTTCTAGTTCAAAAACTGCACACAGTTCAAAAAATATTTTAAGTTTTATGTAGACGAATCTTTTTCTAGGCAGAGACTTACTTAAGTTTACAGCATTTTAGCATTCTCATCAGAATCTATGGTAACACATGTAAGTTTGAGTCTGTACACTGTATTATTCACTTTCAAATTCTCACACAAATCAGCACTTAGAAATTCATCTCTTTTTTAAAATTCGGGATGGACAGACAGATATATGGCAGAAGTGTGAAGAGGTGAATAAAGAGACAATGTGAGAAATTTTGAACAAACAAAATAGTTCTCTCGTGTAAAAAAAAAAAAAATGAAATAGGACAGGCATTTGTTAAAAAAGACAGTCAGAAAGAAAAGCTCCTGCAACCTTAATCAAGAAGGCTACTGAAGGAAGAGCTTAGCACTGGATGATTACAGTGAGGAAGAGAGTATGAAGTAAATTCCAAAGTATGTATTAAACTGGTTTTAGTTTGAAGAAATGCATCATTTTGTTCCCTGAAATTTATGTTGTGTTGCTTGAGACTATCTCAGCTCAGCTCTCCACAGCACCACTACACACTGCCACAGAAGTGTGAATTGAGATTGCAGAATGCACAAGAGGGAGAAACTACAAGTGTTTAAAAAGGGATAATGGAAGATGAGAAACTTAGGCTGATGAGGAAAGATGAAGGAATGCTGCAAACAAGGGTGAGGTGTCTTGTCAAGCATGATGCCATGGTCACACCCACAGAAGACATAGCAATGGAAACTGGAGAGAGAGGCAGGAGATTATTGCAGCAAAGCAATCATTCCAAACTGTTCCCATCAATAACCTCTTTGGCAACAGCCAAAACTTCCTGGGCCTCTTTCCCCTCTCTTCCCTCCCACTCCCCTTTCTCATTTTACACAGTTCATGTTACAGACTTTGCAATCCACCTTGTTTGAGATTGTTTTCTTTTGGTTTCACTTTAGGAAGTTCACCACATGTGATGGGCTGACAACTCTTACAGCTCCAGAAAACTATATGAGCAGAAACCATCCTAAATTAGTCACTCTTTGCCTTGAAAAGTCATCCAAAATTATTTCAGCAGCTGATGTTCTACAAATACCTCTAAAGACTTGTCCAACAATCTAACACTTTTATCAGCATTGTGCCAAACCCCACAATCCTGATGAGATCAGCACAGTCTGTGTGTTCTCTGGACACAATGAACTGAAAATCACAGGCACAAGTAAACCTGGGTTCCTGCACAGGGTGAGCATCAGCCAACTGTACAAATTGACCCCAAGGGCCAGGACTTCTGTTCTGCAGTAAGCCACAAAGACACTGTTCACACTGAATGTGAAATATTCCTGGGGTTTAAAACATGAAAGAGGTAAAATTCCAAGAGTATGGGCAGATACCAGTTTAACCACTTGAAAACTGTGTTCTCAAAGTATCTGAGCCCACCAGCTTTAGTCCTTTGTAGACCTCCAAAACAAGACATTCAGCTAAAAGTGTGTTCCTGTTCATAGACATAAATATACAAACACTATTGGATGGCCTCTTTGAGCATATATACATGTAGATACATATATAAATGCATATGTAAGTGTGAACACAGAGGAAAATTTATACAATTGATATCTGCATATAAATATCTTCCACCCATTTAAGTAGGACCAGCACAATCTTAACATTTGTCTTATTCTCAAAATGTCACCTAAATGTTTATGAACACTGAGCAATAGGAAAAAGCATATCTAATATCTCAGAAATCTGTAAGCTTTAATTCATTATTTTCAAGCAATAAGGAAGACTATTTTCTGTTTCATACTAAAACATCTAAAGCTCTTGAAAATATAGCATTGTAGAGCTCATACACGGATAAAAGAATTCCATGCATTCAGTTATATTCATCCTAATATTTTCTTATCAGTATAGAGATGACATGAGGAGCTGAATGAATTAAGTTCATCCTATTCTTGACAAACACACACAAGTTCAATTAGATATATGGATTTGCGCTGCTCTACTCTTACTAGCACATGTAGCCACTTCAGTGAATTATTATTGTGTCAGTAAAACCCACTGATGCCAATCTGTAAAGGAAGCTCTGTCCCTGTCCATGTCATAGTTATTTTTCATAAAAGCAGCATTCATAGTTCACAATCATGGCATAGCTCATAAAATTGTAAATATTTTCACAGAAATAGTGGGATATTTCCCTACTGATGTTGGTTGAATGTCTGGGAAACTTACTAAACTGATGGATTTTACCTTCCAATTTTCAAGGCTAATTTATCTGTAACTGCTATGTATCTATTGCTATAAATAAAACTTATTTTCTCTTGAACAAAAATCTCTTGGTGCTTATTCTTGACATGGGATGCTTACTGATGTGTAACCACAGGATTTTTTAGGACAGAGCATGCTTTATTCTTCACAGAGAGTACAATGTCTGTGTTTCAAAATAAAACACAGATCAATCCTGAACACATTCTGCTTTCATCCATGTTGTGCTTGTTACAGCTGCCCCCAAGACACCTTAGCAATGTCACATTCTGTGGCACTGCTTGCACCAGGAGCCATTCTCCACTCAGCTGGCAGGTCTCTAGGAGGTAATTCCCTGTCTGGCTTTCTGCATGCCTCTAACATCATCTCAGCAGGTTTTATACACTCACATACTCTTACACACCCTGATGTAATTAATGTAGACCCAAAACATTAGAGATTGAGAGAGACTGGAAGTATTTGGAACTAAATCACTCATTTGGTGTGATCCCTATAATAAGGAAAATAAAGTCAATGGTCAGCAGAAGAAATGGCAGCCATCACTTGGGATTAATAAATATATTATTAACACGGTTTTGAAAAAAAACATCAGTCTTAATCCAGCTTTTGGAGTTTTCTTGCTGGTATTTCTCACCAAAAGTGAAAAGAAACCAAGCCACCCTTTCTTGCAGCAACACAGCTTTGGCAAACAACATCTGCAAATATTATTAAAATAAAACTGAAATGCTCCATCTGAAAGTTGTGGAAGTGCTAGGGTAAACCTTCCTCTATGAGTATTTTAGAATACTTTAAGTCTAAAAGTCATTTAAACTGTGATGCCTATTGCAAATGAAATGAAATCAAACTTGCCTACATAGAGAATATTCAGTCTGGTAGAAAAGTTTTGCTGGAAGTTTTCTGTAAAATTTTATGTAGGAAAAAACCTCACAGATAAAGCAGAAGTAGTTTTATGAGGTGAAAACACAAGAATTTTGTGCAAGCACAGAAAAATATCAACTGAGCCAACCTTCTTAGCTTTACTGTACTCCTGTGTAACTCTTAAGAAATGCAAAACTGAAGTAACCCTCCTGAGAAGTGGTAATGCCCAAAGGAATAATACAATCCTACCTGAATTAATAATTCATCAGGAATTATTCACCTTTTTTTAAAAGCAAGGATCTGGTCTTGTCATTTTTAGATTTATTCTCGTGTCTTCAAGAAAGTTACAATCCACAGTATTTCAATGCAATATAATTTGTGACTAATGAATGGAAAAAATAAAACAGAATGATAGCATGTTCTATAAACTCATAAATCACAGTCATAGACCTGGCCCAGACTTCTCAAGACTTGTTAAATCCTAATATCCTTTCAATGAGATCTAGAGTTGTTTGTGTATTTATTTAAAGAGTTCTTACATGCTCATAGCGAGAATTAACTAGGAAAAAAAGAAAGCAACTGCTTAACAGCCAAATTTCTCATCAAATCGGGTAGAATTTTTAAGCATTTCTTTGCATGATGTTGGCACATCTTAGGATATTGCTAATTTTGAAGAATTTCTCTGGTCTCTGCTATGTACATCTCTTGCTTTGTGGCCAAGTCTACAGAAATATCTGACACTACTTCAATCACACATCATCATTTGAAGGACATAAAAGAAACACACTTTCACCTTTTGTTTAAATTCTAATGAGAATTACACTATACTCAAGAGGTGGAAAGCTAAAAATTCCCAAATCCCTCGAGCAAAATGCAGCTCTTAATAACAAGATTGTCTTGCGCTCCCAGAGCATTTGAAAGCCTATGTGAAGTGAAACACCTATTAAAATTTCTACAGTATTGCAACTGCAAAAGAGTGCAGACTTCAAATGTTTTCTGTTCACATCTACTGCACAAGCCTCTTTTCTAGGAACAGGGCTTCTTGGGAGTGTAGAGGTCTAAAACTCTTAAATATGGAAACTTTTCAATTCCCATTAGGTCCTTTTCTAAAGGTAATGAGTTTTACAAAGATAAGCTGAATTTTCATCTAGTATCTTACAGGAATGCTGGGAGAAAAGAAGGTAAAATATCAGGCCTGCATGACACCTCTGATTTTGTCATTTGAAAAAAAATACCGTTTGAAAAATAGAAGGAAATTAAATTAAGAAATGCACAAATATGTCCACCTCCAAAAATCCAACCCATTCAGCTCAGACTTTCAGAAAATCTCTATTTTTAATATTAACTAACACATGCAGAATTCTGTATATATATATATATATATTCACAGTATTTGCTCTTTCTGGCAGGAAATATTTCAAAAATATTTGGGTCTAATTTCCCTTAAAAAAGCCTCTAAGGTTTGCTATTATGAATGTCATCACTTGTCTCACATAGGAACCAAACCTTTGTAATATTTTCTGAATTTCTCAAACTTAGAAGTCGCCCTCCATTATGAGAAGCCATATTTGAGTCTTACACAATTGGTTAAATTCCTGTGCATATTCAATCAGGTTTAGTTTAGTTTTAATTAAAAACAAAACAAAACTCTGTCTTCCAATTCATAAATATTTACAGCAAAGTTACTTTGGTTAATACTCCTTTTTCCAAAACATTGGCACATTTCCTAAATTCAGTGTAAAAAAGGGTCAGAATAATACATGACAAATAACAGGAAAGTGAGCTTTCCTGGGAAAGTGTGGAAACTAGTCAGATCCTAGTTATAATGCCAAGGAAAAATCACAGAAAAAAGATATTGTTAGTTTTGAAGTGGAAATATTTGACAAAAAATCTTACCAACAAAATAAACAGCACCCTTAAAGTCCAGTTCTAATTGATTTTAATGATTCACCAAAGGTAGTAAAGCCGTCCTATGATTTACTTTTCCCAGACTGACATGAGAAACTGAATTTGAGGGTGAAAGGTAACTTCAAAAAACCAGTTAGCTTCATCCGTGCCACAAATTCAATGAACTCTTAGAAAATGTGCACAATAGCAGCCTGCAAAAGCTTTTCTTAGCATATTGTACTTCTCAGTTTTAAACTGAAGAACCTACACGGTGTTAATAAATTGAGCACAATAGTATATCTTGCTTTTAATAAGGTGTTTGTTCTGAAAGCACATTAAAGTCTCATTCAAAATGAAGGTGATAATGCATATGTATGGCAGCTTAATAATGGAAATCACACCTTTCTTTCTTTTCTTCTTACCTAGCTCTTTCCCTCCACCTCTTTCAGAAGCTGCACATTTTTTAAATGAGTTGCCTGGTCAATAAGTAAAAAGTGTATTAGATGTCTTTAACAAATTTTATTTTTCAGATAAAATGAAATGCTTGAAAGCCCTCAACAATGATTGAAGGTGTTTCTTTGCTTTAATCTAAAAGCTTTTTTGGCAAGTTTCCAACCAGTGAAGCACTTCAGTGCACAGATGAGATCCTTGCAATGATTTATATTATAAAGTTGCACTCCTTTACTGAAGGTAAGAGATGTTAAATAACCAGTATCTAAAAACTAAAAGCTAGCTCCTCTATAGCTACACATTTAAAATCCCTGCTTACATACAACCTTAATTCTGATTGTACTGCTACCACTTTCTTTCTCATCAGTTTTCTAATAGGTTTAAAATTCCTGAAATGTGGAAAAAAATTAAACAAAAACAAAAACAAAAACAAAAACATAAAAAACCCCACAAGGATTACCAGTATGATTAATCACACTAACACTCATTGGTGTAATTCTCATACAGGATCCTATCAGATAGATAATGGCACAGAAGCATGGAGAACAAGAGCTGTCCTATGGCAGCCCATATTTTAGAGGAAAATCAATGATTTCTACACTGAAAGACTCACCTGAGAGACTCTAAGAATTTATAAAACTCCAGGTAAGGTAGCAAGCAACAATACACTAAAAGATTTCTAATGACTTGGATTTTTTTTAATTGCCTTTAAGATGTTTTTCTTTTATCTAACTCATCCCTGCTGGATATTTGTAAACCAGAAGGCACATTGAGACTTTTTGAAATAAGAAGTCCAAAGATTAGGGGACAGGATGTTGGGGACAGACAGGTGAACAGAGGGATTTTGTTCCCAGGAGTGAATGCCAGAGAAATTCTACACTAATCTGGTGAAATTTATGCCACGTCTCCAAAGAGGCTTCAGCATGGACACTTTCACAGTGGATTTCTACACTTGGATGAAACTCTCCCTACTGATGATGGAGATCCTGGGAAGCTGAAGTCAGTATGTCCCAAAGGCTGTAACTATTGTTTTCCTGTCACACCTCAACAGACATAGAGAACTGCAGAAATGCTTGTTCCTGCAACATTCAAAGTGAACTTCCACTACTCTAAAAGGCATAAGTGAAATGATAAACATCAAATAAACATCAGAATAATGCCTAAACCCACCCAATTTCAGTAAATTTGATTTATCTTTATTTCCTCTTTACTTCACCTTCTTACTATTCCCAGTGCACACACACACAGAACTTCATCCCCTGGGTAGAGAGATGGCCAAGGGTAATCACTGGCAGAAAAAGGGTATTGCAATCCTTGCAGTGAGATGGGGCACATTTAATTTAAATTATACACAAATGAAGGCTACAGGTCACAGAAGAGGTGGCACACAGCCCTTCAGAGAATAAAATACTATCCTCCCTAGGAGCTTGACCATCTGTCAGTTTAAATCTGTCAATGTAAATTGATCATTTGGATGGGTTTTTTTCAAGACACAGAGGCTTTAGAAATGTGAGGCATTATCCAAAATGAATCAAAATTAATGGAAGATTTCTTTCACTGAGTTTTGGATCAAAGCACTGTGTGAAGGTACAGACAGCTTTGACACTTTGACTGTGTTTAATGTTATTATAACTTTCATTAAATTATACTGTATATATGATTTACTAGGAAAGGATCCCACAGCTACTTTGCACCTGTGAGAACCAGTTCCCTGACTGCAGGTCTGGTTCCAAAACACAACTGTATCATTTCTCACAGATGCTCTTTGCACAAAAGAGGATTATCAGAGGTATAGGCCATGAGAGAACTGCATCCTCTATCTGAAGAGATGAGAGGAAAAGGATTCTAGTTTGTTTTCTTCACAGAGTTTTCCTTCTTTCAAGAGACAGAGTATGTTTACTAAACTGCTTTTTCTTCATGAAATCATGCCAAAGCTGAAAGTTTCATGGTTGGTTTGTTTGTCTGTTTTCCAGCTGAGGCTTTTAAGATCCAGTGTCTCAGCATCGTTGTAACATCCACAATAAATTGCAGACAGTCCTGAAAATCTTCAAACTGCAGGATACAACAGAGACACCTACTACTGCTCTGCTCTTGCAGGTCACCTCTTGGATCAACTCTGGTGAAAGGAAACCTGTTTTATCTTAGTTATCCTTTTCATCTTCTGTTTCTTTGCTGAGCAACTTTTCACTACAGTTTTGTGCAGCCAAAACTGCTACTAGAAAAAGATAAACAAACCATAATTCCAAAGTAATATTCCCATGACCTTTTGTCATTATTTTTAAGCCCCGTTGGTACATGAACACCAGCCTACATATTATCATCGGAGAAAATGTTGTCTCAAAATTACTAAGATGTAGAAAAACATCATTTGCACAGAAGACTATAAAATGACACTACTGTTTAAAAGATAAAACATGGTGAAAGAATTTTTCATGTGGCATTTTTATATGATAAATAATCCTTAAAAGTCTGAGTTTCACTCTCCGTATAAATAAGCGGATGTTAATAGGCCATCCATACAAACTCCCTTTTTAAAATACCAATGAGATATCCCTTATGTTTATACATGTGTAAGTACAATTAAAACAGCAACCCAACTGGAAACAAAATTGCTTTAGTTAACCAACCATTGCAAGGCAATCAAGTGTAGTATCAAATGTAATTGTAGAAGATTCGTTTGGGGAATAACAGCAATTACTTCATACAGAATTCTCCCTTCCTTCTTTCAGTTTGCATACATTTTTTTCATGTGTCTCATGAAAAAATATGGCATGTGTCTCATATGCCAGAAAAAATAATTGGACAATCACAAATGTCAAAACCATCCCCCTTTCAATCTGTAGTGTACAAGAAATTTCAAACTGACAAGGCTGTTTCATTTAGATATATTGGTTTGTACCTCTGAGTTGTAACTGCTTTAATCTAAAATATCCAAGCAGGCTTAATTCCCAGCACAGGCAGCAGGGGAATTGGGCAGAAGAAAAGGAGTAGGAAACAGAGAATGGGATTTCTTTATTTGCCTGAAGCTAAGCACTTTTGATTTGCCTTCATAAACTTCACAAATATTCTCTTAGTACCTAATAGTTTCCTAACAGGTAAGTATCATTTTTGGGTCATAAAAGTTAACTGCAGTTCAACTATTTTAACTAGCTTTGTGCTGCATCAGGAAATAACACATCACAATCCAATATTTATTTTTTCCCCTTTTTTACTTAGAAAATATTTGATATTGTTAATTACTATTCTTAATTAATATTGCTATGAATAACTTTGTACCTTTAGTAAACTAATTATTAATTTCCAAAATGTTTTGATATTTAATTATCAGTTAAAAATACCCATGAACATAATGCTATTTTTCCTGTAACTTAGCTAAAATTAGTGGTAAATATGTAAGATGCATGCTCTTAATTCATTTTAGATTTTCAAAATGGATAACTGAGTTACGTGGTGAATGAGCAACTGACTCATAGGTCAGGCACAAAAGTGACAGTAAATGGAGAACATCAGGCTGGGAACCTGTCACTGCCGGGGCTCCACTGGGCCCCATGCTCAGCCTGGTTCTCTTCAGCATCTTCATTAATGGGTTGGACACAGGACTTGAAGGAATATGAAGTTAGTTTGCTGATGACACTAAACTGGGAAGGAACTCTCTACTCCCTCAAAGGCAGAGAGGTCCTGCAGAGACACCTCAACACATTGGAGAGATGGGCAATCACCAACCTGATGAAGTTTAACAAGCATAAGTGCCTGATTCTGTGGCTGCAATGGGGCAACCCTGGTTGTGTGTATAGGCTGGGGAACAAGAGGCTGCAGAGCAGCTGTAGAAAGGTACCTGGGGGTCCTGGTCCATGGCCAGGAACATGAGCCTGCAGTGCTCTGGCAGCCAGGAGGGACAGCCCTGTCCTGGGGGCATCAGGGACAGCATGGCCAGCCAGGCACTGGAGTGGCCTCACCTCGAGTGCTGGGAACAGTTTTGGGCACCACAATATAAAAAAGACATTGAGATATTAGAGAACGCCCAAAGAAAGGCCAGGGGAATCCTTATGAGGAGCATCTGAGGCCACTTGGTTTGTTCAGCCTGGAGAAAAGGAGACTGAGGGGACGCTTCAGTGTGGTCTTCAACAACCTCATGAGGGGCAGCAGAGGGGCAGGCACTGATTCTTCACTCTTGACCAGAGACAGGACCCGAGGAAACAGCCTGAAGTTGAGTTGGGGATGGTTTAGGTTGGATATTAGGAACAAGTTTTTCCCCAGAGAGAGGCTGGGCACTGGAACAGGCTCCACAGGGAAGTTGTCACAGAACCAAGCCTGACAGAGTTCAAGAAGTGTTTGGACAACACTCTCAGGCATAGGCTGTGACTCCTGGGGTGTCCTGTGCAGGGCCAGGAGTTGGTCTCTATGATCCTAAGGGGTCCCTTCAAACTCAGCACAGTCTGTGATTCTATGAAACTGCAGGAAGGTAGGTTTAGATTAGGCATTAGGAAGAAATTCCTTCCTGTGAAGGTGGTGAGGCACTGTAATACATTTCCCAGAGAAGTTCCCTGGAAGTGTTCAAGGCCAGGCTGGATGAGGCTCTGAGCAATCCAGTCTAATGGAAGGTGTCCCTGCCCATAGCAAGCAGGTCAGAACAAGATGAGCTTTAAGGTCCCTTCCAATCCAAACCATGATGTGATTCTGTTATTTCTAAAAGACTCAAAATTAAAGTTTTTTGTTTTGTTTTTCATCGTTTGGTCTGCTTGAAGTAGTTGAAATTTAATATGCTATAGTACATAAAATATTGGAAGAAATTATACTCTCATTCAATTAGAAATAGTACAGAAAAGGGATTTTTGTAGATGTGGATCTGTAAGTCTGTATATAGTTTTGTCTCCTAACTATTTTTCTAAAATACAAGCTGCTCTTTTTTTTTTTTTTTTT
>VWYP01023483.1:516706-531336 GCA_013400435.1 Pycnonotus jocosus | reverse complement strand
TTTTTTTTTTTTTTTTTTTTTTTTTTTTTTTTTTTTTTTTTTTTTCCTAGACAATTTGGACAGTCTTTATACTAGATTATTAAGTGAAATTAAAAAAAAAAAAAGTCTATGAGAGTAAGTCCAGAGTTTTTTTCCCCTGTAGTAGCTTGTTTCAAAAGACCATATCTAAGATGCTGAATTTTTATTATAGCATGACATTAACCTGAAAATAACACCCTTTAGTGCTTGCACATTTCTTTTGTTGTGAACGGTGCAAAACCCACTCATATTTAGAATAAAGTGTTAGAACAGGCACCCTGGTGGTCTTTTGACTGCACATCCCTTGTAGCTCTGCACAGACCTTGGTCTCACAGTCAGTCCTCTTTGCCCTTTTTTGTATATGCTGCACTCAATTCAGCCCATACACACTTCCCCAGCAGGAATGCTTGTGATATTTTCTCCTTAAAACTCCATAGGCTATTGTTTGGCTGCAATCTGACTGTCAAGGACATTGCTGATCACAAGCTAATTAGAAGCAGAAATAGCTTGTCCCTCGAGTTTCATTCTACAGTGACTCATGTGCAACACTATTGGAAGGACTTTCATCACCCAAAACCAAATCCTGGATGAGAGTTGAACCTCATGCAGCATGATATAGACCATTCATAATGTTATCAGAATTACTTTAAGAACTCTTAACTGCAGAAAGTTTTACAGTCTATCTTCTATTTTCCATCACAGACATTAGGAGAATGAATCTTCCACTGAAAATTAAGTTTATCAGAAAGATCTGTGTGCAAACTAATTTGAGTAGGCATTTTCTAAAAAGTAGGCCAGAAGAGAAGAAATATTACTTCTGGCAAAAATGGAACAAATTAAATTATAAGAAGCTTAATACATTTATTTGAAATTTAATTGCATAACCTCATGTCAAGGTTATTATATGGTGCACACTGTTCTGATCCAAATTCAAAACAGTAAAGTACAATCTCAGTTTGCAGTTACTTTATTATAAATCCAACTGCATTTTTTTTAAGTACTGACCATAGTCTTTGCCTGAACCACAACATTAACATAAAATCACATTTCCAAATTATTTTGAGATGTCTCTATGGCGATGAACTCAGATAAAACCTGAAGCCTCTTTGGTATGACTGACTTCTACTGTGAAAAAAAGGGTAAAAAGAGAAACAAAAGCTGAGGCAGTGTTGACATGATGCCAGAATATAGCGCAGAAGCAAAATGATTAGAATGAGATTCTGAATGTATTCACAGAGTTCTGCACTTAGTCCATCAAGCCTGCAGGTTTTGTTTTCTAGTCACGAGAGAGACAGATTAGCAGAAAAAGGTCACTGCAGCATTCTTGTTGTAGCATCTCCATGGAATATGCATCCTTGTTTTACTGTGTATTGGAAGCTGTGCCTGTGCAAAGAGCACACTTAAAAGCATTCAGGCTGTGTCCAGACATTCTGTACTCCTGCAATCAGTCACTGCTATCTGAATTACATGGCCTGACCTCAGGAGCCTTTTAGTCTGTTTTCAGGTCTCCAAGTGCCTGAGTAACTGATCAGAATGAACATTTCTGCTGGTTTTGACTGGGTTAGAACTAATTTTCTTCATTGTAGCTATCACAATGAAGAATGGGCTATATTTTGGATTTGTGCTGGGAACACTGGATACCTCTGGTGTGGTTTTTTATTGCTGAGGAGTGCTTTAGCACTTTAGCCAAGGCTTTTTTTTTTTTTGCTTTTCACACTGCCCCACTAGTGAGGAGCTGGGGTGCACAGCTTACCCCATCTGACCCAAGGGATATTCCATACCACGCTCAATGTATAACACTCAAGGAAGAAGGAAAGGGTGTACTTTTGGAACAATGGTGTTTGTCTTCACAAGTCATCACTGAGGGCAAAGGAGCCCTGCTTTCCTGAGGATGAATGAACACCTGCCTCCCCATGGGAAGTAGTGAAGGAATTCCTTTTTTGCTTCCCTTCTGTATGCAACTTCTGCTTTACTTATGAAACTGTCAACTTGTATCAATTCATGAATTTTCTCATTTTTACTCTTGCAATTGTCTCCCCATCCCAACTTAGTGGGAGTGAACAGGTGCCTGTGCAGTTCCTACTTGTAGCTGGGGTTAAACCATGACAACATTCTTAGAAAACCACTGTGCATTTAACTTTGTGCCACTGTGATTCTTGTGGATGTGCAAACACAGTCTAGGTTTGTAGCAACATCATGTAAAAGTACCATCTGCTTTTATTTCTGAAGGAGCATGGAATAAAGGCATAATAAGTAACTTTGACTCTCAGCTTGGAACTATAACCTAAAATTAAGAGGCTTATAATCATGCAGCACAATATTAATTTGGTCAGTTTGGTAATAAAAAATCAATATTGTACATTTTAAAACCATGTCACTTGTTTTTCAGTAAAGCCTGGAATGACTAAAGAAGATAATTTAATGTTTGACCAGCTTGGGGCTTCTTTCAGCAGTACTAGAATATTGAAAGAAGAGATGAAGTTATTAAAATATGAAAAGGTATTCTAAAAAAAAAAGTCTATGACTCCCAAGTCATGCAGATAACCAAATCTTTCTGTATTAATTTTTTTCTTGTTTGGTTTTTTTGGTTTTTTTCTTCCCTTTATATAAGAAAAAGACAACTTGTAAAAATCTTCTCTATGATTCTGTTTCAGTGTTTGGAAAAAGCACACTTTTAACTGACAGCAACCATCACTCAGATGTCTTCTCTGTAATCATTCCTTGTCTGTCAAAACAAACAGATGTCTTGTGTACAACTCAGAGCTGCATCCCTGGGTCTGTGAAGCTCCCTATGAGCTTCTGAAGGGAAAAGTTCACTTTATTCTCTAGACACCCTGACTGAGACTCTGTTTACTGAATTAAACAGCCTATTCATAGTCAGTAACCCCTTCTGTAGTAGATACATAAACAACATGTTGTAAGACTACAGTTAACATTTCAAAGAGGAAAAATCCAAGAAGGTTAAAAGGAGAAAAACTGAAGCTTACCCCAAACTCATCCCTCCACTGATGAGATGCTTGGTACTTCTCTGCTTCTTTAGCAAGGCGCTGAAGAACAAAGAGAGAGAGAACAAAAACTTTAGTCTTTACTGATTCTTCACACAGAAAAGTCTTTCTCTTTTATTTTTCTCCTATGCATGTTTTCCCTCTATAAATTTTATGTGTATGCTTTTTGCATTTACCAGAAAATTACATATATATGTCAAGGTGAACCACCTCATCTAAAAAATGCTATTTTCTGTATTATTTGATATTTAAGTACTATAATGCATTAGAAAATTTAACCCTCACTCCAATATAGTTTAAAAAGTTCTAGTTAAGTTCAAAATTCATCAACATCCTGCTGAAAATACTTTCTCTTTACACATACTACCTTGTTCTATGTGCATTAATTTAATCTACTATCTAATAACAAGTACATATTAAAATATTAAAACACCATGTTACGGACATTTATTTTTCTGTTATATAATTTAGCTTCAATTATAGAAACTACTGACAGTCCTGTGATTATTTGGGATGCATAAAAATTCCCCCAAATTTGGGACTATCTGGAGTCTGATCTCATGGATTAAATTAGTAGATAGAGAGTAACAGGCATGTTCCTAGAGGGTATTTTTCCCATATTTAATACTTTGAATAAAATCCAGTCTGTTCAGTTAGCCCCACAGGAAGCAAAGCACAGCATACAGGAATTTGCTCTTTCAAATCAATCTCTTGTACAGAAACATCCATTAGACTGGATGATGGGTTCCTCCTCATACAAAATCTGAAATTTTTGAAAAAAAAGCTGTTTGGAAACAATTCTTAGGACTTTACTACAATTTTGCATATAGAAGGTGCCAAGGGGATTAATGTTCTCCAGCTAAGCTGCACACCAATCCCCCATCCCACAGATCCACCCCACCCTAAAGCAAGCCAGCTGACTCTGAAGAAGCAGCTACCTGATGTGAATGTAGTTCATGTGGACTCACCCATGTCCTAATTGCTGAGTGACTTACTTTTGAAACTCAATTATTTTACAGCCCAATAAAAATTTCAGCAACTGTTTTTAGGGAGTCATGGTCCCTTTCTGGACTGTGTCCACCAGGTAAGTAGGGATGAAAATGCTTTCTGCATAACAATAAGGCTGATGTCACTTTTAATATTCAGACCAATCCCTACACAAAATGACCTGGTGTCTAAGTCACACTTTCAGCTGAGTCACCTTGTCAGTTCTTGCTAACACCAGAAGGAATATGACCACCAAGCCCATGAAAGCTGGAGTTCCTCACACGATGCTGTCAGAACCTCAGCTCAGACCTGTCCCAGTTTGGAACTGCCTGTGCTACCTCATCCCCTGAGGGCAACCCCTCTCCCTGCTCTAACAGCTACCATGAGGATTCATACACAAATCAGAACTTAGGATTTTCTCCTTATTTTTAGTTTGAAATCATTCTTTAAAACCAGAATAAACCTCAACAAACATGTGCTCTGCTGCCGTAAAATGTGTTGCCACTCAATTTTTTTACTGTTAATTCAAATTATTCTTAGCTGACAAAAAGATACCAGCACCTGCACTGCTCACTGGAGTGTTACTGTGTTACAATCACAGTAACTAAACACCACATCAACCAAAGAAAAACTGTGACATAATTTCATACATTAGATTGGAAAAAAAAAAATTCCAACTCTCTTGACTGTACTGGATAAACATCTACAGCATTTTCACTCTTTTTTGGTAACATACTAGAATAACTTTGTCCATCTACTTTATTCACTCAATCTAACCTATTCTGCATCTAAATTTGTATATCATCTAATAAATTCAAGATTATTAAGTCATATTTCAGCAAATTGTAGCAAAACAAGACACAACACTTGCTACATGTGTAAATAGCTGCAGTTAACACTGCCTTCAGATTTCCTTCACACTCTGCTCCATTGCCTTAAGGTACTCTGAGAACCACAAAAGACAGCACATCCCAAATGCACAAAATGATAGATGGGTTATGAAGAGAAATAAATACTTATCATTAACAGTACTAAGATTTTTCCATTGAAAGAATTGCAGCCATGCTTAAAGTTCATCACCTCTACTTGGAGATTTCTGAGCTAATCAGCAATATAAAGTGAAAATGCTTAAAGCAAATTAAAAAAAAAAAAAAAAGTTGTTTTGGGTTGCTTACTCATCTCAAATTAAGAAGAAAATATTCCTCAGAAAATAGATGTGGCATTCTTATTCTCCTTTAGAATTTTTCAGTCAGTTTTCAGTTAGAACAGATTCTGACTGCCCAAGCAACCTTCTAAAATAACCACAAAATAACTACATGCAGTATCTACACTTTATACCTTAAAAAAACCTCCAAAATGAGAGGCTGGTATTTGGGGCATATGTACAGACCTCTGTTAAAGGTAATCAAGCTCATACAAAAGTCCAAGCAAAAAGTTTAAGAAACAGTAATAACCAAAGAGAAAACCCTTTTTCTTTGACTCCTAGAACCCCAAACCCAACACCATAATGGAAGTACACATGACAACAAGACAGCACCTTGCATACAGGTTCCAGAAACTGGCAGAGATACTTTTTGATTTCTTCATCATTGCTTATGTGAAGAATCTTTGCATTTTGCTCTACTGTCCAAAAGTCAGGGGTTTTTTTGTTGTTGTTGTTGCTGTTCCAGTTATTTGATCAATTTTTTAAAATTTTATCTGCAATGTATCCAATACTTTAGCTGGAATGTATATTTAAAATGTACTTCACAATACCCTGTGTCAACACTCTTTGGCCAAAAATAGCCGGGCAGTTAAGCAAACTCAGGTTACTTGTGCCTTTTATTGTGACACAAGGAAAGACTAATTTTCCATCTTTCAAAGAAATCATGCCTGCTTCCTTTTGAGGTATGCAAATGCCAGGTCTGGCCTCTCCTGTTTTGATGGAAGAGTCTCTGGGGATGCTGACAGAGAAGCTGCAAACAGCCGGCTGACACCCGGTGCTTCCCATCTTCCCTCTCATTACAATGAGGGTTTAATCAGGCAACAGCTTCTTTAACACCGTGACCCACTGCAGCTCCCTACAGGTTTCTCCAGCAAACACTAAAATCCTGAGGTATAATTTTTTATGTGTAAGAAAATAGGAAGAAATGGTTCAAAACAACGTTCTTGTATATTAGCTTTTAATAATTTCTTCCTCCATGCCCTCTGTGTTTGCTGTGCAGATGAAAGCTGTGAGATGTTTTCATGCCTTGAACGAAGCTCTATTTAACAGCATCTTTTTGGATACAGAGTAGGAAAAGGAGAACAACACTAAAAATGGAAAAAGAAACAAAACTAACATATAAAAGAAGTGTTCTGGCTTATTTCAATGTATTTAAAGAACTCTACTTGGTGCAGTCTGCTGGAGAACACAGATTTACTCTGAAGTAGTAAATAAATTGAGAAACCACGACCAGGGAGAGAGGGTTGCAAAGGCTAACAGAATGCTGTAGCTTCTATTCATGCCCTTTGGAGGATGCCTGACAGATGTGTGATGGTGCTTTTCAAGTAAGGGATCAGAGAGGCTGATGCCAAATTTAGCTGGTGTGATTGACACAGGAGCTGATGTCAAATTGAGGGTGCGTGGAAACACTTTGATTAAACACACAATTTGTTTAATAAATGTTCCTAGATGAAACGATCACTTCTATCTCTTTTTTGTTATTTTAAACTTTTTTAAAATTATTGAGAACTGCTTTCTCTCTCTTTTTTTTTCTTTTTTTTTTTTTTTTTTAGTAGAGTGCAGTATGCATTATTTTCAGGAATTTCCAGAATACTTAGATCATCAATTAAAAAAAAAATCTCTTGAAAATCAGTCACTGCTCACAAATAAGTACTTTTAATCAAACTGTGAAAAGAGTCAAGAGGTACCTTTCACTAGATTTCCTTATATGTTTCAAAAATAAAGGTTACCTTCAAAGGAAGACAGCTACTGAAAAGCTAGATAAAGTGCAAGTGTTAATTCACTCCACCAACCTATGAATCTTTCTTTAACTTTTGAAGGGATTATAAGAGATTATATACACAGAAACACACACACAAATAATAGAAAAGCAAAACAATAACTAAAAAAGATCCAAAACCCAGCTGCTTGTCAATCTCAAAACCCTCTATTTTCAAAGGTCTTGTCCCCAGCTTCGAAGTTCATATTGCTATCTCTGAAAGGCAGCCTTTGATGCAGCACAAACTGCAAGAATCTTTATCTGATCTGTAAAGATCAACTCCCTAGAAGGCCTATTCATCTTCCAGCCTTCATTTTTTTACGTATATGTCATATTTTTATCTTGTCCTTGCCAGCACAGGATTCTGTCAGCAAATGGCCCAATTAGACTTATATTCAGTACAATGAAATAAATGTTTTTGTGCTTCCCACTCTCCTTTAAGTGTTTTATTTTTGAAAATAGTATTTAACCATTCTTGATAAAATAAGCTATTATAAAATGTGTAATCTTAAGAATTAATAGATATCAGTAGCCTCACAAAGTTTCTAAAACACAAAATCCAAGGATCGTTTAGGTTATTTTAAGAAAATAAGTACCATGGTAAAAGATGTCAATATCAAGCTCATAAAGGACTACAGAGAATGCACAGTGACCTTCAAGTCCTGGTGTAAAATATTACCCAAATATTCAAACCTACTCTTGCATGAACAGCACAAAAGACACAAGAAGTATGTGTAAAAAATGGATTAATACATAGTTTTCATATATGTGTCTGAAATACAAATAGTTTTCTCCCATAGTTGATTATGAGTTGGATATGGATCACAAGATGAGGAAGAGGTTTTGTAAGACTCATATATTGGTGTCTGAAGTGTCAATGCAAGACTGATATTGTAATTTCACTGCAGGTTTAATACAGACTGACAAAGTCTAAAGGATTACATTCTCATCTCAGTAAGCTGTTACACTCTATAATAAACCAAATTAAAACTATTCTACATTGATTCTAGTGTCTTTACATGCATAGAATATATTGTATTTTCACAGGAATTCTTTGTAATGAATTATCCAAATACCCATGAATTACCCTATTCAATAATTGTACACAATTGTAGAAAAGGACCACCCAGTTTGTCACACAGAGAGTGTGAGTTCAACAAACAACTGTAAACTGGAAGGCCAGTGACCCAAAAGTGAGCATAGATGTGCTAAAAATAGCAAGACCCCCATATAAACACATCTGGATTTATTTTCTTTGTCTTTTTTCCATAATTCCAGTGGGGCACAGAAGGAGTTAATAGAGGCTGACTACCCTTTAACATGTGTTTTATAAAGATATTTTTACATGTTATTTATAAAGATATTTCCTATATGATCTTTCTAAACAAGTGGGCACTGATAATAATTACCACCACAAAAGCTGACCTAGATTTGATGAAGCTGAGACATGTCAGTTTGGATAAGACAGTCCCAAACATAAAACAATGTCTCAGACTGAACCAAAGGTGTGCCTAATTTTGCTGATTTAAATTGTAACTACAAGTTTTAATATGTCCTCTTTCAAGTAAATTTGTTTGCTTTTAAAAATACTGTGATCACTTACACTAAAGCACAAAAATTTTTTTGATAATTCATATTTCACTATGTCAAGTATGGACATTTTTTTTCCTCAGCTTTGCAGTATTCTATTAGATAAAGATCATAATCTTCAGCATAAGTGTAATCATAACTTTAAACATTTTTTTAAGATTTTTTTTTTAATATAGTGACCAAATATAGGCTTTTGCTGATCTGCAGCTTTGTTATATTTTAGGTATTTACACTGCAGAGTCACAGCTTCTCTTTACTGTGACATCTGCTGTGCCACATGATGGAAATGTGATCTGTTCCCTGTTAATGAGGGTAGCTGAAGCATATAAGGTCACAGTGTTTATAATTGGTCTCCTCTATTCTATACCAAATTTGTGCATGGCACTCCTCAGCTACTCTCTGGGGACAGCTCCACTTTTGTCATCCAAGGCAGCAGTTGAGTCATATTCATATGAAAAAAGGGTATACCAGGGGTCTGCTGGCATTACAATACTCACAAAAACTGTCTTCATATGAAATTACTGGCCTTATTATAGATATTTTTAAGACAATGGGGAATTAGGATAATTATTTGAAAAGCTTATGTTATTATACTCTGGACAACACTTCAAAGTAGCACCTCAATCCTTGTCTTCCACTTTATAAACAATTAACAGTAACCTAATATGTTACATTTTTTTTCTAATTAAGCTGTAGATTACAAAACTCAACTTTAATTAAACAGTAAGCAGAAAATTACTTTCCAGTTTGTCTGTTTTTCTAATGCATTTCAAGACATTTCTGCTTTATCCATATGAAAAGTAATTCTATTTCAGACCTGCTTAATCAGTTTTTCTAATGATGACCTCATATCCAAAACAAGGCTGTCATGTTGGCTACAAAGTAACCTAATAGGAAAAAACAAGTTATTGTCACCTTCCATGTGTTTAGAAGACAGAGCTTTAAAGATTTTCAGTACCTGTTAATAGTTACAGTGAAAATAATTCTTTGTCATTCAAGACAACCTCTATTCCTATGGTTTACTTAAATGAAAAAGGGAAAAAAAGGCTGATTCTCTACAGAGAACTTTTACTCTTCCTCATGATCTTCTAATTTCAAAGCAAATCAAGCCACTGGTCTAAATGAGATTAGAAATCAATGGGAAATCAAATCTGAACTAGAGCACTTGAGATTACAATATTGCAGGTGAAGTTAATGCTTTCTGACATAACTAATCACATTTATTTTAACAGGAAAAACTGAAATTGGGATGCCATAATAAATGCATCCCACATGTGCTTCTGACATCTAAAGCATCATGTGCAGTCACCTGTCACTGACAAAAGTGTCATTTAAGAAGTGTAAAAAAGGATGAAGCCCAAAGAACATTTGTCACAGTAACACTTCTCCATTACATAAAAGCAGCCCTTCCCTAAAACATGAACTAGAAATAGCTCTTCTCTTCTCTTTGTTCCCATCTTTTAATGTATTTAAGAATTTCCCTAACACTAGCAAATTAACAGAAAGAGAAGGAAAAAAAGTGACATAGTGGCAGTACTTCAAGGCCTAAAAGAGAGCTGAAAGTCTTTCAAATATATTATAATAAATAGGAATTCTCAGTTAAGTTTTAAAAAGAATCTAAAATCCTTCAACAGTAGTACAGATTTTGTCAAACACTTTTTGTTTACATCCTGAAAACAAATCACAGGAGAACTGGAGCTATATACACCACTAAAAGTCATTGCTGGAGAACAATTAAATAAATAAATAAATAAGCTAAACCCTATACATTTAAACTTCTGGAAAAGTGGTGCAGCTCGATATGCACTTCAGTGAGTGCACAGCCTGCAGAAGCTGCAGGGGGATGATGTCAAGGACTAGTTTGTAGCTCTCTGAAAACTTACTTCAGCTTTGTCTTTAATGTCCATAATCCTAACTAGAACTAGCAAGACCATTGGTACCAGATGAAAAGTAACCTTATATGAGCAGTCAAAGGAAAAATGAACCACAGGTCCAAAGACATCACTGGAGGAGTACCTGAGTACCAGAGAACAGATCAAATACAGCCACCATGAAGAATAGAGGGAGCATAAAATTATCTTCTCTGACTGGAGCACTGAGTCCAGTCCATGAGGCAGGAAATATTACTTGTGTGAAATACCTTATACACTTAATATGATGCAGTAGGGGTGTACAAATTAATTATAATAAACAGCAGAAAGGAGTGTAGTAGATTCACATCAGAAGGTAGAGAAGCAGAATTCTACATTTATAGCGAGAGGGAAGGAGGAAGGAAGTTCAGCTCCCAAACCAGAGTATATTTCTAGGATGTGTCTGCAATCAGAAGCTGGGCAATATTATGACAGCTTGATACTGCCAAAAATGTTTCAGTAGACAAGGGAGTACGATAGAGACAACTGCAGATAAAGGCATGAAGAAAAACTATTAGAAGAGTAAAAGAGTCTGTCAAATGCATCTTGACATCTAGCAGTGAAATTTCACTACAGTGGTGTATAAAAATAGCAGAAGACCACTTCTTTTAAGACATCATTCACCCTTCTCATTTGCAGAGGTTTAAACTCCTTAGAGCACATTACATTTTCACTCTAATAATTCATATGCTTTAAATGTAAGTCACATTAGTGTTATATTTTTAAACAGGCTCAAAGTGAAGGACACACATTGAAGCCATTAGACTGAAATTACCAACTGCTCCAACAAATCTCAAATTGCATAACACCACCAGCTCCAGCTCACTGCCTGCCTTAGGAAACTCTTTAAAGCTTCACAGCTGAGCCAGTAACTTCACAGGCATGAGTAGAAAATGACATGTACATTGAGTAGGCGTGCCTTGCTACCCTGGTTTTTTTCACGTACTTTTTATCAACTCAAGGGGAAATCAAAACTACATAAATTTTTTTTAATAAATATCAAAATTAACTCACTTCAGAAAAAAGTGTTCTAAAATGTTGAAAAGGTAATTTTCCTCTGACTTAAAAAAATTACCTTGATGCAGTTCTGATTGCTTTGCAACTGCTGTAATACCTCCTCAGTAAGTCTCCACTTAAACAATCAAAAAAAAACCAAAAAAACCCCAAAAAAAACCCCCAAAAACCACCACCACAACAACAGCAACAACAACAACAACAAAAAAACCACCACAAAATATGACCTACTAATTTATACATGTTAGCAGATTCACTGAAATCTGACTAATATCCAAATAGGAACAGGCATAACAAATATGTACACGCAACTGCTTTATTTTAAAGGAAAAAGTAGGGAAAAAAAGCACAAATCAAGTAAATATCTCCTTGCAAAATACAACAAGAAGAAAACATTGATACAGACTGGCATCACTTATGCAACAAAAACACTGAAGTCAGTTACCTTTAATCAAATAGGGGATGTAAGAGCAGTGCATTTTGTCTCATCACATAGTCAAACAGAACAACAAATTTCAGAGAATGCTAAAGTTTCATATGAGTTTAGTAACAATATATCAAATAATATCATTTTACTGTCAATACAACTCAGTAACAATATTAAATATATACTGAATATTCAAAACACTGTTATCTGTATTTTGGTTTAAAGTTAAAGGTTCTGCTAAAATCAAAAAAGTGGAGTTCAGCTAAGTAGGAAACGCTAAATATAGAGAAGTGTAGCGAGTTCCAGATTTATTCATGCTTTGTGTGCTACAAAAGACATTTAGATGTAATGCTGTTGTAATCCCAAAAGAAGATCATAAAGCTGGAGATTTAAAATCTCTGCTGAACTGATAAGCAAATATCTCTTTTGGCCATGTCACCAGAAACAGCATTAGGCTTTTGCAGAGCTGGGTGAGTATTTATAGAAAGAAGAGCAAAATCCAGAATTTCCAGAAATAAAAGGAGTGAACAAAGCTCATTTATCATCTCTTCCTCTGCAGATTAGGACAGAAATGCTTTTTTTTCATTAAGACACATTCATAACCTAAACTATAATGATAAATTCCATAGTAGTTAATGATTTATAATAAAATCAAGACAGCACTAAAGTCTGAAGCAGCATTTCCAGAAAGGGGCCTATGAACAATGCAACTGTATTAATAATGAAATGTAGATGAATAGTGGAACCAAATTCTGACTTTTAGAAACAAAATCAGCATGTTCACATCAGCTCTCCAATGTATAAAACAGAATAGTGAATTTGACTTATTACAAGTCTGTTCAAAAATGAAGCCACTTCTTAAATATATATATATATATATTTGCTTCAAAGTACGGCTGAATACCAAATGTAGCTTTAACAAGGCAAGAGAGTGTCTCAACAGCTTTGCATGTCAGGGAAAAAAAAAAATAGAGCAGGTGGTGGGCTATAGCTGCTGAATAATCAACTTGATCTCATCAGCAGTCAGGGGTGAGAGCCAAGGAAACATGTTACTGTTGGCAACAGCAGAAACAAATGATACTTTAATACCACATGCTATTTTCAGGCAACATTTCCCTAATGGAAATAACTCTAGTCAAAAGAAATAGAAAGTGTTTAACTGTGAGTCCTGGAGAAAACTGGGTACAAAGGAAAATTACCTTCCCCTGGCAAAATGTGATTTTTTATTTTCCTGGAGATCCTGTGTCAGCAATGCTGGGAACATTGGTACCCCTGTTGCTGTGTCTGGCTTTGACCCAGGGTAACTGGACACCCAAATCCCCTTCATTTCCCTCTTATCACATGGAGTGTAACAACATCCTGCTTCTAAACTTTCCCAAAAATATTTTAAAAGAAGGGTTGTGCTCCCAACCTTCTCTCTCTACTGGACAGGATCAGGTTTTAATGTTCAAGTGTAGACATGTCAGGATTTTAAAAGCAATTCAGGTCCATTGTTAGTCATACCTTTTCTATAAAGGATTAAATGGGATTTACTAGTCTAACCCTCCAACTGAACATTCTTACAGACTGTAATGTAAAAACACCTTAAAATTAAAAGTAGACAAAAACATAAGATGAATGTAAGAGAATGCTGAAAATGGCATAGTCTATTTTTCCATGCATTGTGTTGGTCGTGATTCCTTTTGAGCATCTTTTGTCATGTACATGTTATATACTGAACAATTCATGACCTCTTTGTTCCAGGCAGAGCAGTCTCTTTCAGGGTATTCTTGTGATTATACAGAAAATACAACCTGTTTAAGGTATATCATTAACCATATTTCTGCACTGCAAGACTTTTAAAATGGAATTATATGTGAAAAAACATTATCTTTCATTGTAAAACCTCCAGCTGTAAAACTAATGCATATTGTCATGGCTACAGAAGTATTTAATAACTTTTCCCATCCATATGAAGTAGCTAATGCTACTTGTATTTAACACACAAAGGAAATTAAAACAGAAAGGTGACATAATCTGACCAAAGTCACACAAAATATTAGTGTTAAGTGCTAGTAACACTGAAGTCTATAAGATTTATCCTCTGGGTGACTCCATTGTATTTTCCTTTCCATTATTTTCCTGCTTTTTCTATGTACATGAACTATAGCTATGGTTAAGGAATGTATTTCATTGGCAGTCTTAATGACTAATGCACAGATCTGAATCAACATTAGTTCCTTCCAATTTTTACAAAAAGAAAAAAAACCCCTAAACAAACAAGATTGTCTTTAGTGTTACCCTCACAGGTGTCAAATTTGAGAACTACTACAAGAGATTTGGGTTTATGTATGATGACTTCCACCAAAGGTGTTTAATTAGGATGTCTCACACTTTTGTCTGTATGAAAATCTAATTGCCACCTTCTAGCTCAAAGAACACAATCATGAAGAATTATCCCATTTCAAAACTGTCCTCATGTCACTTTCACTTCTGCTGTCATTTTATTTTTCAGTTTTGCATGCTTCTTTTCTATATAGGTAATGCTGAACCATGCCAACAAACTTAGCACCTTCCAAAAAGAGTGTTTTCTTTTATTTCAGTTAAAGCTACCTACTGAAAATCATCATCAGAATCAAACCATGAAGAGCAGAAAGAAGTAAGAAGCAGCTAACCTTTATTCTAAAGAAAAACAAAACAAAACAAAACAAACAAAACAACAACAAAAAACCCAAAT
>VWYP01023483.1:458012-516669 GCA_013400435.1 Pycnonotus jocosus | reverse complement strand
AAAAAAAAAAAAAAAAAAAAGGGCACAAATCCCAAAAAACTAAACAGTCAGGAATGTCACAGTACAAGTAAAGCAAAATCTGGCAGTATTTTGCCAGACAGGATGTTTCATGCACCTAACTCAGTGTGATGCAACTAACTGCAGTTGATCTGAGTTGCACTTAAAAACTCTGCCCAAGAAGAATTTTCTCCACATTCTTGTTAAGCTGGCACACTAGGTAGCAGATATGATTTTCAGAAATCACGAATCTCAAGAAGTCTGAATCTTAAATTTAGACACCTGAGCTGATCCTTAAGGGACTGGGAGACTGCTAAAGGTTTAGAGCTTTTTATACACTGCAGGATGTTCTTGTAGGATTTCATGGAATTGCTTTTGGGCTATATTCTCCAGGAATACTGGAAAACAGGTAAATTTTATAAGTGGAAAGGCTGATTCGTCTGGGCACTTCCCTGTCACATGAAACATTAAGATTTGAGAAGTCAGACACTCAATGCCCTCACTTAGGTCACTGGCAGCACTGAGACTCTGAATCTCTGCTACCTGAGCTGAAAAGTGACTCAATGCCAAGGAAAAAAAAAAAAAATCATCTTGCACTTCTATATGAAACAAACTACAGATTTCAATAGATATTTCAATGTATCTGTAGATTTTGATGGGTACACTTTAGTAAAGACTAAAAATGCAGCTTCATGATGCAACAGACAATGACTCGACTCCCCATTGATTAGTATGGTAAATTATAAAAATGACAGTAAAACACATTCACTTGCATATACAACATAAGTTTCAAGCACATAAACCCAAAACTTAAAGTCTTATTAAATTAACCCCAAACTTAAAGCCTTACTAAATCAAATTACAGCTAAATTCAACCATTCAGTGAACTCTTCACCTGTATCCTGCAGTCAGGTGGTTTTAGCAAAGTTGAAGGAAGGGTGTAAGGAATGGTTATAGTGCAGAAACTTGGAGACCCAGGTGAGAAGTGACAACAGGAATTCCTTCCACCATACTGCCCCATGATAATATCACTACTTAATGCTCTGGTTTATAAAATCTGACAGCTGAACACTCCTTGTCAACTGAACAGTTACGTGTCTCAGTTGTGTTTGATTAAAGAGAAGATGAAAAATAAGCAAAATTAACATTATTTAGTAAATGAAAACTGCAAACTACATTTTCAAGATTTTTGTGTTTCTATCATTAATCACTTGCCAAGTAATACTTTTAGCAATACCTTTCTCCAAACCTTAGATCTTGGACTTATTTTTATTTATGTTACCCATCTTCTTACTCCACAGAAAAAAAAGAAAAAAAAACCAAAAACAAAAACAAGAACAAAAACAAACAAAAACCCCAAAACCAAAACCAAAACAACAACAACAAAAACAAAACAAAACAAACCCAGAAAACCCCCAAAAACCTCAGATATTTAACACAGCTAATACTGCGTGTGGGTATATAAAAAGCAAACCCAAAACCAAAACCGAGGCCCCAAAAAAACCCTCAAACCTAAAAACAACATCACAAAGAAAAAAAATCCAACAGAACTTCAGATTTTTTAAAATCATAAGCTTACCAAGATCACAGGATAAGCTGGACAGCATATGACTTTTTACTTAAAAAAAAAAATTCTCTTTGGAACTGGAAATATCAACAGGCACAGGCAGATGTGTGATGATGGCACATAAGAAGCCATGGGGCAATACAGCAAACACTCTGCCTGGCTTCTGGATTCCCACCCATGCCAAGCTGGCAGCCAACCTCAGGAGTGCCCAAAAGGTAAAAAAAAGGAAAGTGGAAACTTCTGCCACCTCTTTTTTTTTGTTGTTTGTTTGGGTTTTTGAATAACTACAATCCAAAGAAAAGTTACTTAAATTCAAAGCTGCTGTGGATCTCAATCCATCAAGTATGTTGTTATCCAGCAAAATCTAAAGAGGTTGCTCATGTAAGTACTTTGGGAAGATCACTGCTTTGATTAGCAATTTAATTGCAAACAAAGTCACTGATGTTCTGTGCAGTGTAAAAATAGTGTGGAAGGGAGATTTACTTGCACAATCTGTGCTGGAGTTTTACAGGTACTGTATGCTCAATAAACTGCAGAATGTAGCACTGAATTACACTACATATGTTCCACTCAGTTTGTAGAAAGCATTCTTATATTGTATTTACATAATAAAGTAAGAAATGTATCGTAAAACACATGCTTATTTTCTAAAATGTATATGTAAAGTACAAATATCTTGCTCCAAGTGCCTCTTCACATAAAAAATATATATACTGAGTAATGAAAAAAAACCAAAAAGAAAAACATTTGCAACAGAAATGGCTTGATGTATTATTTTGAGCCAGAGTGTATAATCGAGACAGTTTATGCTTTTTTACAGTAGCATAATGGGTTTTCAGCTGTTGAACTGTTCAACTGATTAAACAGTTTATTCACTTGCACCATTTTTAATTCTTGTGCTCTTACCCTCAGCAAAACATAAAGGAAGAGAGAAAATAAAGGTCAATAAAAACTTCAAAGGTAAAACTGAGAAATTTTAAAAAAACCCCACACTTTTTCTAAAGTAAAGAAGTTTGAAGATTGCTTTAATTGATCCTAGTGAATCCCTATCTTCAAAAGATCACGATATTCTAAGAGAAATATCTCTTTATACCCTAATTCATTAGTCATTGCCTTTTGTTATTTTCTTTCATTGATAATTTTGTGCATAGATTTTAGCCTACCATTACCAGATAGGTTTATATATAATTGTGTATAGGATGACAGAGTATTCCAAGACGAGTTGACTGCAGTCATTATAGCTAAGATTGTTAAAATGGTAAAACTGCTCATTCTGATTATAGCAAAATTTGATCCCTTACTTACAGAGAAAAAAAAACCAACCAAAAAAACCCAAAAACCAAAAGACAAACAAACAAAACAAACAAACAAACAAAAACCCACCACAAAACGAGCAAACTTCACCTGGATTTAAAATTCCTTTAAACTTTGAACAATACAAAGGATGAGATGATTTGCGAGAAAGTTGAGAAAATGGGGGTTTAGTGTTGAATAAAAATCACTTTTTAAGTCCCTCCTTGCCTCTTCTATGATTTGCACCAGTGTTTCCCAGACACAGTTGTGCCTATTTTTTTGTCAAGTATAAACAAAGCTAGTTCAGTAGGGGTTTTTTAAAGCAGAAGTTAAAGAAAGACTTTCCTCCCACTTTGGGCAATACCTTGAAATGTTTGCAGAAGGCTTCCTACCAGTTCCAGTCAATCCAGAAGAGTGAATATATCAAACAAGGATTTTGCTTCACAGCGTGTAAATAAAAGAAAAGCCTTGTTAAACCAAATGTTTTCCAAGGTTGATATAAAGTTTCACAATAATCAAACTTATTTCAGTGGAAGGGCTTCTGGCTGATCACCTCATGTATTTCATGTTCAGCCAGAAAGGAATTTCTATTGATATTTATGCACTTGGCTTTACATACAAAGAAATATTTATGCTTTCCTTGAGCACTAACATTTGCAGTGGGCTAAGAGCTGAATCTTCAATATACACTTGAATTGTCAATATATGTTTTAGCATCATCCTCCCTCTCTTACTATAAATCTAGTCAAAAGTCACAGAAAGAAAACATATTCCAGTCTGGAATAGGAGATTGTTTCCTAAAAATATTTGAAATGTTTGTTTTTCAAATATGCAGTTTCTAGGTATAGCACATTTGACAATGTCATAAAAAATACTGTTCCTTCTTATTTTTGAACAATCAAGTTGTCAGATTTGTTTTAAGTGGAAGCCACAGCATTGTACCAAAATCTTCTCAGTCAGTAGCAGCTTATTAAACACATCTAGCTTTGTTTGGGTTTTGCTGTTGTTGATGTTTGTCAGTCTTTTTCCTCGTTTGGGGCTTTAAGTTATGGAAATAGCACTGCTCAGATGATATCTTGAATCCTAAGCAAGGTGTGTTACTGGTGCAAATCCTGGGTTTTCTGTCAGGGGGCTGAAAGGCAAATCTGAGAAGCTGCAGCACATGACAGTCATGACCTTCTTGCCGGAGACATCCAGGTAGCTTTCAAAAATCAGTGGGATTTATTAGAACTATCTGGCATCTACAGACAAATTAATTCTGGTCCAAACATACTATTTCCCAAAAATGTGGCCTAAGCAGAATCTTCATGGTTTTAATTAGGGATGTAAACATTTCTTACTACCCTAAAATAGATGAGATGAGCCCAGATCCAATGTTCACTGAAACATCATTTAAAAGCCTGACCTAAGGAAATTTATGGCAGAAGAGACCTCAAAAATTTATCCCCTGTGGAACTATTCCTCCATATAATTGTGACCAAAATTAATTGCTCTACATTATCCCTTTGCAACACTGTCTTTTCTCTTGCCTGAGACAAAACAGCCCAATTTACGTCCAGGTAAAAAGGATCAGATTTTTAAATAGCATATTTTTACTGATGTTCTATGCAAAACATCAAATTAGTCTTTTAGGGTTAAATCCACAGCATCTAGCAACTGACAGAGAAAGACAAGGTGCAGGGAGGTCTCAGTGCCATCTCATTTATGCTGTTATTATTCAGTTTTACTCCCTTGTAAACTATAAATTCATATTCTGCATTTAGAAGTCTATCATCCCTCAACACACAAGGATTTAATGTCTGTCACAAAGACCCAATAAACCATATGTGTTCATGTGTATACAATGCCATTTCTATCTCAGACAATATATGTATGCTAATATATCTGGGTTTGAGAGCTCAACAGCTCTCCAAAGTACCCAGATTTGGTACTTAAACAGCTTTATGAAATCCAGTATTGCCTTACAAACAAGTAAGTACTTTTATGCATATTAGAAATACTCCTTATTAGTGTATGTTAACAAAACCATTCTGTGCTATAAAGAAACCTATTATTTGTTCCTACAGCACGTGTGCTCAGCCTCATTATCAGTCAGGGGACCCATTTCTGTGCAGGCACCACAGCAATCACTGCAGAATTGGCATGTAACAACACAAAGCAAACTTTTTATGCAGCCAAAGCCTTTGGATACCAGAGCAGAATAGGAATCCCTAAAGAACAAGTGTTCAAACACAATATTAGAGCCCATCTTGAAGTGTAGCTTAGCTAATAGCACCCGCTGAGCTGAATTGATTTTCTTCAGTTATTTAAATCTCATTATGTATGCTCTATTTAATTCCTTCTCCACCTAAATTGATATGAAATATAAAACAACTACTAAATAATTTAGTGTGAAAAAATGTACAAGCTAATTAAAAGCTAAAACTTGAAACCCAAACACATTCTAAACCTCTCTCTTTTTTTTTAAGGCATCTTCTTTTTTTTATTCTGGAGCTGCCTTTTTGGGTTTTTGTTTGTTTTGGAGAGACAATGGATTTTTGTAAGGCTTTTTTTCTTCCTCTCTATAGTGAAAAGTGCTTACAAAGAGGCTCCTAGGCTTCTGTTGCTTTGATTTTATGCCACCAATAAAGGTTTGTGATTTTTGCATTTCTGTTAAAATCACAATTAAATGAATGAAACCTAAATTACATATTCTTTAACCATACTATGCAACTTTTCAGAACTGCAGATTAAAATAAATCTCATTATGATTATCAATCACTCTCTTTTAATTATAAAGTGGACTTAAATACCACCTTACAATACACCAGTAAGGTCAGACTTTGCTCAGATGTCACAGGGAAGGTTGGAGAGGGCAGCAGAAAAGGTACATTAATGCAGCAGTGTATTCCATGAGGAGTGCATAGACATGTGTGCCTCAAACAAGCAGAAGGTAGTAATTAAAAAATTAAAAATCACATCCTGTAAATAATGAATTGCACTACTGTATACTTCCTTCTCATGCCAAATAGGTCTTACAATGGATATTCTCACACTGAGAGCTTTTTTTGGTCTTAAACCATTTTAAGGTAAAGCTCTTCCTGAGAACATAATAAATGTAAGTAACATCTAATTAGTATTTTCAATTAATTTCTATTATCTAGTTTCAAGTTTAAAAGAGTTACCTCAGAATGATTTCTGAACTTGTGTTATTCTGACTCCAACCATATAATCCTCAATTTGTTTTCTTCTTACTTTTGCCTGTAATTTTTTAAGTAGTGTTTGATCCTTCAAAAAGACCAGTTTACAAATGCATATTAAAATACATTTTCACATTCTTGCACAGCTCCATGTATAGGGCTCTGCAAATAGTACTCAGTTCCAAAATCTTATTTCTACTCTCCATTTTTTCAAATCTATTAATGAAAAGTAATCTATTAATCTATTACTTAATCTAGTAATGAAAATCTCTTTCTGAAATATGAGCCACATTTTTAAATTAAACAAGTCATAGTTTATGATAAAATAAATCTGATTATTATTTCAAAGAAATAAAGGAATGCTTAAGTTACATTATTCCTAATATCACTATTCTTACTTAGCTTCCTACTTAAGAGCATCCTGAAAACAAAGCTCTTCTTGAACCCATTCTCGTTTATTACTCAAACTGTTCTCTGACCCTTTCTGTCATACATACACCAGAAACTGTCACCTGCAATTGTCTAACCTACAAAGCCAAATCATGCAGAACCTGGCATCATCCCTGCTTTACACTGTCAATGGGAGCCTCAGATCTCAAATGGGAGAAGAGCCACCTAACATGTTTTTATTTGGAGAAAAGTTGTTTTGTAGCTTAATTAAAGCACTGTCTGACAGTTCAGAAGATGGGAATTTGCTTCTTCTGCAAGGTTTGACAACATCCTCAGGTAAAATGTGGTAATGCATTTTATGCAAGAATTACATTAAACCTTAGCCTCCAGCTTTTCAAAAATCATCCTTAATAATTTTATCTTTCATTTATTTCCACTAATTTGCTTAACAGAAATACAGCTGTCTGCTTAGCAAGTATATGTATTAGAATCTTTTAATTGAAATTTTATCGTACTTTAAAAAATGCCCATGGTGAGCTTTAGAACTATTAGCAAACACCACAAGAATTATTTTCATACAGTAATACTCTATATGCTATATACATACTTTGGATGTATTTTACATTCACAATTTATTATCAACTATAACCCAAGGGACTCAGAAGTTTTTTTCAACAATTCTTTGTGGGAGTTTTTGCTTGTGGTTTTGGTTTCTGGTTGGTGTTTATTGTTTGTTCATTTTGCTGCTGTTGTTTTAATTTAAAACAAGTCATTTGAATGAGAAATGTTCATTGAAAATGGCAGCAGTGTTGTTAAAAAATACTTTCTTACATCTGTAGTGTAATTATTGGCCCAAATAGACATCACAGCAAGGAAAGGGAAAAAGTGGCAAGCAAGGATCTGACAGCAGGACTCACCCACCTGTGGAAGCTGTTTTCTGTGTTGGCCAGATTAAGCAATAGAATGCATTTCACATGGATGCTTCCACACCCTTCAGTGCAACACAGCTAAATCAGAGCTTTCTTCCATCTGGCATGTGTGGCAGAAATAAATATGAACTTCCATTCACCCCAGTTCATATGGAATGAGAGGAGACATTCTTCAGCAGTTTCCACAGGAAGAACATGGTGTGTCTAAACTTTTAGTCCTTTCAGGTGTGGCAAAGAACAGCCTAAGGATACACTCCTGCAGCAATAATGGCATTTGCTTCCAATTGACTTCGAAGGATGACCTGAAGTATCTATCCTACAGAACATACAATTAATTACATTCCTTTTATTTTGTCCTTCAGCTACCTGCCACACTGGAACACTGAGGGGAAAAAAAAAATTAAAAAAAAAGAAAAAAAGAAAAAAAGAAAAAAAGAAGAAACAAATTCTCCTATTATATCTGCCCTCAAAACAGTTTTGGTATTTTACCTTTTGGTATTTCACCTATTTAGATTTTCCAAATTCTGCAATTTTCTAGACTAAGCGTGTGCTCACTTTCAGCTTGCCAGCTGTTAAAGGATGACTCCTGGATCTCCAGCAACACAAGGCATACAGTTCTCGTTTCCAGAAACAACAAATGGAAAAAATGCTGCAGCCAAATCCCCTGAGCTACATGCCAGCCCTATAACTTAGAGACCCACAGGGACAGACCTGTGGTTCTTGTCAAGTCTCAGTGGTCATCTCAGGGTTAGAACAAGTATTAAAAAACACCTGACAAACTCCAGTGAAGTGTAAAAGGTGGAAATATCACCAAGACTGCATTTTATCACCCCTCTAATGCTGCCTGGCACAACACAGACATAGTGAATAAGGCTTTGACTCTGCTCATTCCAGTGCTTTCCACAAGAAAATAATTGGCAGCAAGTTGTCAGCTCCTTATACACTGCAATTCCAGCCAGGGCAAGGCTGTCAGTACAAGAAGGCAAAGACTCCATCACTTGCTTTAAGCTCCACCACTGCACAGCTTGATGAGCAGCAGGAATTTGCCTTGCTTTAAATTCCAGGCAGCACACAGGCACATGTGGCTGTCACTGGAAATGCACATTTAAATGCTACTGGGTTTTCTGAAACAAAGTTCTCTTTTCTTAACATGCATGGATGGAGAAAGAGGCCAGATTTCATGTGAGATTAAATTATAATAAATTCCTCATTACTGTTTGTTTTTTTTTAATGAATTATTTTGTTTATCAGTAAAACAACTAAGAATAAAAATCATAACGAATCTCCCTCCCCTGTGCATGCAATCTCTTGGTAGAAAAGCATCCAGTGAAAATTAAAATGAGAGATGGAAGCTGTTTAACACTGCTGAAGGCATGCTCTCCTCTTTCTTTTTATTCAGCAAAAGCTGTCAAAAATCCACACCCTCTGATGTACATGCATTTAGCATAGGGACTTGTCAATTATTTATCGCAGGGAGTTCTGTCAGACTGGGATTAAGATGTCCCAAAACTCCCAAGAGGGTAATTCATCATAACACAATATAGTGTGGGAATAATGGACATGCACAAAAGGCTCAGCTGACATGATGGAAGTGAGGGAGAGGTGAATTGAGGTCACGGGCCTGATGTGAAGACAGGACAATGCACACCCAGGCTGTCAGTCAGGGCAAAAAAAAAGGAGAAAGTATATAAATATGAAATAGCAAACAAACAGATTGGCTTTTGTTTCTAACAGCTCAAAGAAACGACACTGGAGCTAATGAACGTATCCATGCTGTGAGCCAGTACACCACAGTGGCTGCTACTGCCCCAGCTCAAAGAGAAATATCCTGTAAAAGTTCCACGGATGGATTAATAAGGCCAGGTGCCAGGTTTTCTTTTGTTAAAAAGTGCTTTATTTCTGTGGTTTTCCACTCCCAACATACTTATGAGGACTATGTTTCAGTGAAAAAGAGCATCTTAAATCAAAGCAAATTTACATTACATATGCTTTACTGCTTGTTTTACTACCAAAAACCTATAAATCTAGAAATACAATTGACCCTGAACTATTTCCCAAAAACAAAATACCAAATAACACCTGTCAAAGAAACAAAAGTGATGTGAAAATCGTGTTTCATTTCAACCAAGGTGGCAAAACCCCTGGTGAGAAGCGATCACTTCACATAGGAAGACAACTAATGTTATCCACTTGTAACAGTAATAGACTACTGGTGCACTACTGCTACTGTTATACACCACATTCAGTGCACTTCTCCCCTTCAGGTGCCTTTGTCCAATAACAAAGATCTTCTCTGTCTGGCTTGCTCTTTCCCACAAACAAAAACAGGAATAAAGAAACTATTGCAAACACTAAATAGAAGTGTTTGCAGGATCCGTCTGTTGTTTTGTCCCTGTCATCTCATAAGTGGATGCACGCATGGATTTCAGTTATTTAATCTTTGGAATTAATAGCAAATTTCATAGAATGATAGAATGGTTTGGACTGGAAGGGAACATAAAGATCATCCAGTCCCAGCCCTGCTGCCATGGGTTGGGACACCTTCCATTAGCCCAGCTTGCTCATGGCCCCATCCAACCTGGCCCTGAACACTTCCAGAGACTGGGAGTCCACAGCTCCTCTGGGCCTGTTCCATAGCCTCACCACCCTTACAGTAAAGATTTTATTTCTAATACCTAATTCACATCTACCTTCTTTCAGTTTGAAGGCATTCCCTGTTGTCCTATCACTACATACCTTTGTAAGAAGTCCCTCTCCAGCTCTCTCATGGCCCCTTCAGACACTGGAAGGTGCCCTAAGGTCTCCTTGGAGGCTTCTCTTTTCCAGGATGAGCAGATCCAACTGTCTCAGCTTTTCCTCATGAGAGAGATGGCCCAGCCCTCTGATTATCTTTATGGCCTCCTCTGCACTCACTGCAGTAGGTCTGTGCCCTCCTTTTGTTGGGGGCCCAGAGCTGGGTGCTCTAGGTGAGGTCATTTAGATAGAGAAAATGCACATAAAAAATAATCTGGTGTTATTATAGTAAGTGTAGTATAGTAATAGTCTAGTCTGGTCTAGTCTAGTTTGGTCTTGAACTGTATTCTCAAAATGCCTTATTTTTCCTGCTCTCGTGTAAGTTAGTGTATCAACCAGCCAGGTAGGTGTGACAATGTGTTATTCCTGTCTTCAAAGTTACTGAAAACTAAAAATAATTCAGTATCAATCAAAGCTGGTGCAAAAGCTTCCAGTAGTAGCTTCTGTAGCTAACTTGCCTTCAGATTTTCCTATATATCAGTCTCATACCTGAGCCCACCTCCTCAATCTGCTTCGTGTCTGAAGATCCCTTTCAGCAGTCTGCACAGCTTCCAGTAGCAGAGCCAGCCTGCCCCTTTTCACAGACAAACACATTGTTTTCAGCTTTTCAATCACTCACAATTCTCAGTTTCAGACATAAGTACTCTAACCTATCCTGAGTAATCAGCAGTCATTATGGACTATGCCCAGTGCTCAGAAAATCAGTTATATAAATTATACCTTAATATCTTTTTCTCAATGGGCTTAATTTAGGATTTTAAGTTTCCCCCTTTAACTGCACACTTGAAAAGCCATAGTTCTCAGAGATCATAAAAAAATTCAATAGAACTTTGCCTTTCTGAGAAAAGTAAATTGTTATTGGTCTTTTCACTTTTCTTATTGAATTCTTATTGTTTGTAAGTGCAACATTTACCTTTCTAGGACTCTCTTTCATGTGCACTGATGTTAACAAAAGGGCAAGAGAAATATGAACAAACCTGGATTAGAGTAGTGGAAGTTGGTTTAAACTTCACCACAGCTTAGGGGAGATGCAAGACTGGAGATATTTCTGATTTATTGCAGTGGGATATAATGACCTGATCACATGTAATGGTTATGAAATATTCCACATGGACTCTGACAAAATGCACATGGATAACTTAAATCCCATTTATATTCCATGTGTAGATCCCTGGTTTTGTTTCGGAAAGGAATGAATGTCAGATGACAAAGATGCTTGCAATGAAGTTAGAATGAATAAGAACATGAACTCTAGTGGGGAGGTTTCAGTTTGGTTTGGACTTTTTAAGATTATAGGGGGAAATTACTATATGGTTGTCTTCTTTTGTGAATTGTCTGCATTTTGAGAGATTTGGGTTCTTCTGACAGTTTAACTTTGATTCTGTATTATCTGCTTTGTAAGTCTAAGAGGTAATATTGATCTGAGCCTTCAGAATTTACTTTCCCTAACAATGTTTGATATTAGTCATTAAGCTGAGACCATTTGTCACTTTCTTTCACTAAAGTGAGTCATCCTCTGAACATATCCTTTGTTGTTCTTAAGGTCTAATATAACTATTGATTTATTGTCAACACATCTTATCTTCTCTGTTAATGGAATCTATAGACTTTATCCTTCCCCACTCTCATCTTCAACTGCCATCTAAGAAAGCTGCAGTCCCAATTCTGAAAAGCAAATGCTTGTTGTGATAATCATGACACTTATTTACTTTCTTACTCCTGTCTTTTGACATCTTTTCCCACACACTGGATAATGGTTTCTTTGCAGGAGTTGGAAGAATTTCTTCTGAAAGTGCCATTTCCTTTGTTTTAACATAATGATTTTTGGTAAGCAGAGAGGCACATTACATTCAGCCAATTTCAGACTGATTTCAGGAATCACAAGAAAAGAGTGTTCAGTCAATCAGGGTCACTTCAAAGTTAGGCCAGGTGTCTTGGGCTTACATCCAGTTGAAAATCCTCCATCTTAATTTTTTTTTCCCAATTTCTAAGCACAGTTTCTCCTACTGGAAATTTTACTCATTGTTCCCTTTCCTTTTTCTGTGAAAATATTTGAATAGTGAAAATGAAAGAATTTGCATTTCAATAAACACCATGAATTTGTTCAAAATTCAAATTAAGCTAGAAGCCTCGAGGAAAGCAAGCTTGCCACTTTGTGTGTATGTACCTTCTATAACAGCATTTTAGGAGATCACTTTTTTCTTACCCTCATTCTCCAAATAGATTGTTTTATTGAATAAAGAATATTTTATTCTGGGCTTTTTAAGGAGACAGTTTAATAACATAAACTATCAAAAAACTAACACTGTAAAAGGAGCAAATGCAGATTTACTATTAAGTTTCAATAATGAAAATATCTTCCTCTTAAAAACTTCAACAAAATAAAGATAAGTTTGATGCAGGAAAATTTGAATAATCAAAAGAAAAATCAGAAGTTTTCAGATGGAGGTTTCCAGAGTATGTCTATGACAACCTCTCCACTGGAGGAACAGACACGTGAGAGCTGTTTGTCTCAACCAAAATTTTATGGAAAAATTCCTTGAATTTTCTGTAGAATTTGCATTTGTAATTTATTTGAGGTAATTTCATCAATTAATTTAAAAGTCATGATAAATAAACACATGTAGTTTGCATAACTGAGTATGGCTCCAACTACACACCAAAGGGGAACAGGCAAGGTAGCATTTTAAGAGACACACAGCTTTTAACAAACTTGTCTCTTTCAAGGCAAGGATTTTTAAAAGGGAATGAAGAAATCTTCCTGGCAAATAATTCTGAGTACATACCTCTTCTGATTTAATAGAACTGTTCCATTATGCAATACAGATTGGTGATATACCAGTATATATCAATGGATTAGCAGAATACTAAGCAATTAAAAATATTTATATTTACTTTCAGGTGCATGGCTGGGTTTTTTGTATGAGCTCAGACAAATCTTACTGGCAATGACAGTTAACTAATCTTTTTACCTATTCCATTTTTTTTTCCATATAAGAAAATTATTGTAATTTTTATTCTTGCCTTACAGGTAGATTTCTTTTAACGCCCTAACAAATGAAGGTCAGGAGTAGAGCTGGGGGAAAATTGCTCTCTTGATGCATCCAAACTTTGTGGCATTTCAAAACACAACCACTTTCCCCTATTGTTCCATCAAAGAATCCTCTCTTCTATGTCCCAAGGCTTACATTTACACAGGATTTTGAAAGTTTAGTAGTCTGCAAAATATTTTCTGGGACATGGGATGATATCGTGCTGTGAGGAAAGAGGGATTCAATAGCTCAAGTCCCCAGCCTGTAAGAGAGTTCAAGCATTTTATCCTCAATTCATAAGAGAACTGGCAGTGAGGCACTAAAAGAAGCCAATGCTTCTTCCAAAGGCGACTTATTACATAATTATCCATGCCAGGATTCACATTCTAAATCATTACATTAAAACAACTTATAAAAAAGAAAAAACTGCAAGAAAATAAATGAAGAAATTAAAAATTCCAATCCATATTTCATACTTTGAAAACAGGAACTCACCAGATGCATATTTTACGAATGTACCAATAAAAGCATAGCCAGTGTTCCATATTCATGAAAAGCATTGCTGAAAATATTCATCCTATTCATCTCCAGGAAAATGTAAATTATCTGTATCACATTGTGCAACTTCTATAAAGGCAGAAAAGTAAAGGCTTTTCTTTACATGACAGTTTTCTCATCTAGTTTGTCTTATCTGAGCAATCCAGCTTTTTCCTCTTCATCTGACTGTATCAGGCTATTTCACCCTTCCAGTCTGTTCTCAGCTTTGTGTGTGCAACTACTGACTGGCAGCAGTGGCCTTTCAAACAGTCTCTGTGGAGTTATTTGAAATATTTAATGACAGTAAACTGTTCAGAAGTTTTACCTGATAATTGACCTCAACAGCACAGTTAAACATGTTTTTTTAACTTTGCCTTGGGACCTCTAGCTGTCCAGGATATTCAATCATTGCCTCTAATCAGTGCTTAACTATTAATATGTTAAAGTATTTGAGCCTTGAACAGGAAAATGATTGAAGAAATTGCTGATTTTAATGTGGCATGTCTCACAGCCACCCAGGGCACCTCCACTGTATGGTTATTCATCTGGTGAGCTGCCATCATTTACATGTGGGGAGCCAAAGGTATTACTCTGAGGAGGCAAATCCTCATTTCTGGATGCTGCTTAGAGGCTGAACTGACACAGTGGCTGCTTCATGCCAGGCCATGCCACTTAAATGTACAAAGAGAGACATTCATTCCTGTGAATCTTCTCCTCATGTGGATTTCAAGTCCTTTTTTTTACCAGATGATCCCTGAGATCTCTTTCCAACTTGGTATACTATGATTCTTTTGAACCATCAACCATGATAAAAAGTAACTTCCAAAGAAAGGCATTACTTCAGAAAAAATCTGGGTTTAGGGAGACCGGTTCATTTTATAGTGGATTTGATAGATCTGTTCAAGTCTTCTGAGAATTTAGCTTTTTAAACATTCTCCCACTCATGGTACAAATCAGCAACAAAAATTACCTTGTCCTCTGAATATCCCATAAATGCCTATAAGTTTTCCTCTGAAAAGAATTGGTATCAGCCACAGTCAGAGACAGGATTCTGCAGAGAATTGACTCACCCAAGATTGGCCACTGCTGCATTTTGGTTCAGACATGTCCTAGTCTACCACTCAGAAATCTCCACTACAGCTCCTGTATTAGGACAAATGTCCCAACTCTTCATGGCAAAGGAATATTCTTTTCCTTGTTGAAAAACTAAATGTTGACTTTCCCTGAACATTTGCACACACCGTCAGTGGAATATTACTTCCATCACACAGTTTGCTTTTTTCAAAAAGCTTGGTATCGTCATTCGTCGCTTTGTTTATTTTGATGACTCTCTAATAGGCATTACTGCTTCTGAAGCTGCTAGTCAGAGCCCAAATTAATTGTGCTTCTCTGTCCCTCACTTGACTTACAGTAATAACATGCAAAATGGAAACACCAAGGCATTGGTCAGAGCTCATGTAACCCAATCACCAGCCTGTCCAATTCAGACATGTCAGGCTCCTGTTCCATTTTTCCATTTCTGACTCCTCTCAAAGAGCCTCAGTGGCACTGTCAGCTGCCATCCACACAAATTCAACCTTTAAAGACAGAAAGGTGTCAAGTCAAAGCAAACCAGGAGAAGACTCCTGGCATCTGTGAAAACTGCTGTATTCACAATCCTCTTCACTTATGGCATTGTCAAATTATGCAAATTAGCTGACACTGAAATGCATCTAGAAAAGAAATTTCCCCTTTTTAAATCTTCACAAACATTCTAGAAGATAAGCATCCCAGCCTTGCACTAAGACTTCCATTTTCATTAGTAATCCTGCTGATTAATTGCACTACTAATTCTTCAGGTAAAGAAAGCTCTTCCTCCTTTGAATCTCAGAAAAGGTACCAAGTCAATCTGACTCCTGCCAAACCCTGTGTTAAAAATCTTCCTAGTAGGAATCAAAGGAGAAGAGATTGCATAAAACCAGATTTGGCCACTAAAAAAATATTTCCATTCTAAATGGTAATACAGTCAAAAACGACCCAGTTGCACGAGTTTGCTGTAATTATTTGTAAGGGGAAAAAATCACTACAGAATAATCTCCCTGAGAAATAGCAGAAAAAAAAGAGGATGAAGTTACCTGCCACTTGATAGTGCCTGCAACACGCTTCAGCTGAGAGAAGCTGAGTTCATCTTTGTTTGGAAGCAAAGTAAATCTATCACAGCTATACATGCTGTTATTTATCAATATTATAATTATGATACTTCACACAGGGTTGGTTTGGGGTTTTTTTTACTGTTTTCTTTGCTGAATTTTTTTTCACTGAAAAATTTAATTTTCAAGTCCATCTGGTACAGTGGGTTGTTATGCACATAAAATAAGCCTCAGATGTAGCAACACCTGTGTCTTTATGTGTCTTCTATGTATTAATCTTTGCTTTAACATAGTCAGGCTCTCTAACACAGTCTATTCTTAACCTGTTATTGTTTATTCATCTAAGAGCTCTGCTCTAGATGCATCTGATGTGGAAGTCAGAAAAAAAAAAAGAACTGTTTCACAGGTAAAGCACAAGTTGAAGGCTGATTTATTAGATGCAGCAAATAAAACATGATATGGCTACAGTTGATTGAATTGGCAAGTGCTATCTGTACCCTGCATTTTACCTATTCTCAATTCTTCTTTACAATCCACATACACAGAACAAGTATTTAATGAAATTAATCATTATTGCAGTGCCTCAAACACAGCAGTTTCTACAAGCTTCTACATACAAGCCAGAATCAGTCCATATTACAGAAATAGATCCAGTTCTGTTACTGTATATTTCACAGGGTTCAAAAGAATCGTGCTCAATTTAAAACTAAATTTATATCTGAACCTAATTCTAAACTTTAATTCTGTTGGAACATATTGATTCCATAACTTCTGGCAGCAAACTGCAAGTCCCACTAGAAATAGCCATTACCTGGATAATAAATCAGTGTCTCAACAATGGCATTGTATACTCATCACAATAAAAAGAAGCTGAAAATTACTTTCAGAGTCTCACAACGTGGCTACAAGTTATTTAGAATGTGCAGTGATATTACCTCATGCAACTGAGGGGGACCAACCTCTGCCAGACCAGCCCAAGCCCCTCAACTTTGACAGGAAAGATGCTTTATTCAGTAATAAGGAAATTCATAGAACTAAATTTCTTCCTAACTCAGGCAATAAATAAAAAGATATGACAAACTACATTGGACGAGAAAGGTGGAGAGGACACATCCCCATACCCTCTACAAGTCCTTCATGATTGAAGTGCTTTGTTTATTTTACTTTTCTTTGAAACATACCACTATTTATCAAAGTATGTTTCTAAGTTTCCAGAGGTGGCTCAAGCACACACTTAAGCACAATCCCATTGCTTCCTAGGAAACAGATCTTGAAATCAGGATGAGGTACTGCATTTCCTACTATAATGTCACTTCTTTTGAGATAGAAATGTATGTTTGTATTTATTGCATATGCTTTACCTCCAGTCCCCTGGATATTCAACAGTGGAGCTTTATAATCATAAAGAATAATTTCAGATATTCATTGGCTTAGTATAGTCTGCTGTCTTTTTTTTTTATTCCAACTACAGCATACAGTATTTACTGTAAGTATGACTGGCTCAATCCACTGTGTTGTGCTGCTCACATCTTGTTTGGCCCTGCCACATTCCTGCTGGCACTACTGACACTTTCTATGTCTTTGGATTAAAGGCATAATTTAGCTGGAAATTTCTCAGTGAAATGAATTAATTGCACTGAACGTGCTAAGTACTGTAATCCTGGTAAGCCATTGGTGTATGTTGCACATCTTGAGATACACAAGTTTAAAAACCACCGCTGAGGTAGACAGCGGAAAAATCACACCACAAATCTCCCATTACAGGACATGAAGGAAATCAGCACAGCTTATTTGTGCCTAAAGAATGTCCCCCCAGTCCTTGCTTATTTTCTATGCACAGCAGGTACCACTTATTACACATCCAGTTGGAAGCATCTGATGATACCTCAGGCTGCAGCAGAGCTGCTGCGGTTTATTGGCGAACCCTGCCTGGGAGGGCTCTCCAGGGAGGCTCGGATATTACAGGCTCCTGTTAAAAATGCTACTGGAACAAATACATTTCTGCTTGGCTGCAATATTAAAAAGTGATGCCTGACCAGTAATTAAAGGAGCTGCCAGATAACACAAAATGTGTTGGGCTAGTTAATGTATGCAGATGTCACTACAGAGAGTGATCCCATAAACAAGATGGGAAACAAAGCGCTAGCGTGACAAATTAACCTTTATGGGTTAAGCAGCCTGTGAGCAATGAACACGGATAGGATGTGAGTGTGCTGTTTGGGTTTTTTAATTAAGCCACAAAAAGATCTTAATACTTTTGACAAACAGGATGAACATGAGCCTGTCAGAGCTTGTGACCCCCCCCCCATGGCTCCACAGCCACTGTACAGCAGCCATTATTCTGATTTCTGTAGATTAAGACTGGACATTCTTATTGAAAAACTGTTTCTCATGCTTAGTGCTGTACAATGTAGTGTTATTGTTTTCTGTCAGCATTTTAATCAGATACCAGGTAATGCAAAAAATGCTGATAACACAGACTACCAGTTCTGCTTTTGCATAACACAAAAACATCAGGATGTTTCCTGCTTAGTTAGGCACTCCCTAACTGATAGGAAGGAACTTCTGTTTTCCTAGAGATAAAAGCAAGACCTGGCACCCCAAAGGGTACAGATTAACACCTAACACAATTTTAAACTGGAAAGTTTACAAGTGTTGCTTCATGTGTACTAACATTAGGGATCTTCTGAAACTTTGCTAGGCTCCTTGCCCTCCATATCCTTCACCTGCTAATTCTTTAGGTTAATTACAGACTGTATCTATGAATATTCTGCTAACAGTCATACAAAACAAACAGTAAGTCTGATGTGAATCATTTCTAGGTGCTTTCTGAGGTGACAGATTCTTGAACCAATATATCATTACCGTCTGCCTTGTCAACTCTTCTCAGCTCATGCATTATTTACCTGCTAAACCACGGTGACAGTGGTGAAGCAATAATGCTCTGTTTTGAACCTCCAGCTGCCATCTATGCAAAACAGGCTGAATGCCAAAGAGATATGAAATATTCATGCTCTCACTTCTTTTTGTAACTGACAACATCCTAATGCATAGGTGACTTTAAAGGCTCAGAATTTTGGTCATTCATTTACTTCTTCCACTCAAAATATCAAAAAGAGGTGTGAAGGGCAAGATAGGGACATTATCTTTCTGATAATATCCCCTTATATAAAGGTTAGTCTTTATGGATTAGTTTATTCTTATAATTTTTTTTTGCTAATTTAACTAGTCTTTAATTCACTGATTTCTCTGAACAGGTCATGCTTAGGCTCTTCAACAAAACCTGTAATCTTTGCTTGTAACCTCTTCTATGTACCAAATTCAAAAAAATCTGAGATATACAGTTTTCATCTAGATGAACAGGAGTATCTTCAGGTGTAGTATTTGCCTTATCAGTCCTGTCTTATGGCACACTGAAAAATCAAAAGCTGACTTCCCTCAGACATAACCAGCATCATTCCCATTTGCTGTTCAAGCATGTTCAGTCTTTCTCCCTGGTAAGAAGTTTCTTTGTGGAATTCACTGTGCCACAAAGAGCTTCAGTAGAACAGCAGAGGATAACAGATGTCAATAAAGTTGCATACGTTTGTACCATGAAAGCATCTTTACTTTTCACCATATCTCTCTCCTCTTGAAATAAATATTTTTAATATCTCAAATAATGGCTTACGACTTTTTTCTCCAAAAAGAAAAATTAAATGCAACTTTTAGTTGCATTTAAAACATGCTTTATCTTACTCCATTGTCAGTAAAAGCACTCTAGTGGATGCAAACAAAAGACTTCTTTGTAAGAGAGCAATCCACAGCCTACAGTTAGTCTTCATTGTTTCCTAAGTTTTGGAATTGATGGCATTATGAACTTAAAATGGTCTCATATTTGTTTCTTGTATTGAACTGCAAAAACTTTGAAGAAGTACCATGCTCTACCCTGATTTTAGTAAAGTATTTTGGGTTCATTGCTACAGTGCTTATAAAAAAAGTCTTCTAGAAAAGTCCCAGTCTCTATCTGAATACAGACATAATAGAATGAAATGCATAATAAAAATATATCTTGTGTAAAGTGAGTTTAAATTTGTAAGTGCATTAACTGTTATTTTTATAGAAACACTGAAATTCTTCTACTATTTCATAAGCAGAAAAGAATCCCATAATTACCACTCACTACCAAACTCAATGTCAGAAGTGTCAGACAGATTTACTGAAACATTCTGACTGCATTTAGCCCCAAATGTCCCATTTCAAACTGTCATAAAATTTTCCCCAAGTCACTCTCACAGTGTTGATACAAAATACTCTTAAAGGAGCTTTCAAGGTTTAAGAATGTCAAATACAGGACTATAAAGAAATATTCTGATTGAAGATGCTTGTAAACCTTATTTTTTCTCCTCTAAGTTAGTGACATTTTTGAAACACGTGTAAAGGTCAATGATCTGGTAAGAATATATTCTACTATATTTACTTTAATTGCTAAAATTGATTAGTCTCTCTCTTAGGCTTGTGTTCTTTTTTTACACCATCAAGAAACTAATTTACTGAAATTCTTTTTCAGCATTGTATTCCTTAGCTGTTGTTCTAGCTAAGCTCTGCAGATGGTCACATTTGAAAAGGACTGTGGAGCCATGACAAGCTTTCCTCCTCGTTTCTATTCGAGTAATAAAATATCACCAGAACTATGAGCAACCAAAGAGAGGATTTTATACTTCCTTGTACCCTAAACTGACAAGAGTATTTGTCTCTTGTTAGAGACAAGAAAAGCAAAGTGAATGACGGAGGAATTTCAAAAGCAAGCAAGGCCAAACTAGAATAAGAACAACATCTCAGCAATAAAAATTTGAAATATTTAGGTAACAAGAAAAAGTTCAGGAAGGTTGGATGGATAGATAGATATAATTCAACACTGCAGACTAAAAAGCAGGAAAACTTGAAAAAGCTGAGTGACTGAACTGAAGGAGAGGAGGAGGAAAGTTTCCAAATAATGTACTGGAAATTTTCAGTATTCGCTAATTTTATATGTGGGGCAAAATCAGTACCACAGGAAATAAGGAAAGAAAATAAATAGAATTTAATTATTCTACAGCTGATTTCAGTCAATAAAATTACTGCATTTTTTACAGAAATGTAATACTGCATATCCAGTAATCACATAGCACTGAGCATGCAGCAGAAAATAAAGCCCATTTCTCTAATAACCTCACTGCATTCTCATTTGTATCAGTAAGCATTTTAGAAAAATGCATGAGGCAGGAGTCTGGTAACAAATTCACACAGGAGGTTTAAACACTCAGTAGTAAAAAGGCACTGGGTACATTTAAACGTGCTGAGTGAATTCTCCTGTGTATAGCCTACTATGGCTGCATTGATTTCACTTAGGACTTTATGGACTCTGACATTCACTGAAGTCAACAGAGAGAAACCATTTGGTATCATCTACAGGTCTTGAGCTATGTGCCTAAAGATAAGAGTTAGACCTTGCCTGCTTGGGTTCTGCACTGCTGAAAATATTAGCATTCTTTGGACACCTTTGATGTACACTGGTGGACCTAAAATCACAATCAGATCTGCACTGCTTTGAACACAACCATGGTTGCTCAAACAGCAAGAATCTTCAAGAAGGCATGGGAGAGAAAAAGGGGAAGCCAATGGAGAATGGCTGTTATCTCTGAACCTTCTGCAGTCCACAGAGCAAGCCTTGCCATCCTCAAATCCAACAGCTCATTTCTTTCCGTCTGCCTCAACATAACCAACTCCAGAAGCACTTAAATAAAACACCTTCAGCTGTCAGGGAATCCTTGGGTGTGTGCCCTAACCTCCTCTGACAAGATGTGGAATGCAACCTCCAGAGAGGAAGGTGACCACTCCATCTCTTCTGGATCAGCTGAGCAGGCTCAGGGAGAAAGATGCTCAATATGAGCACTCTTCAATGGCAAACCATCAAGTGAAGCAGGCAAGAGAGAAACAGAACTAAGCAGTGGTCATGAAGACTCCAGAAAAGACTGAGAAACTTCCCTGAGGAGTAGGAGCAGCCTGCCAGGCCTCTGAGATAAGAATCTGGTTCTCTTAAGAACCAGAATGGACTAACAGAGCATCAACAAACCAAAGAGATGCCAAGGGAATTGCAACTAAGCATGGAAGCAAGGACTTGCCTGCAGGAGCACAACAGGCAGGCCAGGAGATGTTTTACTACCTTTTTAGTCCTACTGAAAAAAAAAAATGTTTTTTCACTATTCAGACATATGAAGTTTGATTTTTTTCAAATGTAGAATCCTTGTGGATATTTTGGAGAGAGTATACAGGGGGAATTATAGGTTAACATTGTAGATAACGAGGGATTCTTCCATTAGGCAATTGCAAACAATTTTAACTATAAATGGTGTTGGTAGAAAGACCCTCAACTAACTGATACTGTTTCTATCCTTTCACACCTCTGCTCTTGAGAAAAGTAGTAGGCAAGGAATCCTGCAGGTGCAGAATCCTTGAAAAGACATCACAGTTTAGTCTGAAAATTCCCACCCACGATCCAAACCCTGAAGAGGCAAAGATTATGGGATTATGGCATTAGGGAAATGTTTGGAGCCACTAACTGGTTTTAAATACATTATATATATATATATATGATTTTTTCTTTCAATTTTTTTTTTCCAGTACACGGAGGAACTTATAATCTAATTCAGGAGAAACAGGACAATAAAACTGGACCTATCTGGCCCCAGGTCCCCAGACAATATTTTATGTATATCTGAAACTGTCTCCATCTCAGAGCAACTTGCTATCCATCACATTACTGTAATTTATTTATCATAATGCCATCTGCTCTACTCACTGTTCCCCATCCTTAATGTGACAAAAATTTTCCAACATTTACAATGACAAACAAGATCCACTTCCACTCCAGAAAATCCAGAATTCCTAGGGGACATAGCAGAAATTAAAAGCTTTGTGGTTGCACTGGTATTGCATTCAGTGGAAGGTTTTTACAAGATGTAGGTACAATGTGAGGGTAAACTGGGAGATGGACACTATTGCCATATTGGCCAAAACCAGCATCAAGCAGAAAAATTTAACTGTCCAAAATGATTAGTTCTGTTGGTAGGAGTAGAATTAGTCATATACTTAAACAACCTCATTTTTCTGGACTACCATGAACCATTCCAAAACTTTCCTGATCACAAAAGAAAGATCTCAGCTAACACAAGATACTAACCAGTTGCACGTTCACATACAAATTTCAGTATCTTCCACTTATATTTTTTATCTTATATTCATTTATTTTCTGCTATATTAGGTTTGTGTGTCAAAGGTTTTTTGGGGGGAAGAGGGGAGCCGACTTCTACTGTATAATATTGTAGATGAACTAATAGGGGGAAAGCAAATAATAGATATAATCTGATTACTCCCTTCTGGAAACTTCTTTCTGTCTCATTAAAGCAGGGCCAGGTGAAAACCTGGCCTGAAATTTAATTTCTTTTTATCACAAGATTCTACCACAACCTTGGTTTCTTTCACACTGTTTTTCACCTGATCAAGACATGGAGATACTGCTACTGAAGAAAAAACAAACTGCTTGTTAGTGATATAAACCTTGTACAAACACACTAATATATAAAAATGTTAGGAATTGAAGTTATTTTTAAGTATGTATGCCTACATGTATTCTGGAATGGAATAACAAATGCATTATAAAAGATAATAAAATAACCTCTTAGGTACAACATTAACTTCAAAACATGTTACTTCACATTGCCCTTGGGCTTGATATTCTGATGCATTAGTAAGGAAATTAGATTTTCCTAGTTACTCTAAATGTTAATAATACATGACCTCATTGTTTAATCATTTCCTATTTCAAAATACAATCATCCATAATATGTCTCATTATATAACAATCAGAAAAACAACTGATTAAAAAAAAGAAAACTAAATTTAAAATCAAAGATTTCTTGATTTTCTTAATTGCTAGTAATATAGACTTTGTGCTGCAGTTATCTAAATAATAACTCATTCAAATATTATATTAATAATTATTTATATAATTATTAATATAGTATTATTTTAAACTAAGAATTCTGCACAAATTTGAAATAAACCTTAAAATACTTTTAAACTGCTGTATTATACTGGGATCAGAATATTCCATGCCAGATTTTCTGATTTGATACAATCACCACAAGGGACACAGGGACAGCAAACAAACAGAGTATCACCCAGAAAGATACAGATTTATAACTCCTCCCATCCTAACAAGCCACTGCCTCATTTATATCTCCTTTCAGTCTGTAGATCTGAACATAAACATGGGGTTCACTGGGAATGAAATAAATTTATCCAACTGTTAAGAGATTAACAGTTCATTTTTCACCCATTATCACCTGATGATGTTCTAGGAATCCGAGTGACAGGAGAAAACAACAGTTAAATTCTTTATTTAGCCATATCTCTTTTTCATATTCATGGTCCCTGGGTTAGAAAAGACTGGACCAGATATCTTCATGAATTCCATGCATCCTAAGTTATTCCATATTTCTTAGAAAGGCAAAGATGTATTTGACTAATATAACTTTAAATGTCTAAAGCTTTTGAGTACAATCAAAGTTGTACTCTATTCGATTGGCAAAGATATTGCCTATTAAATATATATAGAGAGGAAGATCTCCATATGTCATTCCCTGAATTTCTATCTTAACTATGTGCCATATGAAATAAATTAAGTATTCTCTGTGGGATATATAAAATATTAGCATTTATCAAATTTACATAAACACTGACACCTGTGTAACATTAGAGCCAAGAAATCCTTCCTCAATCTGACTTCCAGGTATATCACCAGTCCCAGTAAATATTGGTGCTTCACATAAAACAAACAAAAAAACCAAACCAAACCAAACCAAAAAAAAAAAAAAAAAAAAAAAAAAAAAACACAGGGCAAACCATTTTCAAGTTTTCATACCTTTTGTATTGAACATTCCTTTTTTTCTCTGCTAAGAGTAATATTAAGAAAAACAGTTCTAAAACCAGAGGAAAAGTACGTGTGTAAAAGAAGCCAAAATAAATTGTACAAACTACCTGCAAATCCATATCTTGTTTATATAAAATCAATAAGATTTTAAGCATATACTTGCTAGAGCCAAAATCATTTAGATTTTTACAATAGGTTTTACAATGGCTAAATGAAAATGATACAGCTTTAGGAAAAAAAGTGTTACTTTCAATATTATGACAATTGCTATTTTATTCAGTATCATTTATTCCAGATAAGGGTAATAATTCTTATTCTCTGGTAGTCCAGCATAAATCCACATCAGAGTATGTCTTCTTCCTCTCCAGCAGTGTCACAGTGCAGTATATCAAGCCATGACAGCAAAATCTTCTGACTTGCCTATGAGCATCTATTCTCCCATTTTCAGGTGTCACAACTGACACCAAAATATTGTGTGAAGTATTCCACTGAACTCTGCATTTCCTTATTTTTCATACAAGTTAGACCAGGAGAGGTTCAGGACCAACATACATGCAGATGGTTTGACACACCAATGTTTTAATTAGACAGCTACTTGGAGCCAGACCTTGGCAAAGCATAGGAGAAGAACTCTGAATGTGAAATTGAGCTGGACAGTGTGGAAGTACTACAGAAGCATTCAGCATGGTTTATGAAGCACAAAAAAACCAAACTGAAATACTAGAGGAAAAAATTTCCCAAGATAATTAACGACATTGTTCCAGAACTCACGAAGCACAGAGATGAAGTGGCTTGCAGCAAAACCTGTTTTATCCACCACAGAGCTTCCCTGTGCGTGTTTTCCTTTTTCATATATACCTAGCTCCTAGCATGCCAGCTTTGGGAAAAGTAAATAAAATTGTTCCTTTAACAGCAAGTTTTATGATAGAATTATTCTTTTGAATAATTGTTTCCCAGCAGCATTGAATAGTAGAGAAATTGCCAATACTGTGTGAGTATGGAAGATGCTTTATTCTACAAGAGAGCCCCATGTATTCTGTAGATTTTGTAAGTATCTAGGTAGCAAACCTTATGGCAGAGGAATTTCTTAAGAGGTAAGACAAACAAGTTTTTTTTCCTGTATTTTATTTTTATGTCTTGAAACAAATCACCATGAATAATCCATCTCTGAGCCCATCTGAGAGCAAAAGAGCAGCTCCCTTGTTTCAAACCCTGCCCTTGACAGGATACTACTAAGGATGAGATTGTTCAGCCTTTAGGCTACATGATCAAATAAAGAGGACCAGGGTGAGCACCTGTACCTGCAAAGCCACCACAACATAGCATCACACTACTTCCATAATTTTATTGTCTAGTTTACCTCTGTTTTTTCCATCAATACAAGACAAGAACAGAATGAAAAGTTTCTCTCTGAACAATCAATTTTCCCAAAGGTGTAAACTGGCAACTTTAGTTCCTGTTAACTGTGGAGCAGCTGCTGTGAAGCAACTGTTGAAGAATCAGATTTGGAATTTTCTGTGTATTTTTCAATTCAATTTTTATGGATTTTGAGGACAAAGGGAGACTTTAATACTGATTTGTTCCCATCCAAAGAACTGAAGTAAGATTAAAATCACCTTTTTAAAAAAAAATCAAAAAATTTTGAATGCTTAGAACCATTTATTTATGCAGTTTAAATATATATGTATTTGTCTACTGACATTACTTATCAAATGAAATTAATCACATGAAAATGAGGATAGCTGCTGTGACAGCAGCCTCAATGCAGAGGCAGAACCTACTGCAGATGTATTAAGCCTCATGAAATAGGCTTAATAAAGGCTTAATCAGACACTCATAAAATATTATGCAAACAGAACCAAGCATAAATTGATATCGTGGCTTAAGAACTAAAGCACTCATTATAAATAAAATTCCCCCCTCACCACAGGATTTTTACTCAGATATGATAAAACCAGACTCACTGCTTATCTGTGATAATTGAAAACTAAAAGGAAGATCCTTAATTTTCTGAAAAATTAAATTTCTTTCCCAGACTTTGTCTCCAAGCTATTCCTTTCTATTCCTTTACTATCCTATTTAAAAATTTCAATTTCTCTTTAATTTGTTACTAAACTTCCTCTGGCTTTTGATGCTCGTTAAAGCCTATTGTAATGGGATACATTTTTCATTCTTTTTCTTCATAGAAAACAAGACTTTCCATGTTACCTTTATGACCAAGGTATATCAGTATAACAAACCTACCTAGTATTAATTATATTTCTTGCTGATTGGGAAAAAAAAAAAAAAGTGGTGACTTTTAATTAGCCTTTCCTTTCCTCATTCTTTTATTAGTATTATTTCATAATAAATTTGGTAGAAAAATTTAAGCTAAGTAGGTAGAATTTAAATTTAGTTTCTTTTTAGTAAGGTGTGGTTATGTAAGGCTGATAAAACACTGAAAACACAAGCCCAGCAAATAACATACACTAATAGTGACAAGAAAATGCTTATTAGGCTTAACTCTAAATGAAATATTGTCCCAATTAAATTAATTTTCCCATTCTTCTAGACAATGACAAAAAGCTTAGAATTGCCAAGTCATTAAATGTTGCTTAGGTGCACTGTAATGCTCACACAGTGGTTTTTTGCTGACAGTAACAGCTTATTTCCACTGCAAGCTTCTTTCTTCCAAGGGGCAGACAAGGATACTGTATGAAACAAATCCGAGTGCATGAGAGCAGTGTGGGCAACCTTACATTGCACCACCAGCAACAGCACCACAGCAGGGAGAGAATACCAAGCTCATAGCAAGGCTTATCACCAATTCCAGAGGTGGGCTTAGGGATACCACCATTCTAGAACTGTTTTTCTACCTTTGGGCTATCACATATTTTCCATATAAAATGGAAAATAACCCCAAAACTTAGGAAATTTTGCTTGTGTTGTGGTGATCAGCATCAGTATTCAACCACAACCAGGGACATGGGCAGCACAAACACCCAGTGTGATTTCAGAATTGTTCAGGTTCAGTGCACCCTTTGGAAAGGTTGTGCTACAAGGTTTAAAAGAAGGAAAAGACCATATTGAACCTATTGATAAAAGTGGTAATAAGCTGCAGAGAAACCAACAGCGTTGATAAGCTTTGGGTCTTTACATCATGCTGTGTCCTAAAGCATAATATAGAACCTGGAGAACCCACATCCTTCACATGGCTGTGATGAGATTTGAGTACATGCTTTAACTGTAACCCTGATCCTCACTAAACCAAATTCTGTAATTAGGCCAGAGATTAGTTTTCAAAATCCTGCATCATGGATTTCAGCTGCCTTCCATCCAAATCTTACATCATTGCTTTTTTCCTCACTCATGCATTTTCAGAGTTAATCATTACTAGTACAGTTATCCAAAGATATATTCAAACAGACAAACATCACTTTTCAGCAGATGAAGAATCCTGGGCTGTTAATTACAACTCAGCCCATGAATTAGTTGCCATGTTGAATGAGAAGCTGTTTAGGGACTTGGCTTGTTTAACAAGTTTTGTTTTCATATCTGCCCATTTCCCCTGAAACCCACTCTCTCATTAAGGATCTGCAAAATAATCTCCCAGATCTAATTTTAAATAGATATTTATTATTGAAACATCTTGTTTATTTAAATATGGATTTCACAGCTCATGCTATATTTAATTTCAAAGTGATTTACAATATTGCTTACAGAAAAAATGTAACATTTCATAAAGACACGCACACAAGCCTGGTTTCAAACTAAAACTGGACATCACATGACATTTCAGTGAGCTTTTCTGTTCATGTGCTTATGAACCAAAACCAAGGAAAGTCCAATCAACAACTGTAAGCTATCACATTTCAGAAGATAACTCTAGGGATGCTGTCATAAAATTACTTTTGTATATGTTGTTACGAGCCTGTAAAAGACAACTGATTAAACATATGATCGAAGCCTATAAAATGTGGCTGGGATGGAGAGGATGGCCATAGACTGTTTGACCTCTGATTTTCCCACTACAAGTTTAAATGGGGATGATTTGAAAGAAAGGAGAGGAAGGAACCCTTCTTCACACACAAGACTGGCTGAAGAACTTGCATAAACTACTGAGAGAATTAAAAGTTTACATCTGTTTAAAACAGACCAGAAACGGGAGGAAAATTACTGAGGGTTATTAATACAATTAAAACCATCTGTGATCACAGAAATTCCTGGCCTGCAAATGGCTGGAGGTGAGGAGAACATTTTGAGGAAGTGCTGCTGCATTCCTCCTGGTTCTATACCCTTTCTAGCAGATCTGCTTTTCTTGGAGAGAAGCTAATGAGGGATGGGCTGTGGGACTGCTCCAGGATATCATTTTGGAGTGAGAGAATCAAACAGGCATTCCCTATATACCCATCCTTCATGGGGCAAAATGTAGTAAAAAAATACTGATAAAAATTATATGTGCCAAAAAGTATCTGTCTTCATGCCCTCAAAATCTTTTCCATGCACAAAATTCCACACGCACCAAAAAAAATCCAGGTGAAACAAATCTCTTTTGTGAAGACCTTAGCTAGAAATACATGGGGCAATTCTGTCTTGCAATGAAGAATTTAAGCTCTGGTCAACTCTTTTCCAGCAGGAAATTAGTTGTATGTTCCATGCACCCAGGTAGAAACAGGCAAAATAAATAGAGTGACAGAAAAAAAAAGACCCATATTACGTCTCCTTGCCTCATTCCTAGGGATAAACTAGAACAATTAGTAATAGTTGTTAACTAGCAATATATAAGTATGACATCATGTAAATAAATTCAGACTCAGCATTCCTAAATCACTGCCACAAGCCTGAAGACTTGCAAATTTAGGAAAAATATGAGTAACAGCAAAACAATAAATGCCTCCTGCTTTATTGGCTGAAGATTTTTGACACAGATCAAAAAAGATGAATTCAAAGTCAAGACCAATGGGGTAAGTTCAGGACAACAAAAAGCTGTCAGACCCTTCCCATAAAGCACTCAAAGTCCACATTCCAAATGTAACTCTTTGGTCTTTGCTTTGGCTTCTCTTTGCTTTATGCAGCATTTTATCAGAGATCCTGAAAAGAATTTACTAGCAAAGCTGTGTTGGGATCACGATGCTAAGCTACACAGCGCTGTTTAGTTTGTGATCAATGAAATCCTGTAATTAGCACATTGATTTTCCTAAAATATGCATCCCTTAGTTTTTTTATGCAATAAGTTGATTATTCTCACCTCGAACCCTTTATCTTCTTCTCAAATGCAAGCACGTTTGAAATATAAAATATAGATACTGTTCCTTTGGTTCTCAGAAAGGTTTCTGAGACATAGGCAAGTGTGCAAAGTGTGCAAAGAAGCATTTTTCCAGCAAGCATGCACTCATGATGCTCAAAAAAGGAGCAGTAAGGAAGAGGGAAGAGTCAATGACCTGAGCCTGCACTGTGGCAATGGAGCTCTGCTTGTGCAGGAGAACCCACCAGCCTTTTCAATGCCCATGGCTTAAATTATCTTTATTAGTCAGATCTCTGTGGTGAAGCAAGAAAATGGTTATTTCAGAACTGCACTGACATCCTCAGAGTCGCAGCACCATAGAGTGGGAAGGAAACGTAGATATACATACAAAATAATAATTAGTATTTCAGCCAGCCCAAATGCATTTTCCATTGATTCTCAGCATGCTCAATATTGTGTATAATGCCCCTGGTAGCCCCTGGATAAAATTCTGTCTGTTAGCTCCTTTTTTAGGACTCTTATTTTCTTGTAGTTTAAGGCTGTCTGCTCAGGCTGATTTTGATTACAGACATAATTTCCCACCAGCAGAGGGGCTGCTCTGCTCTATCAGGTTCTCACACAGTATGCTAACAATGCTAGAAATTCGCCTCAAAGCACAATGTGTCTTTGTTAATTAATAGGGGGTTTATACATTTTATTGAGGACATAACTAGCTGTTTGTTTTTACAAATCATGAGATTAGCTAACAGATAACAGATGCTGATTTTGCCAACTTTATCCTTCCTGCCATTTGTTACATTGTGTCTTTTAAGACCAGTCCTTGATTTAGCAGCAGAATACTGAGTCCAGTCTTTAGGATGACATTTGCATGATATCAAGCATAAAAATATCCCAAATGCAAAGTGAAATCTGTTTATACAATTTGGACAATTTCCTATTCAAAACATGCTTTACAAGAGATTATTAATGAAATATTTCTGGCTCATCTCATTAAAATATAAAACCTTCCACTCCAAGCTCTCCACAAATTTCCCAGGAAAAGGCTTATTTTTGAGACACACTGAGTCATTGCTTTTCAATTTATGTGAGAACTTAGACTGCAAGTTGAAAGAGGACTCAGAGTGAAGACCAAACACCTCTTATTACGTGAACCAGAAAACAAATTAATTCAAGAGCTGAACAACCATTCCATGGCTGTAGCAAACAGTCAGTGAAATGCATGTGAATCATAAATATGTAGAAGAAATACAAAATGTAGAATATCATGGTAATTTGTGAAATGCTAACAGTGTTTTGGTACACATGCCCAGCACAGGTTTAATAACCATATTCCTCAGATGCAAGGACATATGTTTAGTATTATTCTGTCCTTATTTTCAAGCCACAAGCAAATAAAAAATGAAAAGTATAGTTTCTGAAGCATTTCTTCATCATGACTTTTTCTGCAAGTTATACTTTTGGATCAAAAATACTGCTTTCAAAATTGTCTTTGCTAGATAGGCTCACACCTAGAAATACATATCTGTACCTAAAGAATGGAAACAAAGCCCAGAGGAAGAAATTATTCTCATTCTGGAGGACAAAGCTAGAGGAAGAAGCATCTCTCACCAGCAGAGAGGCCTGACTTCAAACCAGTGTAATTCCCAACCTGGCTGTCTCATGGCATTATCATATGCCAATCTTTCCAGGGTCTGTGACTGGCAATAACACCCTAAGAATTGTCTAGTTTCCTAGCTGCCTCTGACACTTATGAATAAATATTTTCTTGTCTAACCTTGCCACATTTATCAAGGATGTAGACTGCAAGAGGGTGTTTTAGAGGTTCTGGACACTAAGCTTTGAACATAAAAAAACCCCGTCATGTGAACTAAATGCAATTCATTAATGAGGTGAGCAAACAGATGTAATCAGATTTGCTCCTTGCAATATGCTCACCGTAACAGATTTAATTCTTCTAATAATTTTGTATTACACAGTCTCAAGAATCCATCTTCAGACTTCATCTTTCAAACACATCACTTGCAGCATGAAGGGTCTCCTTAGAGTATTTTCTACCAGTTTCTCTGATATCATCCTTTCCTAGTTCTCCCCCCACTACTCTGGATCTTTGCTACATCAATATATCATTTCATCTGCACGACTTTTGCAGGAGTTTTGGAGAGCTTTTACTACAGTATTTTTATTATTCCTCTCTACATTATATCTCCTGGTTACATTATTCATAGCTGCACATTCAACTGTGATTCAACAGCTACCATTCATTATTCACTTTCCTATGTGTTAGTCACAAACCTGTAACTTCCATGTGTGACTGACAACTGGCTCAATTTCAGTGTCTAAAATCAAATTCAAACTTCCTGCTTCCCAGTAAAACAAAAGAAAAAAGTCCAAACTCTGACAAAAGCCAGACTCGGGCAGTACCCTGACGCAATTTCCGTCTGTCCCCAGTGACACTTGTTTATTCATCGTTTGTACAACATCTGCTCTCTTCAGTTTATGCAACCGGGCAAACGCCTTCATTTGAGCTGTGTGAGCATGAACAGCCTGGCATCATTCGCCTCCAGAGCTCTCCACGGGGGCCGGCGGGTGCCGCACGCACAGGGACCGGCACGGCTCGCACGGGCCGTTCCTCCAGGGAAAACACATCCCATGTTAGAGCTGACACCGGGTTCGGGGCTCGCTCACCCGGGAATGCCGCTCCGGGAATGCCGCTCCGGGAATGCCGCTCCGGGAAGCCGCGCCCGAGGCCGGGCAGGGATGCGGGGCCGGGCAGGGATGCGGGGCGAGGCAGGGATGTGGGGCCGGGCAGGGATGAGGGGTAGGGCAGGGATGCGGGGTATGCAGGGATGCGGGGTATGCAGGGATGCGGTGCCGGGCAGGGATGCGGGGCCAGGCAGGGATGCGGGGCCGGGCAGGGATGCGGGGCCGGGCAGGGATGCGGAGTATTCAGGGATGCGGGGCCGGGCAGGGATGCGGGGCCAGGCAGGGATGCGGGGCCGGGCAGGGATGCGGGGCCGGGCAGGGATGCGGAGTATTCAGGGATGCGGGGCCGGGCAGGGATGCGGGGCCAGGCAGGGATGCGGGGCCGGGCAGGGATGCGGGGCCGGGCAGGGATGCGGAGTATTCAGGGATGCGGGGCCGGGCAGGGATGCGGGGCCAGGCAGGGATGCGGGGCCGGGCAGGGATGCGGGGCCGGGCAGGGATGCGGAGTATTCAGGGATGCGGGGCCGGGCAGGGATGCGGGGCCAGGCAGGGATGCGGGGCCGGGCAGGGATGCGGGGCCGGGCAGGGATGCGGAGTATTCAGGGATGCGGGGCCGGGCAGGGATGCGGGGCCAGGCAGGGATGCGGGGCCGGGCAGGGATGCGGGGCCGGGCAGGGATGCGGAGTATTCAGGGATGCGGGGCCGGGCAGGGATGCGGGGCCAGGCAGGGATGCGGGGCCGGGCAGGGATGCGGGGTATGCAGGGATGCGGGGTATGCAGGGATGCGGGGTATTCAGGGATGGGGGGGCCGCGCTCCGCCAGCACCATCTGCCGGCAGCACCCACGGGACGCGCCCCGCGGAGCCCCCGGCACCACCGGAACTGCCAGAGACACTGAAAACAAATACTAGTAATAGTGAAAATATATTAAAACTTTAAAAATAGTAATAAGTATAATTCTAATAAAAATGTTGATAATAATAGAAATACCACGAGCTAGACCACAGCAAGAGCTGAATGTCCGTGGTCCATGCCCTGCCCCAGCCCCTGTGTGCCCCTATTCCCAGGAATGCCAGGACGATGAGCTAGCTACCCCTACTTTTTCTCTTACTAATGGAACTAGAATAAATCACTAAGTCTCCTACTGTCCCCTCAAACCAAAATGTCTGCATTATGCAGTTTTTAAAGGTAAAGTAACACCTCTGGTCCTGGGTGTTTCAGAAAACCTCGGGCTGATGAGGCACTGAACAGGTTGCTCAGACATGTGGGTGCTCCATCCCTGGAAGTGTTCGAGCCGAGGCTGGATGAGGCTCTGAGCAACCTGGTCTAGTAGAAATTGTCAGATCTCTCAAGTCCCTCCCAATTCAAACAATTTTAAGTTTGTATGAAAATCTGTGGCCAGGCCCCCCCATCCTCACACTGTCACAGCTAGCAGAGGAACAGCTGCCTCTCCTGGTGTTGGAAGGGGGTGGAAATGCAACCTGGACACTGCTACTGGAGAGGGAGAAATAAAGACCAAATATAAATCAATCCAAATTGCTAACAAAATCATTAATAAATAAATATACAAATCACCATAATAAAATAACAAAGTCACTAATAAATAAAACATTGTAATATATACTTAAAAAAAAAACAAAAAAAAACAAAAAAAAACAAAAAACACCAAAAACCAAGCACCAAGACTGCAAAATAACATTAGCAAAGTATTGTGTATAGACACAATCACTCTGTAAGCAGCGGAATCAACCCAAATCATTGCTATGTATTTGGTTTTTTAAAGTCCATTTTAAGCATACTTACCAATGTGCTCTAATTGAAATATGACCTTAAAATTTGTTCAAATACATAGTTTCAGTTAGAACTTTTCACTAAAACACAACAGTTCAGCTGTAATGCCATTATTTTGAAAAGTAAAATGTAAATTTCAAATTTTAACATTAAGTTGCAATTTTAAATGATAATACAATTTATTATATGAATGATTCCAAGAATGAAAATATAATCTAGAATTATTTCCTTTTTTATTACAGAAATTAAAATCTTTTAGTTCCTATTTCATTAAGAAACACCAGGAGCAACTTAAAAATCTTATTTTATAATTTTATTTTCAATTTTATCATTCTTCTCTTTTTATGAATTTTTCTCTTCCCTAGGAGGTTTTATTACTACCAGAGTCTCAGTGCAGATTTTATTTGACAGCAATTTTCAGGTAGGCACTCCAACATTTATGCCTGATTTCTCTGCGCCTGGTAGGAAGATTCTGATTTCTGCATCATGAATAAGCAGCAGTAGCACTTCTCTGAGTTTATCCCTCATACAACAAGCACATACAAGTGAAAGAGCAAAACTTGTCCAGCTTTCATTACCCAGCAGTAATTGCAGAATTTATTTTAGCACTTCAAATTCAACAACCACTACATCACCCAGATACACTATTCCCACTGGCCTTTAGACCATAATAAGAATTATGAACATCATTCATGTGTTATAATTTGAATTATACTTTCACTGCTATTAAGTAGTATTTTTAATAATCACTGCAAGCTATAAAGAATATGTTCATTTCAAGCAGCAGCACTGAGAACACCGAGTTTAATGCTGCACATGGGGATGATTTCTCCCCCTGTGCATAAGCTGACAACAGGACAGCACAGTCTGCACACAATATTTTATTTCTTTCCCAGGCTGGATATTTGACTTGGCTATCCCCCAGTACAGCCTGGTAGAGCTTTTTGCACTGTGACCCAGCCCTCAAGACAAAGAGCCACCAGCTGAGGACAAACCTTTCTCTTACTTCTGCTGTGAAAAGAGTTGGAAAAACATGATACTCACACTTTACCTACCCAGTAAATATTAAAAAAAAACAATACAAATTACCATCTACACTGATGACAATACTCTTAGCTCAATTAACTCTAACTGAAAATTAGGTCCCACCCACAGGGTTGGGTGGATGCTTTTATAATTCTCTTTTTAAGTCAAAGTTTTTTTCAGAACTACTTCAACAAGCACAACACTGTCACAGACCTGCAACATCAGGACAAATTTCTGAAATATACCTTTATAATCTCTTTTACTAAACAAGTTGTGCACTTAAAAAAAAAAAAAACCCAAAGAAACAACAAAACAGTTGTAAAAGCCAGCAGACTTTTTAAGCTTGTGGCATCACAAAAAAAAACACAAAAACCCCTCTATCAGCTAACACAGTACATTGCAAATGCATGAGTGTGAGCCATAAAATCTTTATTTGCACAAGCACAACTCTCAGAATCTGGGGAGTAGCACATTAGTCATTTTACAAATCAGATTACATTACTGGCAGATTATGTTGGCATTTGTTTTATAACTTGGTGATAAAAAATGTTAAGGAATTAAATATTGTACCTGTAGCCCAGTGAGACACTTTGCACACCACCACATGAGGGTTTTTTTTTTTTTTTTTCTCAGTTTTCATTGCAGTGTAAAAAAATTGTGAAAAATTATTCATTTAAATATCCTAAAAATACTTTATCAATGCTATGATCTAGATACAGGTTATAAAAAATAAAAGTACAGTATATTTAATGGAAAGAAAGTGTTCAAGAATTAAAATTAAGCAATGAATGTTTTATCCAGAGAACATTTTAAAAACAAAAGTATAGGTTAATTGTATGATAAAAATCCTCTTAATTAATAGCTAAATCAACACATATTAAAAAGCACTTCACAACAACTGATCCTACATCAGCCAAAATTAGCTGATTGTGTGGCTTTAAACAGCAGTGAGGCTGCTCTACTGATCTAAATCTGAATGCTGAACTGCTGAACCCATTTTCTAGGATAAATTTAGCTGTTCTTTCGTGTTCCACTTTTCTTTGGTTCTTGGATCGGTTATGCAGTGTATAATTATGCCAGTGCAGTTAGACAGTGCTTTCCATCTGAATGTCTCAACAAGCTTTTCAGACTTAATTACTTTGGGCCTGGAAATCCTTCATGACGTAGATGCTAATAGTCACATTCAAGAGGGAAGGAAACAGAGTCAAGGAAGATGGGAGTACCTAGGAAAGGACTGAGATGAAGCCTTGGTCTCCTGGAATCTGCTGCCACCTTGCTTTTACAGACATACAAAATCAAGGTGCTCTTCAAATTTAGCTCCTGGACATGTCAGGAAATACCTTGCTTTTGGCAATGGTGAGTAGCTTGGCACTGACCTAAAGCCCGAGTAAAATCCAGACACTAAATACTTCTTCAGCATCCTCACAAGTACTTTCACCCATGTGCATTCCCAAAGGGAGCCTAACAACTACCTAGAAGTCCAGGGCAAGGCACAGGGGTATCCTTTCCACTCCTCTTAAATACACACAGCACCACTTAGTATTAGGAATTAAGCACTTACACAGAACATGAAGCCAAGCTCCATCTTTTCTCAGCACTTAAGAGACTGAATATACTTGAGGACTGAATTTTCTTATCAGCTGGCTACCTTTAAGGCTTGAATAAAAGGGAAAATAAATGCCACATGCTCATTTTTCCATATTTTATCACTTTCTTCAAGCTGAAGAATTCCTAAAGTGCAACATAAACATAAACTTTAGAACTGGGGAACCCTTCTCTGCTCAGCCCTAACCTCTCACTGTTTTAGCGCCTTGGTTTATTATGGGGACTGAAAATTACATGTCTGGCACCTTGACACTGGTTTTTCAAGACTACGGAACTTGTTTCATTTCCAGATCTATTTCTCTGGGCTGTGGGACTTGCATTCAGAGGACATGGCTCAAACTCAGAATGGATGCTGTCCATAACATCCATGCTCAAGCTCAGGGATGAACTGAACATAGGAACAGCTATTACTGCTGCACCCTGCTTGTGCTAACAAGCCTAGCTGAAAGGCAGGGCTTATTAGGTGGAATCCAGGATCACAAAAAGAAAGAATATCTGCATAGCAATGTGCTGTACCAAGTGATAAATCAGCCATGCAGAAAGAAAGCAGAGAGGTAAAATGCTTATTAGCATTTCCCAGACATATCTTGCTTATCTAGGTCACTATAGAATAAGTAGTCACCACTCTTTCTGACAAAGCTTCTGATTCATTTGTAATGTCTAGAAACACATAATGAAGTAAAATAATTAACTGATTGTTAACATACAAGTGGCATTGTGTGTTGTTCATGTGTACCTACATAGTTCTGTGGTACTCATAAAAAATAAATATGTGGTGCAATTGAAGAAAAATGAATCCAAAATACAGCCTCCTTCTCACCCAATTGCACTTGCCTCTTTAAACCAACTCTTATTTTGCTTTTGGCAATGTATGCCCAAAGTATGGGCTGTCCCCGACACAGAACTCCTAGAGGTCACAACACTGGCAGGATTCAGCAACACAAAAGAACAGAGTTGCAAAGAGAAGTCTCCACGGGAGCTGCAGGACACTCCTTCAGCACCTGTTTCCACAACACAGAAGCACTAGCTCCTCCTCCTTGAGCACAACCATACCAGGGTGTGATCATCTGCAGGATCAATTGCATCCTGATGTTCTCAGTCAGCTCTTTCCTCTAAATCACAGTTCTAGTTAAGAGTTAAGGGTACCTCAGAAGAGAAAGCATTGATCCTCAAGGATGTGTGAAGAAAGTCCTCTAAATGCCAATTATACAGATATTATTCTCATTGCTATTATTGTTTATTTTAAGTGCTGACTGTTAACTACAATTCTTTTGATCCCTGCATTAGCATTTATATTCTTGAATATAACAGCATTGCAGGAGTACATGAAGAGGGATGAGAAAACTGAGTGTAGAGACAGATGCCCTTAATTCAGTGGAGCTCAGCTTATTCTTTGACTCCTGTGGTGCATGTGCAAATACAATGTTCTTCCCTTATAGCTATGCAAGTAATTCTTAGTGACAATGAATAATCTTATTACTGGCTTCCTCCATGTGAGGATGGAGAAGATTGGGAGATACACAGAATGTTTAATGATGCATGTGGTATGCAAGAGAAACTATGTAATTTACTGGGAAAGACACTGGAGGAAAGAGTGCTCAAGTCACACATCACTGCTCCTCTTTCAGGAATGAAAAGAAGAACAAACTGGGTTTTGTAATTTCCTTGGCCACACTTCTTCACTGACTAAGAATTTTACAGCAGAAAAAATTTCATTGCTCTAAAATATTTGCTTGAATAGTGAGGGTCATATGCTTGCATTCTTTTGTCCCTGTGATAGCCCACATCTGAGACTTAGGTACAGCTTGCTACAAGCATACCTCGTGGATCAAACATTGTTAGCTGCAGTTTGTGCAAATTGTGCATGTTTCAGGGTCACTGAACACTACCTATAAAAAGGATTTAAGGTAGATACTTCTGTGTCTCAAATCGTTCACACACTTCTAATCACTAAAGATAACCTGTGAGTGCAACGAGCACATTCAATATTTAATAAAACAGTGGTAGAAACAAAACCAGTCTGAACCCTGTGTGAAGTCTGGAATAGAGTTTGGTACAGAGACCACAGTGGAAGGTGAATGATATTCCAGCTGTCCTGCAGATCTCTGCCCTCAGATTCTGCAAAATGAGTTGCAGGACCCAGGGAAACTTCCTGAACACCCCTGCAGCCTGACCAATTAGAGCAGTCTGCACAGGCTTTAGCACAGTGTTTCATCTTTTAAAAGACAGAACAGAACCTCAGGTAGTATAAATTACTCTTGTCACTTCAATTCCAGCACCTATTTAAATCAATTTACACTATTTGCCTAGTGAGCAAAGCAGAAATTGACCTGGGAATAGGTATTATGCTGTATTTGCAGATTAAAACTTCTTCTCATGAAAGAATTGTGCCTGTAATATGTAACCCATTTTGTCTCTGATCTAGCTTAGACAGCCTGTGACAGATGTGGGGTTTTTAAACATGTAATAGCACTACTCACTATGAAAACCATATCTATATAAGCAATGATGACAGAGCTAGGAGACATGAGATACTTCCCATCTTAAATAAGAGTTTTGTTTAAACACACTATTTCCTTGGCAAAATGAGACTATTCTGGTTTAATCTTCAATCAAAAGTAATTAATACCAGAGTTAACTATTTGGACATTAAGTAAGTGGAAATTTCCATTGCAAAAAAGTCATGTCTTCTAAAGCCCACTCAATACTATTTCTGAAAACACCCATTACACATCTCTGGAAGCTGACTTATTCAAGCATTAAGTCTTGCTTGCCAGGATATGTGCAATGAAGTGTTATCACAAGTATACCATATACTTTCAGGATTATTGACATACCAGAGCTCAAGTTACATGTTAAAAACAAACAAACAAACAAACAAACACAAACACCATCAAATGAATACAAATCAAAAAGGCAGAGAAGATACTTCCAAATGCTTTGAATTTAGAATGAAAAGTCTGACTGGTATTTCATCATAAAATTAAAGCATCAATCCTGAAGCACAGGCTAATTATATTACAGATATATCATAAGACGATTTGTTTGGAATGCTTTTTTTCTGCTTATTTTATTATTGACACAGAGGCTTTCCTTTCCTGATAGACTCAATAAACTTTTCACAGACACATTTTTCTCCCTGTGCCTGCACTCAATATCTCTATCACCTCACAGCAGACATGTGAAATAACTGATAGAGTGACTATTTTAAAGAGTTCATTGTCATCTTAGATTTCATTTCAGAGTTGACCTAAAGCAGTTTCTGTGCTGAGATGCTTTGTGCTTCCACGGTTACAGCTAGGCACAACTATTTAGAAATGCTGATAAAGAGGCACCTTGTATAAATACAAGACAAAGCACTTTGTAGATTGATAATAATCCTTTCTGCTACTCTTACTACAGAGTTTGAAGCCAGAAGAGACCACCTGGAGTGGAGCAAAGGGTTGAAAAGAGGTGCAGGGGTGTCAGGAGGATGGGTCCAGGCGCTTCAGCAGTGCCCAGAGACAGGACAAGGGGCAACAGGCACAAACTGAAACACAGAAGTTCCACCTGAGCATAGGGAAAACCTTCTTTACTCTAAGGGTGGCAGAGAATGGAACAGGCTGCCCAGAGAGGCTGTGGAGTCTCCTCCTCTGGAGATACTAAAAACCCACCTGGACACAACCCTGTGGAACCTGCTCCAGGTGAACCTGCTTTGGCAGGGGGTTGGTTGGACTGGATGATCTCCACATGCCCCTTTCAGCCCCAGCCATCCTGTGACTCTGGGATTAAGTGAAAGTGATTAACTCAATTACAATGTTGAATAAATTACAGTATCTCAGAAATTATCCTTCTACTGGTACCACATATTGCTGACACTCAGTTTCTAAGTGACTATACAAATAAAGGTTTCCAGAGTTCTCATTCCTGATACAGTAATTACAGCTTAAAGAGGTTAGAAAACAATTTATAGGCTTTAAGGAGCATGTGATGGCAAAGAAAAAGAAAATTTATTTAAAAACCTTAAAGACAGTGAGTAATAGATTCTGTTTTGATTTGATAATGTATTCAAGCTGGGTATCTAAAGCAGGAATTTTATCTTTAACTTCCATCAAACCTTCCTAGACACGTTCATCACTGAAAACTTAACAAGAAAATTAACTAAACTGAAACACGCAGACAAATTTAAAAGACTCACTGAATTCACTACAGCAGCTGATGAGGCCATCACCAAACAAGATACTAATGAAGAAATATTTCTTGAAATAATATTCATCATCATGAAATTGCTCTGGAATAAAAGAAACATTGGTAGTTTTCTTCTGAAGCATTTATTCCCAATTTCAAAAAGATTAAAGCAAAAATTGGACACTAAAAGGCATATTTGAGGCAAAGCAGTCTTTTAAAACATCTAGTACGTTGAGATACCTGCCTCATTCAGGGTAAAATGTAGTACAGTCACCAGATTCTCAATCCTAGAAAAGAAGTTTTTAAAAAAGGAAAAATTACAGCACTTTCAATTTGAGGCTGATGCTATAAATACAAATAGTTTTAATTTGGGGCTTATATTGGAAAAAAAACCCAAAAAACCTAAACAACCAAAAATAAACCACCCCAAGCTGAAAGCTGAAGACACATTGTATTTTCTCTCTTGCAGGGAAATGTTCTCAGACTCATCCCTTGCCAGCTGCAGCATCCCAGGACAGCTTGGTGGCAGTGTCTAGAAGCATCCTTAATATCCCATCAGGTAAATGGGGATAATAAACAGTCTTTGCCTTCTCACAACAGTTTGGGGAGAAAGATATAATAGAAAGGCTAAAATGCACAGAAATGTTAATTCCCAACCATCATGGAAGAAATTGTTTTCCAGGTGAACACATTTTACTTCCAAGATATTTTCCTGATGCTCGATTTGAATCTTTGGTGCTGTGATTCCACTCCCCTTGCTCCGCTGCTGTTACCCTGAACACACATCAGCCATTTTCACATGTGCACCACAATATTCCCACCACCTTAACACCTCACTGAAAATATATCTTACCTCTGTCTGCTACTTTGTCCAAATTTTTCAAACTTCTGTTCTGAAAAAAAAAACCCTTTCACTTAATGTTATTGATGTATTTGCAAGTGTTCTTTTGATTTCCTTACAATCTCTTAATATTTTAACATTTCCAGGAGCCTAAAAGTAGGTCTCCCTGTTTTAAAAAATCAAAGGTGTGATCCCAGTATTAAGAGTGTAGATATGATTTTAATCTGTTTATTATAATTTTCGGTAGACAAGAAATCTTTGTCTCCCTCTGCATTACCTAACTTCTCCTTCCTACATTTTAATTCTAACTATTAATCATTGCACTTATCAACATACATTTTGCTGATATGAATCTTTTCTTTCTAATTATTCTTGGGGTGGGTTGTGGAGTTGGTTGGTTGGTTGGTTTCTTTTTTGCTTGGTTGGGGGATTTTTTATTATTTATTTGGTTTGTTCAGTGAAGTCTCATGGTGGTTTTGTACCTTCAATAGTGTTGAAATCAACCTTTATATCACATGCAACTTTAGCGAACATGCTGTCTGTCTCCTTCTTCCAAATCATTAAAGATTATGTTAATCAAGGCCAAAATTAAAATCTGTCCTGTGGTACTTCATTAGACACTTATTCACAGTTTAAAAAATCTGGTCAAATTTACTCTTGTCCTGAACAAAGGCTAATTTCAATGAATAAGAAAACTTGCACCATCATATGCAAGCAATGACTCATGCCCATTTCCTTTTGTCATTAGCCTTTATTTGTAGGCAAGTGCTCAATTTATGGCATTTATTCAAACTGTCAATAATTTGCCATTCAGCCATAGCCTGAGCCCTATGTGCTCTCCTATTTAAGAGCCTTGATGAATTTTTCTTTATAAATTGGGTGAGCATCGTCAGCTGTAATCTAAAGCTCCTTCTAAGACCTGCAGCCATGGGAGCCAGCACAGCTGTATCATGGGTCCTTCCTCCAGGTCAGCCTATGTCGGATACTTTCAGGTGATGCCTCCTGCTCGTCCCACAGGAACAAATAGGCTGGTCTTACCACATCTGCAGAGTTTGCACAGATGCTAGATGGATGTGACTCCTCAAGGAAGCAGTTGGAAGGGATCTGCTGCCTTGAAATCAGCATGTACTGCAAAATGTAGTGGGAGAAGATGCCAACGTATTTTAAGTTGAGAAAAAAAACCCCAAACTAAACCAAAATAATACACAAAATAACTCCAAACCAACAAAACTCATGTAATTCTATCCAATTATCAGTTTTATTATTATTAAAACAACTGACTCTACAGACCAAACAACTTGTAAGTTTGGAAATCCCTTTAAAGTACAGGATGGGGCTTTAAGTGATGTGTCTAGAGAAAGATGTCCCTGCCATGGCAGAGGGGTTGAATTAGATGAACTTTGAGGTTCCTTCCAACTCAAACCATTCTGTGATTCATGAACTTTCTCCTCACTTCTGCCCATGTACTGCTTTTCACTTTACTTCTTCAATAACTCTAAAATATGTACTCCAGGTCAAATACTCTGTGTGCTCAGATACTCAGATATACTCTAGACCTGTAGTGCCCAGAGAATAAAAGACAACTATATGGTCTTCGTTTTCCTTTAGGAAAAGCATTTTGTCCATTGCCAACATGACAATGCACAAAGCATGCCAGGGACAGTAATTGGAGCTTTCACAAAAACAGTGAATAATTTTTTTTTCATGTTGATGATAAGAAGAGAAAACAGTTACTCAATATAAAGTGAAACACAGAATAGATTTGCAGATAGAAGAACCAGCTGTAGTTCCGAGCAGTCATAGTATCTGTTTCAATTAAAAGAGGTGAAGCTCTAAAGCACAGAGGGTTTCACTAACCACCAATTAAATAGTTCTGCCAGAGGAAAAAGGAAAATGAGGAATGAAATATAAAACATCACCAATGCCCTTTGCTACAGAGACGTTCATTTCTTACACAATGAAAGGAGATCCATCACAGTGCAAAGCCACTGTCCAGCCCATTTGCAATTATTTTGTGGCTTCTTTTGCTAAATACAAAAAGGAATAGATTTAATGCAGAAGAGGGAAAAAAGGTATTTATTATCCCCTTTCACAAAGTCTATAATCTTCCTGTACACACCATGGGAACTGCATCTCTTTTTTAACAGTTTACAAACTGTACCACTAATGGACACTTTAATTCCCAAATAAAGTAAACTCCTTTTGTTAACCCATTTCCCAAGGAATTTCACACATTGATCAAGGTCTTCAATTTCCTGCACCTCATTTTTTGGCCTGGTCTGTTAGTAGCACAGTAACCCTTATTTCACCCAGCAGATCCACAACCAATTGTTTGGAGCCAACATAGAGATGCATAGAGATGGCCCCTAAATACTTAGTCTTGTATTTCCCTGTCAGATTAACCGCCTATTAGTGATAATTGGACCTGGCAAATTTTTTGTTGATGGACACATATCTACTGAGAGACAGAATGAGAGTACTAATTAATTTCAGATAGGTCACTTCTGGCTGTCGGTTTTTCTCTGAACTCTGGATGTGTCCAGGTAATGCTTCCCTGCAAATTAAATTGGTTGGAAGCTATTTAAGTATTCTCAAATGTAAAACTGGACACTATAGTTAAAACTGCTGTAGTTAAATCTGAAAAACATTGACTTTCCATGTGTGGGTGGGTCCAGTTGCTGGGTGATATCCCTTTTTTCTTTGTTCATCTACTCTGGAAGTCAGTGCTCAGAGATGAAACTACCTGAGTCTGCTTGCAGGTCCTTTCATTGCCCAGTTTCTCTACAGGCTGCTGCAGCATTTGAACTGCAAAGACTTCAAGGCACAAATCAAATGATGGAGTGAGATGGAAAAAGGCTTTAATTTCTAGTTTGATAGATTCTATACAAATATTTCTGCTAGTACTGGGGCTTTCAAAGGCTAAACAAAACCATAAAATTTAAACACCTTTAACAGTTACTGCACTTAGGCTTCATGCAAGTGAAAGAAGGAACATGCCAGACCTTGGAGACCCCATAATACTTTTAAATAAGTCTAAAATGTAGCCAGCCATCTTTCACTGAGAAATTTTAAAAGATGTTTCAAGAGGAGACACCTCTAGCTCTGTGAAACTCTTGCTGCTAGTACATTTTAGATGTTTCTCCAATGTGAAGTTGTTCCTCTCTAGTTAAATTCTAAATCAGAGGCCTTTTAGCTCTTGCTGTAGATTTTTTTCTTTCACTGAAATATTAGTCTTCCCTAGGAGAGAAGGGTATTTCAAACTTTCTCAGTCATGAAATTTAAGGCAATTTCACCTTTTGGTGAGGCTTTCAATAAAATTCATGAAAGAATGCTAGGAAAAAGTAAAATAAAATGAACTGAAATAATACAAAATGAACTGAATTTAATAAAAAACCCATTAAATTGTTTTAGCTGATTACTGGGGTTTGCCCTAATATTTTGAAATCTGGAAAATGTACTATATGCCCGAAAAGGCTTTGTAGGATCCAATTATTCACCTATTTTCAAAAAATAGAAGCGACACTGTTAGCTGCAACAGAAGTTAACACCATAAACACAATAAAATGCAATACAAATGTTATTACTATATGAATATTTTTTGGATGTCATATATTTTTCCCTTTAACCACTTCTGTAAGTAACGTGACTTTTTTCTAGAAGTAAATATGCTTAATATTGGAAGTCTGGCAACCAACATAATTCTTAAACGCTCCCTAGAATGAAAGAATAAAATCTCAGGCTTTTAAGTCAAATAACAGGTCTGTGAAATTACAATTCAGTATAAAACTTGAGATTTTTTTAGAATTATTTTGAACTTTGATAATCTATTTCAATTCTAATTTTATATCTGGTAGAAAAGTACAAGTCCTTGATTTCCTCTGCAATGAATTCCACTTTGTCACTTCAGCAGTCTGAGTGAGCCCATCATGGTGAGGATGGTGAGAATGTTGACCAAGATATTTCCCAGTGGAAAAAAAATACATAGTTGATAAAAAATGGTTGTGTTTGGGTTTGGGGTTTTTTTGTCAGCTTGTTTTCTGTGAATCTCTGTTTCAAGGGTTTTTTTGAGGAGTTGAGGTTTTTTTAAGTGGTGATTTTGTTCTAGTGAAAATAGGGAGATACGACAGTGATTCACTTCACTTGTCCTGCTGTTCTTTATTGCTTTATAAAAGTTTCATTTTCGATTTTATTTTGACTTTTAACGTTGAATATATAAAATACATATGAGGTTCTGAAACTTTCTTCAATTTTCTTTTACAGAAACTTAAAGATTTGAAAAAATTGTGACTTAAATATACAAATAAAGATCTTGATTCCTTATCAGCTTTAACAAGGACATAGGCCATAGACTTGAGTTAGGTGACAGTCAACTTTACAGTTTCCTCCCTCTCCTCCTCCAGGAAAAATGGATCTGTGTTTTGCTGTTCCTTCAGTGACTATACCAAGCTGACAATGTAATTTGATTTGTTTAAGAACATGTATCAACAGAGATGATGGAGTCACACACTCTACAGAATTTACGATGCAAACTGATGTGCATGAATCACAGAAGATACAGAGTGCAGCAAAACAGTTGTTGACTGATGAAAATGTAGTCTATGTTTCACTTTCATCCATTTTAAGGTGTTTGAGTCATGTCATCCATCCTTTCCCTGACAAATTAAAATAAAAATCAAAGAGCACAAATCTTCTTTCTCTGTTTTCTTTTTTTTGCTTAGAAAATAAGCTTTTCTGGATATATGGGTTATTATTTATGTGTTATAGCTAAATCAGCCTGCACTCAGCAAAAAGTACTGTAAGAAAGAAGAAAGTGGGGATTTTTTAAAGTTTATTTGTTTACTTTAACTTGGAAGATTTTAGTTCTATACATATATTTAGAAATCTGTTTAAAACTACTTGATGAAACCCAATCCATCCACAATTCAGGTTCTGCTTCATTGTAACTTTGTAAATCTGAACTATGAGGATGGGACAGGAGATCTGGCCTACCTAACATTTCTGCCAGATTTCATTTCACACATAAACAAAAAGAGATGGGCAACCAAAGTAGTCTTGAAGGAAATCCACCCTATGCAATAAAATTTCCTTGTTACATTGGCTGCACTGTCATCTCCAGAGAGCTGAACTCTTTACCTGTATGAACTGTGTTTGCTTGCACTGAGTCTGCCTCCCTGCTCATCTGGGATCCAGCTTGCTCAGCAATCCTTAGAAGGACAAACCCACGCGTCCCATGACTGCTCCATCCTGTCTAGGGTCTACCTCAAATAAAGACACTTTGTAGTCCTCCTCTCATCGATGGGAACAATCATAGCCACACATCCAGGAGACATGGGGCCCAAGCAGCTAAAGCAGAACCCATTTTTAACCTAAGAACTACATTAAATATGTATTTGAAAAAGACTACATGTCTTTGAAAAGACAAAGTTTTGGACCAGAAGGCATCCCACAGTTTTCTGGTTTATTATCCAGCCTGACAAGACAGGGAGCCTCCTCAAAAGCCTTTCATAACTTGCTTCTGTTTGATTGTTGAAAATAAGCATCCATGCCAGAAAAGTTTGTGGAGTCTCCATTGGAGATATTCAGAAAACATCTGGCCATGGTTCCATTCAACTGGCTCTAGGTGGCCCTGCTGGATCAGGGAGGTGGGCCAGACAATCTCCAGAGGACAATTCCAGTCTCAACCATTCTGTGCTTCTGGATATCCATCTGGATATCCATGTCCATGGCACTAATGGATGCTGACTGAAGGAGACAAAACTTAGTTCATGAATGCCAAACTCCACAGCAAAGTCATGGTGAATTTCCCGTATACAAGGTCCAGATGCCTTCAGGATAGTGTGGGAAAACCTTAGGAAACAAAAAGTTTATTTCGTAGAAAAAAAATCTCAATAAAAAATGAAATCCTTAGTGAGAGGCAATAGCATGTCACTTTACTCTTTTCATTCTGAAAAAAACCACAAAGGCTTCAAAAATATTAAAAATTATAATCTGAAAACAAAACACAGCAAAACAGATGTCACTGCAAAATTAAGGCTCCACAGGCAAATATACAAAAGCCCTAAAATGCAAACCTAAGTGTGTCACTTTACAACCTTCCCCAGTGAATACCTCTGATGCATAATACATTTTCACTCAACACATAATTAGCCGTTGGAACTCATTGAATTAAGGCTTTGGCCTAATTCCAAAAGATCTTGGGCATTCCTGTGTAAGTATTGACATGGACTATTCAGCAGCAATGCTCCCCTAACCCGTCTCAGGAGGCAGGAAAATAATATTATTCTTCAAGCTTATGAAAGTCCAAACGTAGAGCTAATGAAAAGGACTTGCCCAAAGGAAACCTTGCCCAAATAGGAAACCTCTGGAACAGTGAGGAGTTCTCAAGTCTTGTGAGGGGCAACAAATAAAAGTTTTCTGTCACAGTCCATGAGAAAACTTTTTTAACCTTTGACAGCACTGCCACTGAGGATGCAGGGACACTGATTACTTGAATCTTCTGAGCACTGATGGCTGTGTGAGAGGTGCTGAGCATCCAGACAGGCAAAATCAGGGAGAGAGGTTTGCAACTGGGCTTCATAACCTCATGACCACTCCCTCTCTTCTCCAACAGAACCACCCTGCCGTTTCCATCATCCTGAAGTAGCCCACTTCCATGAAACTTTTCTTTGGTAGCCCAATTAGATGGGCCACCTCTGACTCCAACCTTACTTTCATCTCTGCTCTGCACCCATGTCCTTCCTGTGCACACTCAGGATCACATGGAAAGAGCCTTCCCTGAAGGACATCATCGCACCACCACTTGGCACAAATGCTGCAATGGCACAGTGAAACAGCTTGTGATAAGCTCAACCTTGCCTCTCGAAAACAAAATGCTTTTTTTTTGATCAATATAAATTAAATTAAGGATGAACCAAAGCAGCAAAGCTGCTGAGTCTGAAGATGAGAGCTGTTGTGGGGCAGTCCAATAAAGCCTGCATCAACAAGCAACAGGCCCATCCCCAAAGAGGCACCTGTGCCACCTTCTTGGGGCTGTTTGAAGCTTCAGCCTGGAACCAAAAACTGAGCTTACTCACTTATTGTAGGCATGCATTTTACACACTGAGCAAGTGTTTCCATATAGGGAAAGGTTTGGGACTTGCCCCTTGTATTTCTTATAAGGTAAAGGACCCAAAGTATCTTTTTTGTCCTTTCAGCAATTGGCTCAATGCCAACCCAAGGCCCTGACTGGGTTTTACCAGTGTAACTCAAAGGCTGCTGCCAATTTCATTGGGCAAGGGCCAAACAGCCCACCTAAAGCATTAAGTACTAAAGGAAAGGCACAGAGGAACTCAAGGGCTTTTTGGGTTGTCTTAGCAAGATGCCAGAGGCTTGTCTGACACCCATGCTCGGCTTTATCTTTTGTGTCTGTAACGATTTATTATTTTCATTTATTAAACCTTTTACTTTTACAAAACCCACCTGAAGAGCCGACCTACTAATTACTAATAAACCATTTCTCTGCAAAAGCTGGACCCTCAGAGGTGCATGGGACAACCCCATAGATTTCATTTTGTATAACTGATATACAAAATACTGCTAAATTTTGTACTAAAATATTATTTTTCTTTTTATAACATAAGAAAATGTTTATTTCAATCTCAATTTGTAAATCAGAACTAACCTATGAAATCTGTTAAGCTTTATTTGTAGCTGTTTCAGAGATTATTTTTATGTCAAGTTCTCCCTGGTCACCAGACAATCTATGGCCATTTTGCAGTGATTACTAATGAGAGTTCTAATGCCATTAGACAGTAGTTGACACTCAGCCTTGTACACTTCACCTGTGAGAGCTATGGAATTCATAGAATCTACATCTCTTTTCAATTTTCCAGAGTAAACATCCAACATATCCTCAGAAAAAATATGGTTCTTTTTACAAAGAGAGAGAGAAAAAAACAAACAAACAAACAAAAAAAACCCAACAAATACCACAACAAAACCTAACAAAACAAAGCCCACAAGCAATATAGTCTAATTTGCAATTGAAAATCAATCATTATTAAAACTGGTAACAGCATGAAAAATACAGGATGATTTTTAGGTTCTCTAAGCATACCATGTGATAAAGGCAACCTATAATTAAAAAGAGTTATTAAAAAACAACCAACAAAGTAAGTAAATTTTACTTATGCAAACTAGCAATTATTCTTTTTTTCCCCCTGTCTGCTCTAATCTTAATGTCTGACAAAAAAATTCTACAGAAACAGAAGGAGATAGTCTGTAGAGTGAACCAAATCTAAGTATTCCTATCTGACAAATAAAACTTGATTTTTATTCCTGTATTATTAGGTATTATTCCAACAAGCTCACTCCTCCCTGCAGTCCCATTTCCCATCTGCACTCACCTATAACACCACTCAGACTGTAACTTGCTACTAAAGTGCGTTTCCTGTCTGTGGCTTATACCATATCCTTTAAATTTTCTTGATTTTCCCTAATATTTTCATTCAGAGATTCAAATGACTAAACTAAATCATCCTACAAAAATGTTTTGTTGTTTCATTCTTTTTTTTTCTTTGTTAAATACTTGCCTTTGTGAACAAAATTGTCATTCCTTCTTGCTGCATACAAATATTTTCTCTTACATCATGACTGTACTGACAACACAACAAACTCATAAAATGCATTTAAATAAAAAGGTTAGCTCACTTTTATAGTATTTTTATTTAAATCTAATTACAGAGCACCCAAAAAAGTGAGAGTTTATATGAAAAATAGTTACTGAAAGAATAAGGAAAGTCAGAGAAAATAGTATATTTAGTATATAACATCTCCTATTGGTTTCTTTTACTGAGGCTAAACAGACTAAACTGTCTCATCTCTGCCTGCATGTAATGTGCTTCTAATTAACTTTAAATTACTTTCTGGTTCATTTTCTTTAATTTGGTTTTGTAGCAGCCATAAAGAAGTGTGTGTGCATGTGCAAATACACACAGACACACACACACATATATATATAAATATATATATATATATAAATAAATATATATATATATATATACACACACATACATACACACACACACATCCAGATACATATACACAAGTTTTAGTTCCAGGAATGACAGAATACTCCAACATCAAAAACCAAAGGGCATTATGGAACTGCAAGCTGTCACTATACACATACCTACATGCTCATGCTCATGCTCATGTGTGCAAACAATATTCAAGTCTTCAAGTCTTCTATTTCAGGGCAGGCAACACTGGAAGTCTAGAAAGAGGCAGGTTTTATTCTCACCCATAGTGAGAGATAGCATGGAGATGTCCCACAAAATGGAAAGAAAACTGGAAATGAACCACTATTTAGTCCTGTTTCTTAAGTCCTACCATTACTGGAAAAAGTTATGCCAACACTTTTCATGAAATGGCTTTTCTTTGCATCTGGTTACTCATCCTCTGCAGCAAAGGTGGGAAGAACACTCAGTGATCACCATTATCCTGTAAATTTGTCAGAGCTGGGTGGAGCAGCAAAGTGGACAAGCAACACAGAGCAAGGTAGATAGACAGATAGATAGATAGATAGATAGATTTTTCTATCCCCTCACCTCACAGGAAACACCCCACATCATGAGATACTTACCTGTGGCATAACTTTCCTCACCGTCCTGTATTCCCATAGCATAATCCTGCTAAGATTGTGAGAAGTAACTATCAAGAAGCCACCACAGACATTCACAGTCAGCAATGACCTGAGAAAAATACTCAGGGATGGTTTTACTCACATTTATTCACTGAGGATGGATGAGTAAGGACAAACGAAGACAAAAGTAAAAAGTGGTCCAAAATGAGCCTGGTTTCCATGTCACAATGGAATACAGCATTTCCATGGTTCAGAAGTTATTTTGTGTCACTACATTTGGTGTCTCTTTTCTGCAGCTACAACTGAGAAAATGTTCCACTGAACTAGGGAACATGGCAGGCTCGCAGCAAGGCTTGGCATTGCACATAAGAACGCTCTGGCACCGAGCCGACAGCAGACTATGTTTAACAACTAATGATATACATTACCATAGCCTTGACACTAAAAACACATATCTAGTGACAGTCATCCTGGTGCCATTTAAATCCATATACATCTTGGGATGGTTTCCATCCATGCTGGCAGACTAACTGTAACGAATAAGGAGGCTGCACTTTGCAGATAAATAAAAGCAAATGTGGGATGTACCTAAATGGATTTGACAGATTGTGGGAATAATTTAAAAACACGAGTATAACACAGAAATGTTGGCATTATCTGTAATGAGGACGAGAACTCATGAATTATATACTATTGCTGGACCAGAAAAACAGGAGTAAGTACCAGAGATGTTCAAGTCTTTACATTTACACAGCAGTAAAGTAATGAAGCCCTCTTGTTTCATATTTAGTAAGTGTCTTTTCATTTGTAAGCCCCTAAGCTTCCTATTTAAAAAAAAAAATATTCTGAGCATGAAACACGGGGCAAAGAAGCAGCTGGTTTTGTCTCACATGGAAAACCAGCACATAACTAGGAGAGATTGGCAAAAAACATTGTAGGCCATATCCCAATCTCTGAAAGAGCAATGCAATTCATGCTGGGGCTGTCCCTGAGGATTCCAGGGATTGCATCCCATTAAGCAGCACTATGCAACCTTCCTAATATCCACTACTTGTCATCTACTTGTTAAAGGCACAGTTCTGGCACAAAGCCTGGAAAGGATGAACCAGCTCATAAACAAAAGCTAGAAAGCCTTTTCTAACATCTATATATTTATTACTTTGCTTAGGACCAAACATTTATATTATTTAAAGGCCTGCTAGGTTGGACAAGACGCTTTACACAGCTCAGTACCAAACCCAGAAGGGTACTAGAATAAAGACACAACAAATATTCCAAACAGATATGATTTTTTCTCAAAAAAAAAAAAAACAAAAAAAACCCCAACAAAACAAAAAAAACCCAACCAAACAAACAAAAACAGAAACAAAACCAAAACAAACCCCACAAAACAAAACACCTTTAACAGACATTCCCAAATTACCAACCAATTCTTAGACTTTTCCTTTATATCCCTAGAATATCCTAGATTTTCCTTGTACTTTTTTCTTTTCTTCTTTATCCTTGTATCTTTTCCTTCTGTAACAACTTCTTATCATCTTTTATCACTATTAAACTAGAAAAAGGAACTATAATTTTTTTACTAGCTTTTTGTATAAAAAAGTACCATCAGTACTGTATGCCATTTCAATGACATAAATGTAAAACCTTGGGGGAAAAAAACTATCAAGAAAGGTGCAAAACAAACACCCTGCCTACTCATAATGTGGCCCAGTATCTTTACACATAGAAATAACCATTATATTTACACAACATTAATACAATAAATGGATATTAGTGACCTCAGAAGATGACTGTGGTCTGAGCTGTGCCAGACAAAGCATGTAAAGAGAAGAGGTTCTAGTTAGTTTATTTAGTTTTGTATTTTAAAGTGGTTATTCATAGAATCCTGGTTTAAGGATAATCAAAGTGGTACACCTTGTACAAGTATGTGGCTGTCAAAAAAAATTCTCTTTGGAAACCAAGTTCCTTTAATGCTGCTGCATGTGAGACACCCAAAGATCATAAAGACTCCAAAGCACAAGCCTTTCCTGAAAATGTTGATTAGCTGCAAATAGTAACAGCTTGTGAAGACTATGGGAACATCTCACTGATGAAAATGAGCACTACACCACCTGAGCAGGAAGTGACCTTTTAGTTCACTGTGGCAATTATTCATTAATATAGACTAAAAAATTAATTATCATGGGACCATTCGCTGTAAATCACTGCAAACCACGAGCATGCAAGGAAAGACCATTAGAAATTATTTTGCTTGTGCATCTTTATCTTGAATTTAAACAATTTGTATTAATGTGATGATGTATCTCTATATTTATTGTACAAAATAATACTACTTCTCAACCAGCATGGGCTTAAAGCCCCTTGCTGGAGTTTCCTCATGTACATTCATACACTTCTGCCAGCAGAGTGACAGAAGTATATTTGAAATGGATATTAGAGGTTTACAGCTTGTATCAATCACGGCTCAACAAGGAATTTAAAAACAGATTAAAGAAATAGGGGTGGTTCTGTACCTTCTGGCCAGTCTACACATGCATATGGATCCATCCACAATCAAAGAGGAATGAAGGAAGACTGAAATACAAGCATTGAAGCAAGGTACTCATTGAATTACATCCCTTCTAGATGATATCATGTATGGTCCATTTTCCTGCTGACTCCAAACACCAACATAGCAGGTGTACTTGTTTTCATAGGGGATGGACTGTAATTATTTGCCAGGATGACCAAACTTACTATGTACAATCAGTGCAAGAGGGAGAATCTCATGGAAAGGACCTCAGCTCCTGCCTATGCCCTTTTATATTAGTTGTTGTTGTTGTTGTTGTTGTTATTAACCCTCCCTCAACAGGCTCAGAGTATGAAAATGCACAAAAAATTAAAAAAAAAAAAAAAATGGAAAGCTGTTTACTCTTCCTCCTTTTTCATCCTTTCACCATATAGCCAAATCCAGTAAAGCTATGACTAAACCCACAAGCACCTGTACGGTAGGGACCACTTAGCTTCACTAATTTAAATTACCTGAATTCACCAGCAATTGTTGCAAAAACTTTGATTTCTTAAACTTTAAAGAACATGCTTTGGAAGGACTAACAGCAACAGCTAAATTGCACCCAGAAACAAGCAAGAAGGCAGCATTGAACAGACTATTTCAATGGCATCAATGTGTATTTCTCAGAACACCTTCAGATAAGTCATTTTTATAAAGACAAAAATAGGAGAGCAGTTAAAAGGCTCAACTTGGTTTGCCTTGAATCGCATTTATTAGAGGGATAGATCTTATCTACTCAAAGATATGCCCCTATTATTACAGCAGAAAATAAATAAAGGCCTCCAATGTTATTTTTAGACATACTCCTCATAACATTAGTAGAATACTATATGCCTTACTGCTATTCAATGAGCTCCCACTGATTTTAAATTTCATTAAGCTCATAAGCTCCTCTGGTTGGCAGAGAAATTACATTTTCTGGTTTCCAAAGCTGCATAATGAGTCATGACCTATGCCTTCCCTTTGTTGCCTCGTAATACCCTTTCCTTGGCTAATTTCCCCCATATTTTCAACTTTCCTCCAACATTCAGATGGATATTTGCACACACACAAGGTAATATTGCAGAGCATTCAATTTTTTTGTTACCAAACTAGGGATGCTTTATATAGGCTTCCCTGCAGCCACTAAGAGTGAAAGCAGCAGAGGAAAAGGCAGTTTCATATCCTATGTCTCCTGCCTTTGATTAATCTGGAAGCCAACTATTTTAATGAGTGCTCATAAATAATTCAGTTTCTAATTATGCTATAAGCCCCCTAACCTGGAGAAGAAAAAAGAAAGGTGGAAAGGTAGGGAAAAGCGAGGGGAAAAGTGTGCATGTTGGATCAAACAATGCCTGCAGCAACTGAGCTACTCTTACTTATTCTGGCCCTACAAAACACACCTCCTGCCTAAACCTTGAAGTGACTATCTAATAAAAATGACAGGATTACATAAAAAAGTTGGGAATTTAATACAATAATTTTGGAATCTGCTTCTTTTCCCCTTATGTTCCCTGTTCCACAAGGTATACACGTGCTTCAGACATGCTGCTATCCTGGGTGAATTGAGCATGCTGACCCCTCCATGCCCTTGCACATTGCCCTGACCACACTGGAAGGGAGTGAACCAGCCACAGAAGAACCTCTACTCTTGGTTCTTGTTCCTTATTTTACCTCTTTCAGCTCTTTGATAGGATCAAGAAAATCCAATATTAGCTACTCTGTTTTCCCCTGCAGCTCAGTGTTGGAACTGCCCTTCTGCCTTCCTCCAGGAAATATTCAACTTCCCCTAGGCACAGATTGGCCAGGACTTTGGGAGGAAACCATGAGCATGAATGACATTAACATGATGACACCTGCCTTCTCCTCACAGAGAAATTCTGAAGCTCCCTTTGCACCCTGCTTTTCACTTTTTCACTGCAGAAAACATTGCTGCTAAAATTTCTTTCTTGCTTCAATCAAAATTCATTTGACATACAAAAAACTGGTCAAGGTACAACTGACAGCACACAGACAGCTGAATGATCTCCACCTACCTACAACTATTTTTTAATTGCAAGGAGGACTCTCAATACATAGCAGAGCATCTGCTCATTAGCACTACAGCACTACTTCTCCTACTGACACTTCCTACCCCTCCTCCTCTCTCATCTTTAACAACTATTCCTAAAACACATGCAAATTGCAAACTTTCTGTGACCTGTGGGGTTGGATTTATATTGTGCATATTAATGCATTTTTCTAAAACTTCCTTAAAAAATATCTAGTAATCCAAACTCACTGTGGCTTTTGTCCAAAATCAACAAGATTTACTTTGAATGGCAGCTATTGAGTTTGCCTTGGCTCCTTCCTGCAATAGTATTGTACATTGCTACCATATACAGAGCTTGTGAACTTCCACAACTCTAATTTTAGAATTCAGGTTAGAGAATTCAGCCAACACTGTTACACAGGTCAAAGTTCATTGTGTCAAAGCTGCTGCATTGGTATTTTATAGAAGATAATGATAAGTTGCTACAAATTTAATAATTATTTAGTAATCAGAAGGTCATGGGAATGGCCTGTTTTACAGAGGGCAGTGCATTTAATTTAGGAAACACAGTTCATCTGAGACCACATGTTTTGACTTCTCCAGTTTGTTTTACATCAAAATACCATAGTAATAAATAAAAGCCAGAAAAATATACAAGCTGCTCATCTTTAGTTTTGCTGAATCTTGTGACACATGGCCAATTATCATAGCAATTAAAGCTGGAAGCTAAGCTGCCAACAAGGAACACTTACAAATTTGGCCCAACCTGTCCTGGAACCAGATCTACACCTGTGTTGCCATTTCCTCACCTGCAGACTCCTAGGAAAGGAACAGGACACATCAGATGAAGAGTGTCACACCATGCACCCACGCCCAGGCAAGGTGTGTGCTGTGGAACAATGTCAAATGCTCTGATCTTCATCAAATCTTCGCAAAGTAACACAGAAGAGCATCTACTCTCCAGAGAACAACCAATGCAGAACTAAAATCTCTGGACTCACTTGATCTGGCTTATCCCAGAAACATCTTTAAGACTAAAAAGTCAGCCTGAGATCAACTCTGAATCACATCTCCCAGGGACTTCTGTGCAAGCAACATGACACTGCTGAATGCCATGGCACCAGTGAGAAGGTGACAAGGCAGACCAGGCTCAGTGCATTGGAGTGACATGTGCACCATACAGGTTGTCCCAACATCTCACCTGTGAACACTGCTGAAAATAAAGAATATGAAAGAGAGGATGTGTTCTAAGACTTCACTTGTCTACACATCCTGCATAGCTGTGATCAATCAGATAGAAGATATCATGATGAGGTATCTAACTCCAACTATTAAAACAATAGATACCTTGCCTGAACTAGTTATCTATGTTTCCTCTACAAAAATACCTTGGGAATACCCACCTCTCTTCTGAAGAGGGAAGTACATGTGACTAATGTAGAGAAACAGCTGCTTAGATAGTCCTGCAGCACAGCAAAATCTGCAACCAGCATTCCCCATGTCTGAGACTAAAGCTCTAAAGATGGGGCTGTTGTTCCATTTTTTCACAGAGGTCCCCATCCAACACAAGTTCATCCATAAACGCATGCTTCCATTTTTTGTATGTTATTACAGTTTCACATAGAATTTTTATGTTTATAAGCATAAAATTAGCATAAAGCATACTTGGTTCTTTTCAAGTCCAGGACCCAAGTGAAAACCAACAGAAAGAAAAAAAGCTGTAAAAAATTTAAATAAATATTTATTTTAAAAATTCCATAGTATATTTTAGAACCATGACTATAAATACCATGTGTGTCACATGGTTTCTGCTGGGCTAGATTCTTCACAGAGGCACATACTAAATACTCCTAACCATTCAGTGCTATATTCTTGAAAAATTAACTAAAAATGAGACCATTCCCACAAGCTCAATTAGTGTTCTGCATGTTTTGTGCACTGGTAATGTCCCAAAACAATGAACATATGTAATTCCAAGTTTGCACAAATCTCATGTCGTTTTAAGACTTGGCAAAACCCTTCTCTTACAAAAAAAGCACACCTTCTTAATTCTAAAACACACCCTTAATTCTAAATTTCAAACAGAACAGCATGCCACTTTTCTAATACTGTTCTTCCACTGCATGGTAGCTTCTACTCAAGATTGCTCTTATCTGTAACAGAAAGATCTGTTCTGAAAAGCAAAGGAGCTAATATGTTCTGCATAAACTGCAAATCTTTAATACTTCAATTTCTTTTGATTAAAAAAAAAAAGAAACAAAAACATGGGTGCATCAAGCCAAAAAAAAAAAAAAAAAAAAAAAAAAAAAAGGCGC
>VWYP01023483.1:356918-457949 GCA_013400435.1 Pycnonotus jocosus | reverse complement strand
AAAAAAAAAATGGGCAACAAAAGAAAAAAAAAAAAAAAAAAAAAAAGCCCCAAACAAAACAACAAAAACACCAAAAAACTCACCAAAAAATCCTCGTGGAGGAGGATAGATGCTTTTTAATCTGCTTTTGTAGATTTGACTTGACTTTTTTTTTTTCTCCCCAATAAATGCCAGCAAATAAACATTGTGTTTTTGTGAGCTGTCTCAGTGAGTCAGTCTTGAAAGCTCATTACAAACTTTAAACCTTTATTACTGTATAAGTAAACATAAACTTTGCACCCTGGAAGAGCTTGCTACAAAGCTCAGTGGCTAAACCGGATATAAATACCAGGTGGTTGGAAGATCACGTTCCTGAAAAAGTTCCCCTCATCTCATTATTAAAATATGAGAACATCTAAGACTGTTGTATAAGCCATCTAAGGTGAATATGGTGAACTCCACGTGTGTCCTCCTTTGTGTATGTGAACTTTCCCAGCAAGCTTTGGATCCAACATTTGAATTTTTGATTTTCCACATGGGTCGGGTTCACCCAGGGCTGAAGTCTCATCATCTGTTCAGAAAATATCAGCTTTAAATGGCAAAAACTTTTTATTTTTAACTTTTCAGATGGTGAGGGAGAGCGCAGCACCCTGGAGGCATGTATCTAAATGAAGTCCTCTTTCTCCCCCAAAAAATCTCATTCACTTCACGTGAAACCAAAATCTGTAAAGACAGATCTAGAGCTTGTTTACACAGACATGGAGAGGAAGCTTGACTCCAGGGTACTTTTAAAGTGGGTATGTTACATTATGCTTAACATCCATCCAGAGAGAATAAAATAGGCATGGTTAACGTGGCTTTTTGATTTTTTATTATTTGATTTATTTATTACTTTTTGAGTCTTTTAAGGTAATTACCCCTATACAACATAAGCCCATGAAAGAGTACATTCCTCCCACTAGTGAGAACACACTGATTTCTAGTCATAACCTTCTCAGCCTCCCTGGCTTTACTCACCACAGAATGACAATTGAAACCACAGCAAGCCAAGAAATCACTTGCCACAAACCCACTTGGCTACTGCTAGCCCTCATCAAGGCTCACTGGTTTCAAAACAGCTAAAAGGCAAAAAATGTAACTTAGATCATATCTCACGGTAATGCAAACATTTTAAATTATGTCAGTGTTTACCTAGAATGTTTGCCACAAAAAAAAAAAAAAAAAGAGGGTTTTGCTAATAAACATGTTAAAAATTTGAAGATTAAATACATGAAAATCAGAGAGAAAAGGCAGAATAAAGCAGACAATTTAAAATTGTTCTGACTTTTTAATGTAAAATATGCAAAATGTAAAACAAAAGCATTTAAACAAGAACTCTCTTTAAATGGTTATTTGAATTTCTTGGCCCTCCTGAAATGATAATGGCCCCAGAAGCAGGGAAAAACACAGCACAAAGATCAGACATTTTGGCCCCCATCCAATACTGAATATTACATGTAGAGTGGGAGGATAATTATGAGGGCAAAACACACTAAAATGCGTACAAATTAATATAGGAAGGGAGTTTTGTGGCAGTAGCAGAGCTATTTCTGAGCTACGAGCCTCAGAGGTGGGACTTGTACCAGAGCTGATGTTCTTGCAGGATTCCCAGCTCAGAGGGATTTCACTCCTGCAAACTCTGTTCACAGGTTAGTGACTGTGAATGCTGGAAAGTTCCAGCACGGGTTGTCAGAGTGGTCTGTGCCGACACAGGGTTAGCTGCTAAGGAACTGGTGCATCAACTCTGGTTTATGTGAACTTGCAAACTGAAGAAAAAGGCAAAAAAAGTATGTGTGCTCACTAAGAAGCTATTATCATTTAGTGGAAAGAAAATAATTCTTTATAACTTTTCATGTGCCTAAGCCAAAAAAAAAAAATATTTGGAACTGTAAACACATCTTCTAAAACAAGCAAATAAATGAATGACTTCATGAGAAATCCACAACCACATTCCCCATCTGGGTGAATCCTGTGCCATCAGTCAGAGCCCTATCTGACATGTTCACCAGGCATTAGCACTTAGAAGAAAAATAAATGTCCTTTTCCTCCATTATCTAGTTGGTGTCTGAACAGCTCAGACTACAACAAGAAGGGCTGAGTGAAACAAGTGCACGGCTGCCTGCCTCGCCTGCTAGGACAACCTTCACATCTTCTGACATTTCAGATCCCACACAGTGACCACAGCCTCACAAAACTGTCTCCTGCTTTCTGCTCTCACCCATCTTCCCAGGGCAGAGCAGTCCCTTGCCTCACAGCAGCAATCTGGGAACATTCATCCCCCAGCAAATGAATCCTCCTGCTGCTGTCCCTGGCATCAGGGGTGGCTGCAGCACAGGGCACAGTCCTGACACACCAAGCACTGTCCTTGCCATGGGTTTCTCTGGAAGAGGATGAACTTGAAAGATCTGCATGAACAGATCCCTGAGTTCACCTACAAGGTTTAGAGTCTCAGGGTATTTCAGAAAAAGAATGCAATTTTTACGAATATCTACCATCCTTCTCTTTTCCTCGATCTATTGCTTCAGTAATAGATTGCTCCTGTTGCTTACAAGACCTTATTCTCATGAATCCACATAGTTCCCATTTAGACTGGGAATGACAAACATACATAACTTGAAAGAAATACAGACCACATACAAAAAAGTTCCAAATTTGAAAATTATTTCACTAGAACTACTGCCTGTAAAATAGCTGTAGTAATTACATTTGAATTATATGTAAAAACAAATTCAGTTTCTTTATTTCTCATTCACTTTAATTCAGTTCCAGAAGCTCTAGCTTGAGACACATGTTTATTCTTTCTGCATAATTCTGCAGCATAGCCTGCAGCTGGGATATATTCCACAGGATACTCTTGGCCTCTGGCTGTGAACTTCATTTGAAAAATGTTAAGAGAGACCCTAAAGCTTCTGTTGTGATCTGGGCTGGGACCATGCCATCATAAAGGTCTGATTTAGACTCAAAACCAGTGAGTTTTGCCTTTTCAGGGTGAAATAAAATATAAATTTTATTCTTATTTGCTGTTTGGCAGCAATGATAAATTCCATTCTGTACTGAAACAAAAAGGACCATTTAGGTTGAATTTAAAAAGGAGAGTTTGTAAGATGCTATACTTTTCATATTGAAAACTGTAACTGCTCCTTCTGCAGCATGGCTAGCTGCCATAAACCATGGACAGAAAGGCTTTTAAGTAAGGTGCAAAATAAATGCTTGTGTTAATTTAATATTTAATTATTTCATTCATTAATAATTTTTTTGCAAAGCTGAAGTAAAAGAAAATGTATTTTGTAATTAAGTTCCAAGCTACACAGTCACAGCAACACGCTGTGAATGAGCACAAGGTATTCTCTTATCTTTGCAATTCAAAACTGGGTTTGCATTCCTACATGGAACAAAATGCTTTATCAATAATTCAAGTAACAAAGTCTGCTGGGTATTAGCTTACAACTGGAACAGTAAACAAGCACTGAAACTTAGCAAAATTGATTGACACTACATTAGCAAGAGGATCCCATTCTATTGTATTACTGTGGCTTTATTTTAAGTGTGAGGTATTATCTCATGCAATGAGGTCTCAGAAATACAGTGCTTCCAAAGAATAGAGCTCACCTTCACTGTGGAAGGTTGTTAGATCACAATTCTGTGAGATCACAGACCACTGTGAAAAAAGATTAATTCTCTTCCCATCAAACCCTTAATGAGAGAAACACAAAAAATCATAGAATTTGACCTAAGGTGTTCTCCAGAATGAGCTGCCTTGCATAAGTGCACAATCCTTTCAGACCTGAGGAATGTGGTATGATAAACAACTTAACTTTGTGAAAGGACTTAAAAGGCATTAAACAATTCACAACACATGTATCCCAGAAAAAAAAAAAAAAAATCAAGGACTGAAAATTTCATTAATTGCAAGAAAAAAAAAATGGGCTGTGAACAAGAAAAGTACGTTCTTGATGAATGCAGGAGAGGTTTTGGAATCTAAAGCTTCAGAACTTAAACCAAAAGCTGAGAATCATTTGGATGCAGGTATAAAAAATTAATACTAGTCTAGTCTTTTCCTGGGACAGGGAAAGAAAACAGAGTCCTTTTCTTACAAAGGTTGTTACTTGACCCAGTGATATTACCAGAAACTATAAATTAGTGATCATGAATGGAGAAGGGCAAATAATCCATATTGAATTCTCTGTGAATTCCAACACACCTATTGAAACCTAAGGCAAGCCTCTTTGAAGGTTTCATGTATTTTATTATTCTGTCAAAAGACAATTGATACTGAGCAAGATTTTTGCAGTGCTTTAGGCTAATAACAGCTTGATCTGCTGTGGAAATGAAGCCTATGCCACCTTGAAAAATGTCTCTAGATCAACAACAACAAAAAAATCAACAAAACCTTGTAGTTACAAGCTCCTTGGGGAAAAAAATTTTCCACTCTTTGCTCTTCTTATTATAGATTGATTTGGGGTTCTGCTTTCTATCTCTCACAACTTCTCTTCAAAAATTTTTTACATTTCACTTCTCCATCGGGATTTTGGTTTTTTCCCTCCTGAAAGCACAAAATGAGCATGAAGAAGAGAAGCACAATTCTATTGTCTTGCTGGGCAGCAAACAGAGGGGCTGCCATGCTGAAAGGCAAGAATTAATGCTTGCCACCTAACTGATGGCTTGTAACAAGCAGAACACATAAGTGGTTAATTGTGAGCCCAATGTTGTTCAATACCTTCACTGACAGACTGGGTGATGAGACAGAGGACATCCTCAACAAATCCAAAGGTGACACTAAATTTGGCAGATTGGATGACATGCTGAATGACAGAGCTTCAAACCAAAGAAACTTGAGAAGTGAATCAAAAGAAACTTCCCCTGGATCAACAAAGAGAAGGTTAAAGGTCTTCACCTAGTGTGGGATGACACCATGCAGCAGCACCAGGTATGAGCACCCTGCAGGAAAGAACTTGGGGCAGAGCACACACCAAAAACACACCAGCACTTGTCTCTCATTGCATGGAAAGCAGCCTGGCTGTCAACTGCACCAGGAGCAATGTGGATAGTAGATGTAAGGAAGCTTTTATTCTCCTCTGCTCAGCAAAGGTGAGGCAGCATCTGAAATACTCTGTCCACCTGCACACTTCCCAGTCCAACAGGGATATAGTTTGCAATTAGAAAGTGTTCAAAAGAGGGCTACCAGGATGGTCACAGCCCCAGAGCACATGACCTAGAAGGAGAGAGTGAGGTTTTTCAGTCCAGCAAAGGAGAGGCTGAGTGGTCTAGCAAAATCCTACAATCATTTGCCATACTGGAAGACAATACAACAGGGGACACTAACTGCAGCTCAGTAAATTCAAGATAAACATTAGGGAGGGGCAGGTCATTAGGAGAGTAGCACAGCTCTGAATCTAGCCACTCAAAGAAGCTACTGGATCTCCATCCTTGGAGGCTTTTGAGACACGGCTGATCTGTTTGTAATACTGGCAACAGTCCTACTTTGAGCAGGAGCCTGGATTAAATAACTTCCAGAGGTCTCTTCCTACTGACATTTTTATGATTTGATAGTCACTGCAACATAGACATGTTGGAATATGGCAGAAATATTTTATCTATGAATTATTCACCCCCAGGGAAAGGAGCCAATGAGGTCTATATTTCAAAGCTGCATTTAGAGAAAAATGTAGCATTCTCACTCTTGAGCTGCCACATGGGAGTGGCACAGAGAAAAAAGTAGGACTGAAGGGGCAACAGTGCCAAGGGAGTACTGATTCAGACTGAGTGAGAACAAAGGATGGAAATCTCTAGGAGAAGAAATAGGGGAACAGAAGTCTAGGAAAAAAGGGGAAAGATAAGAAGATAAGCCAGACGGAAGATTTGGAGCTGTTGATGGAGGCAGATGGAGGGAAACCTCTGGAGATTCCTTCTGATTGTGAGGACTCAGGCTAGGATAAGCAGCATAAAAGAGAAAGGCAGGATTTTCTATGCTGGGAAACAGAAATATAATGAGGAGGCAGGTTAAGGGCAAGAGAGAAAAAATAAATAAGGATAAGCAGAGCAAGGTAAGTGCCAATTATATCTGGCAGTAATTAGGCAAAAGACATTCTACCTAAAGTAACACATTTCCCTACAGAGCCCTAAGGAGAGTTCAGGATTCACAACTTTCACTAATCTGCTGTGAGCAAGGATTTGTGTGAAGTAAATAGCCAACTTGGAGAGTGAAATCTGTGAGTGATTTCCAGAAAACCAAGAGAACTGGCTTAAGAGAATGCCTGGGATAAAGAAGAAAAAGATTATATGGCAAGACACAGATGGAAGGTGATGCTTAAAGACAGGATTCATTTGCCCACCTTAAATACTACTGTGGTCATGATCAATGAATCAATAGCTTTCAAAAAAGCTCAAAATAAACAAACAATAAACCCAGAAGAAGCCACCACATAATTAATGTGTCAAAGCAGATATTGAGAAACAATTTTTACATTTTGTTAGTAATATAAATCGACAGACACTGATGCGGAATTAATTAAGAGCTACTGCTGACTGCTAAATTACTTCTTCCTAAAGTCCTAAATGATCAGTCAGAATTTCTAAGTAAGCTAATCAAAGAGAAAGAATTTATTTTGTCTATTAAAATCATGCCTATAGGAAAGGCCACAGGATCTAATCTTTCCCACCAAATGCTTTGCATATGAGACATCCCAATGTAACTAGCAACAGAGATTTTAGGGTGCATATTTGATCTAAATCTATGTGTGGAATATATTATTTTTTTTTCTTTTTTTAATTCTTAAAAAGAAAATCATTAATCAATACGGAAAAAGGCTGGCTTTTTAGTGTGACTTTACTAAATACATTTTTTTTCAAGACAGAATAGGCTTGCAGGAACTCTGCATTACTTTTTTCATTAGAGTCTGAAGTCACATAGCCAGTTGACAAACTTAAACTTCTCAAATTGCTTTTGACAGACACGATTTAAGTACTATTGAGAAATTTACCAAAGAATGTCCCCAAAAGTGCCTTCGCTATTTTCAGTGGCACGGTGCCATGTGCTAACATATTGTGAAGGTCTTTGATAATATGGTGTTGGAGATCTTTTTCTCCTTTCCTTCTTTTTCATTCTTCTGTTGTGATGAAATAAACCCTACAGATTTGGCTTCTATTTTTCCTTTTGTTGGATTCCTTCAGCCTCATAGGAATTACAGTAGCAGAGCATTGTGTCTGCAACTTTGCAATCATCTTTTCTATCTACCTCCTCTGTCCTTGAGCTGATGAGATGGTGTGAAGCCTAGAGAAGATACACAAGAGAAAAGAGATACAAAGGCCTGAATTAACACCTGATGACCTGTCATATGTCCAGTGATTTCCAATTAATTTTATTCTTCAATTATGAAAGGGTTTTTTCCACATTGCTTGGAGCAGCGCTTTGGTGTCTATTCATCTTTTTTGACAAGAAGCTTAAGCTAGTACCAAATTAAGGAATCTTAAACTTTTTGCTAATTTAAGAACTCATTTAATATTACCATTTCAGCCCCAAACAACAATCACTGCATACAATCACATCTTTACTCCAAAGTTTTGAAAACCTGAGATGTGCATCTTGCAAAACAGCAGCTCTTGGGAGGTGCAGCGTACATCCAGATGAGAGCCAGGACCCTGTTATTCCAGCTCCAACCAAAATGTCAATCTACAGTAATAGATCCTAATGCTTGAGGATTACATATGAATTCAAACAAAAATATACTAATGTGTCGCTATAGGACATGAAAAGAACGAGACTCACTCCAGTTCAAAGTCAGAAGGCAAAAAAAAGGCAGTTTATTTTTGTGCTTGGGGTTATATAGTTTTCTGACAAAGACCACAGATTGGAGGATGAGGTTGCCACCTCTCCATCCACACTAGTCCAGATCACAGTCCATCATCTAACTCCTCCTTAGAGAAAGGAATGTAAACAAGAAGAGAGCGGTTACAAAAATATCACTCTGTTTACATTAAATCTGTGAGAAACTCCACTAAAGAATGCAAAAATATCAGAAGGCTGTAAAATCAGGGCAACACTAATGTAATTAGATTCAAGGGTCAAGTTGAGGGAGCATTAGGTATGGATCTGCAATGGCATTGGTTCTTTACTGAATACAAATCTCCCACTGCCATTTCAAACCAATTAGCCCTGTCTGGCTCTAAGTGCTGCCTATTCTCTCCCCTTCTCTTGTCATATGCACTTTCATTATTTTGGCTGACCTGACATCTTGTCTATTGAAAAACCTTGCTCAGTAATTCATAAGAAGATCAGGGTAGAGATTGTTCTTACTGCCCAGTCTTCTTCTCCTGACACATACTCCCATGTAGCTGTCCATAATGAATATTTTTATCAAACTTCCTTCAAAATAAGCATTACTGAGATAGGTAACATCACAAAATTAATAACAAAAGCCAAGGTTTCTGTAGCACAAACACAGATACACAGCACAAGGGCCTTTGCAACTGTTATTAGACTCTCCTTTGTTGTACCTTCCCACTTCTGGTACAAAAGAACCAGCAGCAACACATTATTATATATCTCTGGATTTGCTCCAATGGGCGTTGGCAAGACAGGGAACTTCTATTATCTTGTGTACAGACTGTAAGTAGAACATCTGTCTTCCACACACAAAACCCATCAATGCTCCCTGCCTGAAGAGACAGTCTGTGAAAATTGACAACTTGTCAAAGTAATAAGATTGGCTTCTGTTTTTGCTGCCATCTCACGTACTCTCACAAAGGGAACTTCTCATCTGTCTCTCCAGAACTGAAAAGGCCTTTGCCAGCATTCATACCAAAAATGTGTAACCAACCTGGCAGTGATTCTTTTGATTTAATTTCTAAGGTTGTGGGGGTTTTTTGGTTTTTTTTGGGGTTAGGTTTTTTGTTTTTTGTTTTTTTTGTCTTCANGCTAATCTTTGATTCTCAAATTCTCTATTTGGGTACTCATAATTTCTGTACTGATTCATTCCTCTTTCATATTAAATTCATGTATGCTTTCTGAAAGCAAACAGAGCTGGTAAATTATTGACATATAATAATCTGTAGACAAATGCTCAGTCCTAAAGAGAATTTTACAGGATGAAAGCTGAGCACTTGCAGCTTGACAAATTTTCTACCTCTCTGTATTCGTGGCAACAACAGATTTCAATGCTATTCTGTATCCTCTGATCAGAAAATTGTAACAAATACTGAAAACAAAAATTAAGTTTACTCTTAAATTAAAAAATAGAGAATTTGCACCTTTTTGACTTGAGGATCCAATTTCTAATGTGATAATAATAAATACAGAAAAACTAACATGCAACTTTGAAAGTAATAAGTTCTCTGCACATGGACTTTAACATCCCCTGCAATTTATGAGTCAAGCCCAGAAAGTTCCACTAATTTCATTTGAACTTATCCTGGTATATATCAGCTGAAGATTTGGCTCTGTAACTGTATCCCTGCAGTGTGTTCATGCTAACAATAACAAATCAGGCTTTAACAAAGTCATATTCTCAGATACAAGTACTACACACTGTTCCAGACACCAAGCAGACAACTAACTCTCAATGGCAAGACCAATTAAGAGGCAATGTAAACCTTACCACGTTAATTAAACATGAGAATTTACAAAGGACCTCCAGCAAGAGACTTGTATCTCTCAGAGCAGCTTTCTGAAAGAGTGGTGGAGAATGTAACACTTTTGGATACTTCCCAGAATAACTCCAAGCCAACAAATCCCTTTTCATCAGGGTTTTTTTGAAATGCAAAGATCTTTCCCAAAATGAGGAGCTGGTGCAGGCTGCCTGTTGTTCAGCATTTCCTTTTCAATCCTGCAGCTCCCTGGAAAGGCTCACACAGCCAGGCACACAAGGTAAAGCTGCAGATCCCACACCAGATTCCTAACCAGATCCATCATTCCTGCACAGAGCTGTATCATTATCCCAGGAAGGGGCCCTTGTGCAGAGAATACCACAGCCTCTGGGTGGTTTTTGTGCTCTTTCCAGCGAGACAAGTACCATCTAGCAGGGTTTAACTCTGCCATTTTGGTTGAGAACCTGTAATTATCTTCCAAAGGCGACACTTCAGTCTGTTTAACTGGTGAAAGGATAAAGTCTCTCAAAGGCACAAAGTGACAAGTCACAGACAGCAAGTGGAATATCTCATCAGGGCTGACTTACGTAAAAACACAGCATTTAATGGCGTTTGCTCAGGACTGAGGTTTAATGCTCTTCTGTGACTCCAGCTCTGTACATCTATTTCACTTATTTAATCAGTTCTACTCTACTCATTTTTTAAATGCACAGAAAAATGTCCAAGACTACTTTCTCATAATGCTGTAGGAACCTGTGTTGCTCCAGACCCACTGGACTGCTCTTATCATCAGCAGTGGGAACTGCAGAAAGGTGAAGTCTACAGGAAAATAGTATTTATCAGGACCATCCTTATTAACAGAAAATTGCAATACAAATTCCAGGAACACACAACAGTACATTCTCTGTCTTATGACAGGAAATAGACTGCAATTAGCTTTATTGGTCTTTCACTTTGAGAACAAAAATACTGGTTTAGAGACTACTGAAAAATAACTACTCCCTCCAACAGAAAATGCTTTGAACGCTACTGCCATGCCATGGTACAGCATGATGGCATTTTTAGGGTAGATTAAGAGAAGGTAAAAGCAGTGTGGCCAGCATTCAAGGGATGTGATTCTTCCCCCCTACTCCATTCTGGAGAGACTCCCCCCAGAGTGCTGTGTCCAGCTGTGCAGCCCACAACATAAGAATTATGTAGACCAGTTGGAGTGTGTCCAGAGGAGGGTCACAAAAATGATCAGAGGGCTGAAGCACCTCTCCTATGAGGAAGGGCTGAGAGGGTTCCAGTCGTTCAGCCTGGAGAAGAGAAGACTCCAGGGACATCATATTGTGATCTTTCAATACTTAAACATAGAAAAACTGTAACTGAAGACGGAGAGAATGTTGATAGTAGGACACGTTGCAATAAGACAAAAAGGTAATGATCTAAAACTAAAATAGAGATTTAGACTAGATGTAAGACAGAAAACACTTATGATGATGGCAGTAAAACACCAGCACAGGTTGCCCAGACATGCGGTGGATGGCCTAACTCTGAGACCTTCAAGGTCAGGTTGGATAAGGCTATGAGCAACCTCATCGACTTAAAGATGTCTCTGACCATTGCAGACGGCTTGGACTGGATGACCTTTAAAGGTCCCTTCCAACCCAAATTATTTTATGGTTCTATGCTCCTATGATAAAATAGGGTTTGCACTTAAAACAAACAAACAAACAAAACACAGAAAAACCCCAACCCTGGAATTTCTTCAGTGGCATCTAATCAGACTGCACAGGAGGACCAAACCAATACCGTGGGTTTACAACATCAGCACATGCCCAACACAGCACTGTCTAAACAAATCATTCACATTTTGTCAGTGTTCTTTTGCTAAGACCACAACTTGGTCACCTCATATTTCACCTTTGATAAAGCAGTATCCATATCATTAAAAAGGAGTACCAAACGGACAAGACAAGTTCCCATAGTCCTAAAATAATAAAATATGACTTTCAGTGCCTGATAATCATTTCTTTCCCCATAAATTCTCATGAGGAGTTTTAGTATGGAAAAACACTTAGGCTTACCTGCTGGCTCATCTATTGTTCCTATAACCTCTCCTCTATGTGGACAAAGAAAAAGAGAAACTAGAGTGAGCTCCTAAACTTTTGGGCGGTAGTATTGTGCCATCAATACCTTCCCATGTTCTTAATTTACAGTCAACTAGTAGAGGAAAGAATGGATAAAGGGAGGAGACAAAAAGGGAAGGTGATATTCATCTCACCATGGATCTACACTTGAAGCAGTCCTGACTTTCTCTATCTCCTCTGTAAGTATCTAAACTGGACCAATTGTATCATGTTCTAGAAAAGGCTGTCTATCTCTATTCCTTGCGAATTTTGTGTATACAACTAGCTCACAAGTAGACAACTATATAACAAAAACCAGGACTTCTTCACAAGAAAGTGTAAGCAAACAGTCCTTATCTCCCTAAGAAATGAGGCTCTGCATTGGCATATACACTTTATATCTTGGATCACATCAGGAATGGTCATTCAGTTGGCCATAAGGAAAACACTGAAACACAAATCCCATTAAGTGGTCATTAAATGGACATTAAACAGGATATATATAAACTCCTTGCTGGAATTTCCACTAACAACCTTTGATGGTTTGTGTCTCCATAATACTGCTAATATATTTCTCTGTTTCTGTATTTTAAATTTTCTCACAGATTGTTAACTTGAGCTCTGAACTGAACAGGACTTCTTGTTTGCCTGAATTCAGAAACAAAACAAAACAAGTGAATGCAAGAAATGAGTTGGAGTAATTATGTTTCCCCACAATACATTCTTCTTTGAGGGACCAATATGATCACTCTTATGAAATATCAAATCACTGTAACATTTATCTGTAGAAACTGAAGTCTTACAGTATCAGTCCTTGCTTCAGAAATCAATAAGAAACTATGATATTTAATATTTTATTGCTTTTTCTAGTAGTGGTTTCCTTGAGTTTGAATGAGCTTTTAGTAAATCACAAAATCCAGATAAGCCAAGAAAGGATTTAAAGCACTATTTTGGTCTCTGCTACCACAGCTTTCATCTAAGTTGCAGTAGAGAAGACTCTATCAAAGTCCTGCCTAATAGATGGCAAATAAGACTTCCAGCTCTTACCTCTTCAAAACATCCTTCCTCTTCAAAATATGTTTACTGAAAGAAAGAGCTTGCTGAGTGTTTGATATCTGTTGTTAAAGGGATCAAAAACTAATTAACATGCTAAAGGCTCACTCACTGTTAAAGTTAATGAGATTTACTGTTCCATCAACTAAATACTGCCATGCCACTTACTCTGCATGGCAGATTAAGGTGTTGGTCTGTATTCAGAATATACTCAGATTTAGTGTTTAGTTTTATCAAATTATGGTGAACTAAATAAAAATCCTTCAGCTATAGGGTATAAAATTGAGTTTATTCCTCTGTTTCTAACTGAGGAACACCAAGATGGAGAGTGTCTACTCTATGCCAACAGAAATCATGTAATTCCCTGATCCATCATCCTTCATGAAGACTACATCACTCAAGTCAACCAGCACGTCATGGGACTAAAGCATAGTTTATTCAGGCACCAGCTTGTCAATGCCAGATAGTCAACTGTTTTTGCTGATCTACATTCTCTGACCTGCACTCTTCAGAAATCCCCTGGGTGCTAATCTGCAGGTAAACACCACCAACCCTCCCCTATGCCACACAGAAATTACTTTATAGTCTGTTCTCACCCATCTCAAGCCCATCTCACTAAGGTTTATGTACACAGTCCCAAGTTTGCTTTCTTTCCAAGTTCAAGATCCTAAACGTATTCATAAAATCCTTCAACCCGCAATCAAAAGTTAATAAAGAAAAATTTACTCATCAGTTATAAAAGACAGAACACAAGGATCAAGAGAACTGTGAACATGAATAAAATAATCAATTTCTGTGTGTTTTCTTCTTTTTCTTTCATCTTTTTGGATTGATCTTTCGTATTTCAAGTTTCATCTTGCTCTCCTTGCACACCAATAAACTGTTGTTTCTACCCAAATCCACCATTGCTGTCTACCTTCCTTTGTAGTTTCCTCTTTGTTTTCAGTCCGTGTTTCTGGCTTCTCTTCCGCTTATTTTCTCTACCTTTCTGGTAGTTTACAGACCCTTGACACAAATTTTGATCATATTTAATTTGAGATTGATATATATAACCACTGTTGTGTAAGAGTCAGGTGTTCTGCCATTCTGCCACAGGATTCTCTATTTACTTAACTCTTATATTAATAAAATAAATTTCTTCTGTGACTTTAAAAAAAAAAAAAAGACTGCAGGCGGAATTCCTCTATAGAACAAAAGATCACAGCATGATACTTTTCTGTAATTTTTTTTAATTAGCATCTTACTCTTGTTTCAGTTGTCTGAATGCACTTCATCCTTTTAATGATAATGCTGCTCCTTGACTTCCATGAACAGAAGGTAAATAAATTACCTGAAGGTCTCTGGTGTTGTTGTAAAGGTCTGTTTTATTCTCAGAATCCAGATCTTTGTTTCAATTAAAAAACATTCAAGGTTTTTACTTTTACATAAGATTGCCAAAAGTGAACATGAATTGCTGCAGTAATAACAACTTCAGGTTTGTTGGGGTTTTTTTAATCAATTGGTATAAGGGGCTTTCAGAAACCAAAGAATAATTTACAGAACTGAAAAGTATTGTTCCTCTTCAACAATAACTCATTTTATAAACTCATACTAGACGCAAAAAATAATATATATACAAATATAATTCATATGCACATTTAGGAGGACATGTCATTTCTCTTTTCTATTCCCTAAAACAAAGAGAAGCATCCAAATGACAATATTAGCTCATTTTCCCCATATACACTCCATAAAGTTATTTTGAGCAATCTGAAAAACAGAAATGGTGTAGGACAGAAATATAGTCCTCAGGCTGAATAATATCTTGTTGACTGTTATCAGAGCCACCAGAGTAGAAAAAAACAACCAAAATCCCCCTCCAAAACAGAGGAGAAAAAGAAAGAAATATGTAGAGAAAAACAGTGGAGGAAATAATGCTAGAAATAACTGCTGTGCTCTGGTTTTGAATGTGGAGATCAATCCTACCTCCCCTCCCTCCAAACAAGGATGGCATGATGTCCCTTAGGCTAATTTGGGGGAATCTGACCAACCTAGAGGTGCCATGGCACAGCACAGCAAATCCAGCTCCCAGGGCAGCACAGGGAGACAGCAGGGACAGCCTGGCTAACTGGGAGGGAGAAAGGCAAAAACCAAAATGTCAACTAATTTACAACTCATTTGCTACTTACTAAACCTATCCTTTACACACAGTCTTTTTTTCTTTTTCACTAAAATACCTCCTTCGTCTAAGGACACCAACAGTAAGCATGGATACACGTTTCAGATTCCAGAACATGACCTCAAGAGCAAGTCCCCAGAGTCAGATGTGCTCATCAATTAGTGTATGGCTGTGCAGCCTTCTCTGATTTCCTGCATCCCTGCCATAGCTATATTATTCATTTAAAGAGACTAATTTGCTATTAGCTAAGTTCCTATAAAGCAGACAGATCCAGAAAAAGTGGTCTTTTCTTTTTCTTTTTCTTTTTCTTTTTCTTTTTCTTTTTCTTTTTCTTTTTCTTTTTCTTTTTTTCCTTTTCCTTTTCCTTTTCCTTTTTCTTTTCCTTTTCTTTTTCCTTTTTTTGTTTCTTTTTTTCTTTTTCTTTTTTTGTTCAATACGAAGCAGTTGTTACTGTGTTTGCCCCATGGATGTTTTCATCCACTCCAGTTCAAACAGCTGAATCCCTGCTAAACCCTCTTTCTTTGTGTTTCTGTGTGTGTTTGCTGCCTTTTCAGACCAGACCATCTGTGTAAGATGCTTCCCTGCACCATCCACACTGTGGATTGCATGCTTCAGAAGGGACTGAAACACAAAATACATCAGGAGGTAACCCTGCCTCTCAAATAGTAACACTTGCCACAGCTAGTACCAGTGGATTACAACACATCCAACAGCTCCACAAAGTTAATTAACATGGAACTGCAAATCTCAGCAAACCATTATTATTTTTAAATGGGAATAAGCTCTCCTTTTGTGACAACAACTTCTTCCTGCAAAGTATCTTGGGTCAGATTTCCAAGATTTTTGATCCTGAAGATTAGCATCTGATGATATACACAAACGTAAGGAGACTTTGGATGCCATCCTCCAAGTGAAAAAGACATTTGGGGCCAAATCATCTTCAGTGCTTTAAAAATTCCATTTTTAAACTTCTTGCATATGTAATTGTTTCATGTTGGTACAAAGATTTTGCCCCTTCTTTTTAGCCTCTGCAGGTGAACTCTCTTCCATGAAAATTTCTTGAAAACAATATATAGGAGATTGCCAAATAAAATCCATATCACCTGACTTAGTGGAATGTGTCCCTGCCAATGGCAGGAGTTTTGGAACTAGATGACCTTTAAATGTCCCTTCCAACCCAAACCATTCCATGACATATTGTTTGATATTGGCAACTTACAAAGAAGATATCTGAGCTACCTTTTGCAGACTTCTAAATTTTCCTCAAATGGTTGATGTCACATAAATACTTACCAAAAAACCTCCCAAGAAGTCCAAAGATATTTTCATAAAACTGCCTTGACACAGACCAACATATAAGAAGCACATTCAAGTTTAGCCAATAAGAGATGAAAAATCTGTCGTAATTGGCACCCTCTTTATTAGCCAGTAGGGGAGGACAAAAGAGAATGCTGCCTTTGGTTCTGCCAGTGACAGAATTGATCTCTGATGGGCAGAAATTTACAGCTTTTTTTCTCAATTAATAAGGGAAAATAAAATAAAAACTAATATTGGGTTGCAGATGTTTTACAATTTGGATAATCCATCAAATAAATGAAAGAATTTGTATTTATACTTGAACACATGAGCTTGCACTTTTCAAAGGGAGTAAGGGTTTGCAAGGGGTGCAAAAGGGTTACAGATCACAGCTGGCATTAAAAAAAAATTCACAGGGTAGATGGGCAAGAAGGAGCCAAGACATGAAAAAATTTAAAAGAATCATACATTTTCCTTTGCTGCAAAAGAGGAAATAGCACTGAAGGGACTGAAAGAAAGTGAAATGAATCCTCCACTCCGTTGTGGCAGAGCCTATTTACCAACAAGCACAGAGAAAGCCTAGCTTAGACTCCTAGCTTAAACTACACAACTTTCTCTTCTGAAACTTAATGTAAGCAAAATGAATCATGCAACATGCTTATTAATCATTTTGTATTTACCATTTAAGAGACAGAAAAAACAGTAAGCTCGAGGATAGCTTATGGGCAGTGCTGTAAAAATGAACCTGTTACTGGCATGTCCTTTGTCAGGGATTTATACTTTCTTCCATGCTGCTCTAAAATGTATTGCAGAGGCAACAGATACATCGCACTTGGTCTCCACAACATAGCAATGGTTCAGCAAGAGCACAAGTACTGACACAGGTGGCATATCAGGATTCATTCTGAAAAATGTGAGAAATGGAAAAGTATCCGTAATCTTCCTCTCTGACAGGTTATCTGAGTCCCCTACCTTCAATAGGCTGTGTGCTGCTGTGTGCTGCTTCCTTGCTCATGGGTCTGAGAAAGTAGCTAGACAGTTTCTAAACAGTTGCCAAGCCCTTGCCAGTGAAATTTATTTCCTGGTCACAAAAGTTTTTCAATGTCTTTTACAATAGTGCTCTGTTTCTATGCCATTACAACTGCAGATTAAAAAAAAATAGCTTGGGAAAATATCAGAGCCAGACTTTTATGTAGACGTTGTAATGATTCTCAATGAAGATCAAAAGAAGTTTAATTTGAATACTACTTAAACTTTGCATTTCTATGTACATTGATTTTACTAGCATTTCCCATTGCATTAAGTGCCTTACAAAGTTAGCAAGATTACTATGAATTTTTTTAGTTCATAACGTAAGAGACTCACAGATGCAGAAATCCCTCTAGTATAGGGTGATATATATCATTGCTCCCTGCAAACACTCTGCTTATAAGAAATAAATGAATACTTGCTTCCATCAGCATCTATTACCTTCTCCACTCACCTGCCTGTCCCTTACTGCAATACATCAGAAAACTTTCCTGAGACTAGATGCAATTTGAAAGGACAGGAGTTTACCCTTATATGGTAAAAGAGCTTCTAATTATACAGTTATTTACTATTGTTAATCTAATTCTATACAATAGAATGGAATTCTGTAGCTTTCTAGCTGACCAATGGTTGTCAGTAAAGAAAATATCAGCAGTTTAATGTTTATGTGAACATGCTAGGTACCACAGTGCATAGAAATAAATGTAGAACAGTCTTTTCTAGGCATTGAGGCCACTGAAAATACACTGTTGAAGCAGCAGCAGCATATAAGTAGGAACAATGTCCAAGTCACTGCACAGGAATAACTTGACACAGAGATCTCAACAGAACTGTGGGAAGAAAAGCTCCCCTGCTGAACTGAACACAGCTCACACTAAATAATAAATCAAAGCATGTAGTCAAGCATTCTGCAAAAGCACATCTTGTTCCCACATCTCTGCCCTATTTGTGTCCTTCCTGGAAAGTCTAATCCATGGCCAATGGCTGATGCTGATGTAGCTACAGCCGAGACCACAATGAGGACATCTTAACAGAAGTATTTCATTTAAACACCATAAACAAGAGTTTTACTAGTAATTCATGAAACTATGGACAGCGTTACTAAACAATGAGACCAGAAAAAAAAAACAAAAACAAAACCAAAAACAAACCATCAGGAAAAAACAAGTATGTGTTGTGATGAAGTTAAGAGAAGCACAAAGTTGATGAGCTGTTTTATAGCAACTTTTGCAAGCCTCCAAAGCTCAAACCTGCTCTAAAGAATGTGAGTGTGTCACAGCACCAATCCTGGTAGAGTAAGAAGCATTCAAGTACTCTAAGGCACATGGCACGGCTCTTGGGAACAGTCCTGTGTAGGGCTGGGAGCTGCACCCTATGATCCTCATGGGTCCTTTCCAACTCAGCTGGTTCTGTGATTCTGTGATATATATATAAAAATTCTGAACCACTTCTTCAGTTTAGATCCAGACAGTCTAACAAGACTATAGCAGCACTAGTTCCATTCCATATAAACTCCTTTGACATCACTTTAGAAAGCCTGATTGCATCAAGGACATACATCATACCCACACTCCTCCCTTATCCTGAGAGTGAAATTTTATAGTAATAGGGAAGGCAATTGTGAATATGACCAATATGTAGATACAAAACACCCCCATCTCCTTTCAAGATCACCAAGTTGAAAAATACCATATACTTAACAATAAGACCAAAGGCGTCTCCTACATGAAGTGATTTTGCAGAAGCTTAAAGTAAAATTTTTAGTAGTAGGTAAAAAAGTGAATAAATCTAAAGTAATCCCAAGCAGAAAATATTCAAACTGTTTGCAGACATACATGTTTAGAAATATTGTGCCTGTTTAAAAGAGGATTTCAGTCAGAAACTAATAGAAGCTCTAAGTCTAGGATAAACCAGACGACAGACTCTTTCCTTGCACCACATGAACATAATTGTATTTCATGCTTCCTTATGCTTATTATTATATTCACTATTACAACTTCTTTTTTTCAATTCCAAGTCATACCCTAAGCTTTGATTCAAAGAAAAAAAATGTCAATAATACTATTACATGCTTAACACTAAGTGCATACTTAACTCAAAACAAAATCAGGAACATAGCCTGCAGCCACAAACTTTGCCTACAATAAAGCAATAATTACCTATGCAAATATGTATCTTATGTAAATCTATTGCAAATACAGAAAGCTCTTTTATTAAATACTAGAACAGTATAACAACAGTTAAAAGAAAATTGTGCTTCATACAAAGGTTAAAACCATGAAATCAAAAAGCTAAAGCACCTTGTAGTAGTAACTATGCTCCATTCTCCCAGCTACATGGTTATAGTTATGTCACACCACAGTTTGTACTCTGTAACATTAATTTTTCCTCATTTTCATCCTCTGTAGTCACCTTTATACTATATTCTTAGCAGATGAAAAGGCTGGTTGTTGCAAGTGCTGGATTTAGAAAATGAAAGCCTAAAAATAAGATGCCTATTGAAGATGAAGAGTTGAGGTTGTAATGTACAGAGTACAGGGAAAATATATACAGAAAAAACAGAAGATACAGAAAACAATAACTGAAGGTAAAATTTCACCATCTGGATTTCTACTTTGGGAGAAAAAAGAGCAATAAATTATAAACTAAAATTCTTTTAGATTATAACCTTAAAATTGAGTTTATTTAGCTTTCATTATATGCACATATTTGTACCTAATATTACATTACATTTGGATATGATGCCATCTTTTTACATGGAACTGAAGCCCATGAAATGTGTCATGAGATGAAATATTGTCCCTAGAATTGCAAAATGTCATGTGCTAGTCCTTTGACTTCCATTCCCCTTCACTGGTTATGAAAGGAATATCCTTAAGATGGATGCAGGCTTTGGGGAGCAAAGCAGGGGGATGAAGGACAATTGAGGGGCCAGAAAGGAAGGACAGCTCTGCTGACCCAATGGGAATTCTGGCATGTCATCAATGCTGTGGAAGAGAAGAGGGATTGGAAATGCTGAGGAAATGCCTGGTGGGACCACACGGTTTACACACGTCAGTACATTCTCTGTTGCTAAAGGCTGATTTTATTTGAAATCGACCTGAAAGCACTCACCACCCCTAGGATTTCAACTCAATCTGCTTTTATCACCTTGGGAACAGGTAAACATGCTCCTCTAGCATTTTCTGTTCACTCACATTAATTTTTTTAAAGACCTGGTGAAACATAAATTCACCCTGACAACTCCAGAATGCATGTAAACCTCCATAAAAAAAAAAAAAAAAAAAAAGGGTGAGGGGAAGAAAAAAAAAAGTGGCACAACAAACGTCAGGGGTGATTGCTCACTGCCTGCTCAGCAATGAGAGCGTTACCGCCGCCCACTCTGGCACCTTCCCCCCAAACACATCCAGCAAAAACAAAATCACTGCTCCACAGGCTGTGACTCAGAGAAGGTACTCAGGGAATAGCCGCTGAATTCAGCAGCACAGCCTGTCTGTTCAGTGCTTTCCAGTGCACTGAGCATTAGTGAGTCACCGCTGCTGTAACACAAACCAACTTGGAGACGGCGTAACGAGCAAAGGAGCAGGACCACGGCCATCGCCAGCGTGCAAATAGCAACTGGAGCTAAAGGATTATGTAAGGGGTTTCTGTGCAAGAGGGCAAGACCTAAAGGATCTTCATGACCTTTTCAGTCTTGGCAAGCACTCCCTGCTAGCTTCTTGGCGGGGATAAAAATCCCCTTCACAATGAAGCGCAACCTGCTGACATCTGCAACAGGTCGCACCATAAAAATAAAGAAACACCCTTGAAACATAACCAGTGATCAATTTCAGGTTTGTTAACTAAATGTTAAGAAAGATTTTTTTTTTTCCTTAGAAATGTCAGAGCTGGATGTAATGAAGATGTTAATGGAAGGACCTAGAGCGGAACACTGCTGTCCCATGCTCGTTGGACCTGCCAAACTCTAGGACTGAACCCAGGTGCCCTCATGTTTCTTCACACTGCTCTTGTAAGCTCACCACTGCACAGAAAAATCTTTCCTGTACTAATTCAAGAGGACATAAGCCAAGAATTTCCTATCTTTGGTAGATAATTGGAAGATACTTTGGAAGATAATCTCAGAATTCACAGAATCAGAAGTGTGCATTATGAACCCAGGCTCAAGAAAAAGTACAAATTCCGTTGTTCTTTTTTGTTCTGATATTTGAACGGAAAAAAAATCTAATTGCTTCATCACTTATTTTAACACCGTATTAAAAGGAGCAATATATGAACAATTAGATTTTTCCATAATTATACCTGTCATATTTGCGTAGAACAAAATTTATTGCCTAGGGGCAGGTTTAATTACAATCAAGTGGAGGGTGATTGAAGTTTTAATAAGAAACAGTGAATTGAAAATAAATTAAATCCCCAAACAATTCTATAAAAAAGCAGTATTTGTCTCTAGGTATAAAGATTGGCAGAACTTCTCTTGTTATGAAGAAAGACAGGCTTGAAATAGGTTAATGATGTCACTGTTAACTAAACATAGGCAAGGGGATAAAACCTCAGACAACTTATTTCTTTCAACTTGTAAGGAATGAAATGGACTCCAGCAAGACGGAAAAGGAAAAGGAAAAGGAGAAGGAAAAGGAGCAAAATAACCCAACCAAAACACCCAAAACCCCAAAGAAATTCAAACTGCCCTTTTATGCAAGGCACAGACCATTAAAGAACTATTAAACAAAATTAAAAAAAAAATATTTTCTCATAGCTAAACTACATATCACCACACTTTTTTTTTGTTATATTCTGTAATCACCTAACAGCAGTGGCTCCTAAATGATTTATGTTTGTGAGACTAGTTCCAAATCAATATTGATTTTTAAACAATTTAAAAAATAATATTAAATAAAAGTGAATTTCTTTGACGGTCACAATCTAATGCAAACCTTTGAAACATACTTGGGTATTCATTCCCCCCCTCCCCCCTCCTCGAGAGGTAGTGCTCCACGCCTTCTGCTGAGGTGGCTTTGTTTGACAAAGATCACATCCATCAACTTTAAATAAGAAACTGACTGGCTTTGTGTTTGCAAAGTATTAGCAGAATTTTGTAAATACAGTGTAAAAGGTATAAAAAACATCATTTATAAAGGAAAAGAATAACATGATATTTAACAAAAAAAAAATTAAAAATAAAAAATAAGGAAACCAGAACAAGACTTAGGAGAAGGTAGCCTAAAACAAACCATTACTTTGGGAAAACCTAGCATCAAAGGCTCAAAGAAGCTGAGCAGAGGCTTCCCTAGGTTAACTGTGGGACTGAAAAACATAATGCCTGACTTTTGGGCATTAGCAGAGGTGCAAGAACAGTTACTTATGTTCCAAACACCCCTTTGCAGTGCCTAACCTGAGGTGCTCTGCCTCACACGCCTCCTGACCCACTGCCACACTTTCTTGAAGCATCTTGCAATATAAAGAAGATGCTGATGATGTTTGAAACAATACAAGACCAACGGGAAAATATTTTACTCTCAGAACTGAGCACTGTAAAAACTGAGATCCAAGCCCTCCTGTGCTGCCCTGCCTCCTGGTTCTGTGAATCCTCCATCCCTCACACTGACTCAGCACTGGCAAGATGAAGGAATAACCAAGCACAAGCAGGGCATTTTCATTCCATCTAGCTTGTAATTAAGTCATCAGAGAAGACTTTTAGGAGGCAGGAGACAAGCATAAATTTTCTTAGACTGAAGATAAATTTCATCTCAGATCCCTGATTTCTCAGACAACCATTTGCATTATGGAATCCTCTTTTAAACATATAAAAAAAGAAAAACTGCCAAAAAAAACCTCTGACCAAAACAACACAAAATACACACAAGATCTCTGTAGCTACCAATCCTAAGCAGAAGGTTTCAGTCTCTGATCCTAAAGAAATTAAAGCATCATCTTGCAAGACTGCCCCAAATGCAATGCTCCAGACAGAGGATTTCAGTTTCATCTGTGTAAGACATCTTGTGCTTAGCACATATCTATCTGTCCTTCAGCTGTGCTCCTCATATGTCCAAATGCCAAAGGTGGAGTGTGGACATATGAGGATTATGGACATATGGACTGTCCACAAGGACAGTCAGCTGTGTTAAAATCAAGCACACATGGCAGACTTTTCAGTCTTTGGAGCTCATGCAGAGTCTCCCATCCCTCTGTGCTGTAGGAAGAGAGAAGGGAACACTTTCGTAGAGTCCACTGAAGATCCCTTCCACCTCCACATGAATTCATAAATCAAATTCCACACATAATATATCTGATCCTTTTAGGAATCTAGTTGAAGAACATCAATTTGTATCTGTTAAGCAGCTTCATAAAAGGGGGTGAAAAATATTCCTGGATAGCCCTTGGACTTTGAAGAAATCATATCTTCATCACATTGACACATCATAAAATGTGTCATCAGCTTGTTTCTTGAAGCTTCCCCATCAAAGGGAATCTTTTAAGCCAACAAAAGGACTGACATAAAACACATATGGAGTACCTCAGACTCCACTGATTAATAAAGCTTTTTGAAGGTGAACATTTGTTTATCAGCAAATTCACAGCTGGATCACAGAAAGTTAGACTCTGAGAAACTAGCAAAAAAACAGTTTATGCTTTCCCTCAGCATATTCTGCTTTCTATGTTTTCTCACTGAGATTTCTGGTACAAAGAACTTGCTGGGTTCCTGTGGAACTTTGTCTTTTGTACTAACAAGCACCTCAAAAGTCAATGTTGCAAAGAAAGCTGACAAGAGCTCTCTTAAGGAAAGTTTTAACATGGAAATTTCACTACAAAGCTCGAAAGGTGTGACAAAAGTGACAGGTGGACACCTAAAACTTATAAGGAATAAAAAACATGAAAGAAATATGCGAAGTGAGCAAACTCCATGAAACTGCTTCATACTTTCACGAAATTCAGTATTTCTTCTCAACTAACTCTGCAGCAAGCTGTGTCTAAGGATTGGAAGCAGCTGATCTGACCCCTTTAAAGCTTACTTGGAAGAACCTCAGATTTACCTGCATTCTTTCCTGAGGGGTCCAATTAACTGTGCTCCTGAAATGCTGGCAGAAAGTGTGCCACCAAAATGCTCGAAGAAAAACTCAAATATCCCTGGAAATGTGCTAGACTACTAAACACACTGTTATCCAGACCTAAGAGTGCATTTAAGGATACTGCAGCTATAGAATAACCATTGTGGCAAATCTGTAGAGAGGTACCATAACACTCAGAAAACACTACCCTCTACAGAAAGGGAAAAAACAAAATTAGGAAGCCTGTTTGAAAGAACATATTGTTCAGCTATTCATTCTTGAATGCTAATTTTATTAAATTATTTGACCAGCAACAAACCCAAAAGTGAGGATTTATTTTTTGCTTGTGCAAAGGACAGATTCTGATGTTCACTATGCAATTCAATAGTTTTTCATTGCAGCAAGAGTTCTACTGAATTGAAGGTCTGATGCTTTTACATACTTCATCAGTCAAAACTGGCATTTCTAAATTTAATCCTTCTCTGCCACCACAGTAATAATTATTGCACTCACCTCAACCTCACTAAAAATTTGACCAAGAAAAGATGAGAAAAAACATTTGAGCATTTTATTATTACATGTACATAACAATTAGGAAGGGTTCTATTTTAAAGAACATGGCTTTAATTCTGCATTTCTGCTTTAATTCTGCCCTGTGAAGTGGAAATTGAACTGAATTACAATTCAAATGTTTTGACAACTTACTAAAACTCTCTAACCCAGGAATGTACAGATTTCGTAGCACATTTAAAAAACACTGACTCAGACACAGGTACTCTGGAAAGCACTTAAAGTTGAATGAGATGAAAAATTCAGCTTGAGATAGTGTGATGCTGCAGCAACACAGTCTTATCAGAACTTTTAATATGGAGAATGTGGAAAAAGACGAGAGAAGGGTACAAAGAATTCCACTGAGATAAATACTGGAATCATGCATATAGTCACGTATCAGTGCTCTTAAAGCAAAGATTCTGAAAGACAACAGAACTTCAAGAGCCCCAAATTTAACCCAGTCTTGAGGGGGAAAAAAGCCTCACAAAGGCAGAATGCAGGCTTGGGGTGGTGTACAACACACAATTATTGTACCACTGTTTATAATGTGTGTGTGCAAGTTTGCATCTCTGAAAACAACACTTGCACTTTGTTTTCTCCATGTTTCTCAATGTTTAATAGAGCTTTCAGTAAGGAAGTGGAATTTTCATTTCACAGAGAATTTATACATTTTTAAAGTTTATTTTGTTGTGTTTGAAAACATAAATGTAGCGACTGAAGAAAAAAATTAGGAGTCTTGAGAGGGTTGACTAGACAGTACAAGGGTATGGAAGCCAACACTTGCAAATTAAACTACTTCCATGTAATATTACAATTTGAAAAATGTGGTTTATCATGGAAAATCATTCTTCTGCAAAATTCTCAACTACCCACAGAGAAAAACAGTCTCTCTCTCTCCCACACACACACAAAACAAACAAACAAACAAACAAAAACCTAGCATCATCAATGTGTTTTTTTGGCATGATCTAAATGGAGGCCATCAGACCAAGAAATAAGGAAGAAAGTAGTTTTCTTCACCTATCAGGCAGAAGCTCATGCAAGAAAAACAAAAATAACTTCAGGAGAAGAAGCTTCCTGAGGGTAAGAAGTCTAGCAAAGCCCTTGAGACAAAAACTGGAACTAATCCAAGAAAAGGAACTGGATCCAAGAAAATATTAGGGTTGCATTGTTTTATTTTCAATATTGAGCTTCCAAAGCCGAAAAAGAAACTTTAAAACCAAAGGGAACCACAATTTGTTTGAATAGTATTTCACTTTTCACAGCCAAACCCCCAGCTTAGGGTGATGCTGCCATTAATGAGGTCATGAGCCTGCAGAACATCTTTCACAGATGAAATTTCAGTATCCATAAATCTAGACAAGGAAATCTGCTTGCAACAAACCCATGAAGAATCTCTCACAGGGAGTAAAAAAACTGCAACAAAACTTCTGCAAAATTAACCATGGCCATTTACTTTGTAAGCAAATTTGCACAAATGAATACATATAGGGATCTAAATGGGAAAGAACTGCTACAGCTGTCAGTGCTCCTTATTTTTCTCGATATGAAAGGTGAATGCAACAAAACTATGCTAACAGTGACAATTAACTGTGTAAGGAGAAAGAAATGTCACATTGTGAAGCCATAAGCACTTTTTAGCTTTCTTTGTCTCAGCCACAGTTAAAGCTCCAAGTGCAATGCACTGTGCTGGCAGGATGGAGATTCAGCAGGTGTCTCTCTAAGCTTGCAGACTTGATTCCATTGCAGCACTATGTATAGTTCAGGGCCACAAAAAACAAAATGATGACTGTGGCTGTCTATGAGGACATGGAAGTTGGAAGGATGACCCCCAATTTATCTGTCTACGAGAATACAAGATGTGCAGAAGGCAAATCAAGTCAACTGTGAAAAGAAATGCATGGAAACAGGCAATATTCATAAGAACTTTCACTGCAAGCCCTTTGATTTATTTTTCCAGACTTTTATGATGACTTGCAAGGTATGTGAGTTACGTGAATCTACCCTCTGTGGCACAATGTTGCATCCACACAACCCGGATTTCAGTTAATAAAATAAGACTCTAGGCAAGACAAGCAAAAACAAATTCAAACATCTGACATGTGGACAAGTTGACAATTGTTTGACTTCACAAGTGTTGCGTCTCACTAGCTGTCATTCCAAAACACACTTGCTTCAGCAACTACAGCTGATTTTCAAAATAGGCTACATTTACATCTGGAGATTTAAACAATGTTCACACAGGCATATAGATTCAGCACTGTAGTCTAAAACAGCATATGGAATTTTTTTCTGCTAGTGTGCAAATTTCAAATGCGACTAGTTTCAGAAATAGTGAAACATTAGTCTTAAACTCAGCTGTGAAGTTCCTGCCATATCTGAAGAAGCTATTTAGACCAACTCTAGCTATGGACTGAAATCTAAATCTAATGCTGCAACAAGGAGATGGCAATGACCATTTTAAATACTCACAAGAAGTATCCAGAAATAAAAATTTAAAATTTCCACCTCAGTGAGCTACTCAGCATGTTGAGAATTGATGGAGATATAAAAAGTAAACATGTGAATACCCCTGGAGTCCTAACACTGTAAAATTCTACCAAATATGTAACAAAAAAGAGTTAAAGAACCAAGACATATTTCCATGTAAAAACATAAGGCATGCATGCATGATCTTACAGACCTTAGACAGAGGAAAGTGTATTTTAGTTGTTTTTTTCCAAAGTGGAAGCATTTTTCTGCGAAGATTATTGCAATCAAAGCCATTTGCTTCATGATGCTGGTACATACTTTGTGTAATCTTTTCCTATAGCTAAAGAGCAATGCCCAACTTGAAATTAATTAAAAGTTAATAAATATTAAAGAAAAGAAACAGGCTCAGCCAAACAATTTCAAGGGGAAAATTAAAATGTTAGAGTGAAAAATAACATAAAACCTCTGCACGTGACACAAAAACATGCATAGACAGAACTTTGCTCATTTTTTTTGACTGGTAATTTTCTCTAGTTAATTTCTTTTCCATCTTTGTAGACTTCCTCTTCGTAGAAGTCATACCTGAAATTATTTTGGCAAACAACCCTGCACATACAGTCCACTGCTAGCTTCCTTATGATGATTAGCTTTTCATAGAACTAACAACAACAACAACAAAAACAAAAAAACAACAACCCCCCCTGAAAAAAAACAAACAAAAAACCTCCTAACAAAATGTAGAAAAATTGTTGTTTGCTGGGAGACAAAGCACAGTTCAAACTATTTTCCCTCTCTGAATTTTTACAACTAACCCCTTTGCAATAAAATTTTCTAACATTGTCTGTAACTGGAAGAGTCAAAGGAATAGAAACACCTGAAAATTAAACTTTGAATAGTAGCATATCTGCCAAGACATGGTTACATGGTGATGCTTCTTCTTGTACTGATATAATTTTCAAATCAATTCCCAGCAAGGCTTACATTCTTAAATCATCTAGGAAAAAGAGGAGGGCACAGAGGAGGGACACATTTTATCTTGATTAACCTCTGATACAACCATAGCTGAAGGGTAAAACTCTCTCTGTGGATTCTATGGGATATCACACATGTGTAATAACCAACAGGAAACATTAGATTCCTCCATGAACTCAAGACCTAGTTCATCAGTGTCTCCCAAGGACAAAATCACAGTATTTACTGTGTCACTGTTTGCAAAGTAATGAGGAAGTCAGAAGCACAGATTGCCCCCAACTTTAGGAGAATCCAAACTACACCACTGAGAATGACTACACCTTATTTTCAGGCAAGGACTTCAGCCCTCACAGACTGAGAATAAAAGTGAATGGATTTACCATTTGGAATTGAAGAGATAGTGGAGTATAGTTTGGAAGCAATTTCAATCCATCTGTTAAAGTGTGTCCATACCCAGATATGTATCCACACGTACTCACAGAGATTTTCAGTTTAGAGACCTGGCCCAAGGCATCAGAGTGATCAGCTCTAAACTTCAGATTAGCACACAGGAATGGTGGACTCAGCTATGAGATTATTCAGCTATTTAGGCCTCTTGGACTTCTTGGTGGAGCTCAGGAGACTGGTGACTGAGTTGTAACAGAGCCCAAAAGCAAGAGATGATGTTCAGTCAAAGTTCTGCTAAATGAGTGGACAACTCAAATTTATCTAGAGAGTATTTTTAAAGAATGGAAAGCTATCTTGTTACTGTAGGCAATTTAAGATTAGCAGACCAGAAGGTAGGTGTCCCAGAGTGGTTTGGAGAATGTTAGGTTGGTTTTAGATATCAAAACAAAAATCAAATTGGAGTTGGATACCTTTCTAAAAACAGTAATATCAAGCACACCTACAAAATTTATTTTACTTTTATAGGTCTTTCAGGCTACACAAAAATTCCCAACCCTATTTAAAGTGCACAGGATCTCTGCCTGGGAACCTCAAAATATAACACATTTAAGCTTCCCAGTTTTATTGTGAGACACTGAAGCCTTATTTCAGGCAGGCAGGGAAATACTGAGAGATCTGGACACACTTGCACAGCTGTGTTGAAATTGCATCTCAAGCAGCAGATAAACATTCTGAGCTCCTCATTCAGAGGCACAGTTGTGCTCCTTGGACATTTCCCAACAGCACGTAGAGGGAACCTGTCTCCTAGCACACAATCTGTGCCTCAGTTTCCATGGAAACTCAGCTTCCTCAGTTTTATTAAGAAATCAAGGCAAGGAGGCTAGAATGAGGATATTACGCCTCCGGTTGAGATGTCTGAAGAAATCTAGACAATAAGGTGCAAATGTGCACGTAATTCATCTTTATCTACACACAGCTCAAAAAGCCAGGGGTACTGACTGGAGCTTTCCCTTGAGTGACCTTACACATGAGTCAGTTAAAAACAGACACATGACCCCAAAGCCACACAAATAAATCATAGGCAGGAATTCAGCAGTGAAAGTATGACTGCCTCTCCTTCTCCAGTGAAATGTATTTTAGTGCAGCTTGAGTGTTTGCCTATCACTAATGGTTATGCTGTTGCCTTACAGGGTGGGCAGCAATATAAGAAAAGTGTATGAAGAAATGCACTGTGAGTGTACAACATAGTGGTGACAATGATATCCTGACACTGAAGCTTTCCAGAAAGAGGTATTTTATTGTGGAAAAGACTTGCAGGGGAATATGCATAAAATTTAATTTTGGATAGGAGGATAATTAGTATTAATCTCAAACTATTACACAAACAGTCAAATATTAAATGATTGCTAAACACACAAAGGGATCTGAGCTAAACAAGAAATAAGATGTTTTGATCCTTATCTCTGAAACTTCTGCAGTCTGGGCTTGAAAAACTGTAACTAGGTATCCATTATATTTAATTTTCTTTCTTTAATTTTCTTATACCTAAAAGGTACAAACTGCTTACTATCTTCAATTCAAATATCTGACCAAAAAGGAGAAGTGGTAAAACTGCAGATTTGCCTGCTGTAGAAGATTCAGGATGCTCCCCAATGTGTACTGAGCAATGGGGAGAGGAAGGCCAAGGGCTGCACAGCTACCAACTTCATGCTGCACAGGAGTGAAGCTGCTGTTTAAATTGGTGTGCACCACTGGACCAAATATTACTTTTTATATGCTGAATATATTATATAGATGAAATTATACTTCCTTCCCCTCATGACACAATGCATAAACAGAAAACAAAACCCCAGGAGTATTTAAAGTATACCTTTTTAATTTGAAAGCATGACAAAAAAATTTAGGATCTTCGCAAATCTTAAGATTACTACAGTATTTTACATAAGCAATAAAAAAGTATTATTAGTCCATCTTGTATATTAATAACTTTAAAGGGTTTAATTTTTATAGTCAATGAGGAAACATTTGCAACTCCTCAAACTATATTTTAGATATGCTGATCTATTAGCATGATCTACGTAGCTCCAGAAATTTATTTCCCTCATGAAGGGGGTAGGAATGCTAAAATCGAAGCTAAGTCCAGCAAAAATTAACAATTTGGGTGCCAGACAGCCCAATGGCATAGGCATACTATTTGCTGGTATCCTTGGAAAGGCTTTGTGAGTTTTGCCAATAGTTATTGCAGGACACATTTTCAGTGAAACCTCCACCCAGTTCACACCTGGGGATGCAGACTGCAGTGTAGCCCAGCTCATCTGTACCCACCATTTAGCAAGGTGCACAGAGACAGAATATTAACTTCTCCATAGTATCATGAAACATCTTGAGTTTGAAGGGACCCATCAAGTCCAGCTCCGTGTTCCTTGCAAGACCATTTGCATATGGGAATCCATTACATTGAAATAGGGAGTGTTCAGTAGGGTTAGGCCAGACAAATACACAACAGCAAACAGCAGGAAGCTATAAAAGACCTGTTCACTATTTCAACAGGCTCCATTGCAAGACAGTCTTTGACATCCTTCACTAGAAGGCTGTTGCCTTCTCCTGCCTGTTGTCTCCCTCTTTACTACTCATATTACTCTCTTGCCCACTGCACTTTGCTAGAAAATTTTCCATTTTCTTTTCATCCTAACTTTTTCTTCTATGCATTACATTTCCTAGTAAGAGTAGGAAAGCCCTGTGAGTTCAGATCAGGGCTTTCCCCTTCCTCCTTCCTCAGCTAAGCACCTATTTCAACCACCAGTTTTAAGCTTCTGTCAAACAGAAACTCACACTCATTTACCTGGTAATTTTACTCTGATGGCTAGAGATTTTTCTGGCCCATAGTTACATGAAAACACAAACAATTCAGAATGCAAGAGATCTTTCTCATTTAAAGGTGCCCTTATGGCTCAAGGGAAGGCACCTTATTATTAGAAAAGTCATCACTAATGTTTGTTTATTGTAACCTTGCCCAAAGGTTGTTTGTGTCTCATGCCTAGAGGAAGCCATGGCATCCCTGAGGTATGCTAGGCTCTGAACAATAACATTGTCCATGTAATTCACTGGCACCTTCCTCATGGCATCACTGGAGGATGCCTGATGCCCTTGCATCATACTCTTTTCAGGATTCAGGTCTTAATTAACACTTTGAATCATATCTGTCCCAATGGTAAAACCCTCAGTGCAGTCATTCCATTCAACTCCACTCCTGATTTCAGAGAAAACGTGATCCATCAGACTTAAGAAGACAGAAACTTCAGATAAATAATTCAGTCACATTAGATGAAGTTCATAAACTGACAGCATAAAGGTAGTCCTTGAAAAAAGCAGAAAGAGAAATATATATTTGGAAGGTGGAGAAAACCTCTTAGTAGAAATCTACAGATCAGGTGCAGGAGATAATGAGTATCTCCTGTATATAAAAAAATGTACAGGAAGGTTTAAAATCACAAGTCATTGAAAGTTCTTGTATACATCTGGGATATTTGCAAATGGAAAAGTCAATATAAATATCTGAGCTATTAGGAGCTACTGGACTAAAGGACCATCCTTCTACTAACTGAGTCTTCTTTTACCCCAGGAAACTGAATCATATTGCCCTTTTCAAAATGTGACCATGTGTTTGCCTGAAGTGAGGTAGTACCTTTCTTCCACATTTACAGAAAAACTGTTCTGGAATAATTCTCAAAGTAAGCATGAGATACTTATTTAATTTTCTTAAAATCTTGAGATCAAACTAGCACAGTAACATATAAAAAACCCTACATTAATCTTGAGTCTTGAGAAAATAGAAGCTTTTGCTGTGATAACTTAAAAACATCAAACTTTTATTGGTTGAAGGGAAAATGGTGGGAAAATTGTGTATTCACAAAGATCTGCAAATGACTTACAGTATTTTGCAACAGTAATACAAAGTCCACAGAATGCCACATAAACACATGCCCAGTGAGGTAAAACAGGAAAAGCAGAAGAATATCAGACTGGTTTTCAGTAATCTGAATGAATTAGAGAAGCTTTGGCCCGGACAACACAGATGCACATTGCATATTAAGTAAACAAAGGTACCTGGAAGAATGAACTCCTGCTAAGAACAGAGGCAGGACAGTGGGTACCTCTTGTGGTACCCAAGCACAGACAACACTGTGCAAAATTTCATTGCCTACAAGAAGGTGAGTCCTCAGGGCAGCAGCAGTAGTTCCACTCAAACTGATTCTTCAGCTGCATGAAACTGTTCTGATAAAAGGACTGTTTGGGTGGGAATCATCTCCCCCAGCTTTATACACTTACAAAACAGACATTTAGATTTGAGGCTTCTCCAGCTGAGAAAGAGAGAAGAAAGTTCTTCTCACCTATAGTTCATCCCATTTTAAAGTCTTACTCAGAAAATGTGAGGTCAGTCCCGACTGAGGAGTGCCTGTTTTATTCCACTGAACAAAAAAAGGAGCTTAGGACAACCAGCTGAGTAGATGTCTACAGTTACATGAATTGATCCCTCTTTCTCCCCTCTTTCATTTTAAATGACACGTCCAAACTCATCTGAAAGCCAGTGTGGATATGTAATTGCTCAAGGAAATCCAGTCTGCTTCTCCATCCTTTAAACCTATTTCTAATAGTTCTGCTCTGAACGAAGGATGTTTATTAATTCATCCAGATCCCCCCATGCATGCTTGCTCAATATCTTCTGAAAAGCACTTTAAATCCTTACACTGGTGAGAATGATTGAGTAGGAAATAATACAAAGCAATTATCCAGGTCTGGTATCTCACAGGATAGAAGAAAAAGAGACTTCTGGCAAAAGCACTTTAAAGAAACAGATATTTCTCATTTAAAGCATAAAGAATTGTGAGGTCACAACGAGTCACGGCCTTCACACAAAATATGATTGAAATACAGGTTAAATTAGCAAATCATAAAAAAATAAGCCCTGTTTCTTGTTTCCCCAAGCTCATTACTGACTACAGAGTACAGTGATCCTCAAGTCATAAACATTCAAGTGCGTCACCGAGAGGAATATTTTCCAATCTATTTATAACTTGATTTCTTACTTGGCCACGGTTCCTATGTCGGTCAATATTATAAACATCTGCCCTCTGCCAACAAACGAGTTCATTTTTACCATGAAGTCAGGAGCCATCTTTCTACATGTCATGTCTTATACACATCTCACTGACACTGCCTCTAAGTGCATAGGCAGTAAAAATAACAATAAATGCATGTTTCAATAGTAAAGAAAGACCTTTTTTAATATGAAATAGAAAATTTAACCCATTAGTACTTACCACCAAGGCTTTAGACCTGTTACTTAGAAGTTTTTCAATGTCTCTGGCTGCAATTTCCACTAGCTGACGAGGGTTGTTTGCTTGTACTGTATATAAGTCTTTGTTTTTCAAATAAATCTGCAGAAGAAAAGAATGGAAATAAATCAAAACGACAGTACACATTCAAAATAAGCCAAGTAACTTGACAGAAGAGGCATCAAGATGTCATCTGTTCTTACTAGAGCTCCATAAAGACTAGGGCTAGGAAAATCTAAATGGGCCCTGTGAAAGGAGTACTTCATCGTTTTGTCTGAGATGTAGAAGCTGCCACTAAAAAATATTTATTTAATCTTCAAAATTGACCAGTTTTTGTGATAAACTAACCGACTGCAAAATGCTCAAGGAATCTGATTCCCACGGTGTTAAGAAAGAAGTAAAATGGAGACCCTTTAAAATTACTGAATTTCAAATAATATTGTTATTGCTGAATTGAATTCTTCCTTGAAAGCTAAAATACAAACATACCAATTGAATTAATTCAAGTTATGCTAATTTAATCAGTTTAGTTCATTATCTATTTATTCATATCACAGTATTAGTATTCATAAGGAAAGAGAAGGAAGAACAAATAAGAGGAAAAAAGTGAAAAGGTAAAAAATACAAAAGGAGAAAAAGGGAAGAAAGATGAGGGGGAAGAGGGCAAATACAAATGTGTTTCTCCTCTGTCATGAATAAAGGTTATCTCTGAGAAGCCATTAACAGTTCCAAAGCAGAACATGTATACAAAGGAGGTAGTTTTATTTGTTAAGAAATGTTTATTTGTTTATTTGTTTTGTTTATCAAAGACACTACAGTGAAATGCATGTAGACATAAGAAGGAAGGAAGAAAAATAAATATAAAAAATCCATTTGTCTACCTCAGTCCTACTTCAACCGGATAAAGAAAAAATACATTATTTGGAGAGAAAATAAAAAGAAAAAAAAAGGGGAAAAAAGGAAAAAAAAAAAAAAAGGTGGATACCTTATAGCTAGATGGGCAAATAAGGCAAACTAATTTATGCAGCCAACAGATGGCCTGAGTTTACTCAAGCACTTTGCCTCTGTAGCAGGGCCTGGTGGGGGCTGTGCTGTCTCCCAGGGAGCCATTCCAGGCAGAGGCAGGAACGGGTCCAGCCCTGATGCTCTGGCTGTCATCCAGCACCAGAGCCAAAAACCTGCCGAGCAGACCGAGCCCGCCAGCCCTGCCAGCCTTCTCGGGTTCAGGCCATGGAGACCTTAAAGAAACTCACCACAGCAAGGCTCTGGTGTTGTAGCTGATAAGTACCACAAAAACATTTCTGATATCTACAGTTAGAGATGCAAATTCTTATCAGGCACATCCCGTAAGCTGCTGCAGCTTTTCAGCACTTCTGAGTTTTACAAAATTTATGTTGGGTCTTGGTTTGTTGTTTATTTTCCATCACAAGTGCAGTCATTCCTTTCCACCAGTAACTGAGCAAGTGGAAGAAGCTTTATTCCTCATATAGTAATGATTATTTTTAAAAAATCAGTGCATTATGAGCAGAAAACTAACTACTACAACAGATGACAGATGCTAATCAACTCAGATTGTAGTTTGGATACTTTTGAGGTGCTTGATTTTCAAAATAGCCCCACTAAAAGTTCATCTCTGCTTAAATCCAAAACTGTCTTTTTGAGGGGCTTGTGGGTTTTTTGGGTTTGTTTTATTTTTGGGAGTGGGGGGTGTTTTGGTGGGGGGATTTTTTAGGACATATATTAATAGTAGAAGTGGCCTATAAGCCAATTATTAATCAAACAAATTTAGAAATAAAGACATTTTATTCTACAATTGATCACTTCAGAATTTTACTCATTTTTTCTCTAAAACACAAAAAATTTGCAGTCAGCAAACTATTTTGTAATTAAATTGACTGTCATGACCAGTCCTACAGACAAGGCAAGAGCAGAAATCAGTTTTATAGATTCAGATGGTTTGAATCAAGACTGGAAAATTCAGAGGAACATCTATATTGGAATGAGCATCAAATCTCGCAAAACTTTCAGGTTTTCATATTGTCAGCAAATATTCACCGTGGTCACACGACCATGTGGAATATGTGGAAGAACAGACACTGTAATATACCAGGTGTTGATGTCTTGGTCTTTGAAGAGAAAAGTAATGGGAAATTCCTTAAACTTCCTTTGAGACTACATGAAGTATATCTTAATCAAAAGTTACTAAATTTACAGAGGAATGGAAACAAGGTTTCAAAAATGGGCTAAAAAATGTAAAATAACTTTCACTGAAGCTTTAAATAATTAATTTTTTAAAAATCATTTTAAAGCATTCATACATTTCGCTTGTGAAAAAACAAGAAAAGAAAATTCACATGGAGGCACAGTGAAATATGTGCTCAAATAATTCAGGTTTGAAGCAGATGGATGACAGGGATGACTTGGAGATTACACTGACCAGATATGCAAGGGCAAGTGCTGTAGCGCTGAATCTCTGATATTTTTTAAGTACTCAGGGAAATTTGGTTTCTAACAGGCTGTGATTGAACAGCCTCAGTCAAAGTTAAGGGGATAGCATACTGTATTCACACAACCACCAGCCAGAAAGGCAATATCTTATTTGACTTAAGAATCAGAGAATGACATGAGTTGGAAGACACCTTAATGATCATCTGGTACCAACCTCACATCCATGGGCAGGGAACACCTTTCACTACACCAGATTGCTCAGAGCCCCATCCAAGTTTTTCTTGAACACTTTCAGGAATGAAGGATCCACAGTTTCCCCGAGCACCCTTTGCAAGCGCCTCACCACATTCACAGCAAAAAAAATTTCTTCTTATCACCCAATCTAAACCTACTGATTTTCAGTTTAAAGCCATTCCCTCTCACACTATCACTATGTGCCCTTGTAAAAAGTCTCTTTCTCACTCTCTTGTAGCCATTTTTAGGTACTGGAAGGCCACCATAAGGTCTCCCCAAAGCCCTCCAGGATAAACAATCTTAACTGTCTCAGTCTTTCCTCATAGGAGAGATGTTCCACCTCTCCAACCATCTTTGTGTCCTGCGGGACTTGCTCCAACAGGTCTTGTCCTTCATATGCTGTGCTCAGTGTAAAGTTACAGTAAGCCATTCTGGTTAGGGATTGAGAAACTGGGTGGAAAATTCACTCTTTTACCCCTGCATCTAATTTATTCTTCCAGCACATGTATGATCCTATAAAGCTCAATCTGAAAGCACTCCCATTTTTCACATACCTAGATTCCTACACATTATTCACATACCTACATTCCTATAGAGAAGCTATTCCCATATCCCCAAGCTTGAATGGATTGAAAGCTGCAGACTATCAAAGTGTTGGAAAGTGGGACATGTGTAGGAAAAAAATAAATATTTTCATCTTTCTTCTCCAGCACCAGCTATCAGAAAAATTCAAAAGTCTGAATCACATAACAAGAAGATCATCACCACAAGAGACAGGAGCACTGCTAAAACCTTAATAAAAAGCATTGTGGGTCCTACCACCAAGAAAGCTTGACTTTGAGGTTGGCCTCACAACTTGTATTTGTCAGTGATTTCAAAAAAATAAAATTCAGAACAACTCCCACCCAAAATAAAACCCTTTGAGATTTGCACTAGATTCCACATGGATCTGAGTCAGTGACTTTCCTTCTCCCCTTCTTTGTTTTTACCCCATGGCAGGGCTCGGAGCACTGATCTACCCTGCTTCTACTGCCAGTGAAAGATTTATCCTGCAAGCTCCTAAACAAACAGCATCAGAAAATACTCAGGACTTCACACACTTCTTTATTTTCCTGAAGTGTGAGACCTGCCTCAACTACCAAGGAACAGTCTAATATTCATTAATTATTTAGGAGGTGTGTACATAATTTATTTGTTGCCTACTACTCTTTTCTTTAATTCAGCATAGCACTGCAGCAGTTCAGAACAACACTACACAGGGAAACGATACACACCTCAGGATCTGGCACCCTGGGACAAACTTTTCCTTCTCCAAGCCTCCCACCTAGCAGTCTAACAAAATTAGCAAATGCTCATCTCAGGTAGCCATAAAGGGTGTTATTGGCAAAGGTGTGCTCATTTGTCTTACTAAATACAATTTGGCAGGCTCTGTAGCTTGTTAAAAGGAGATGATTTAAATACAATTTATTAAACTGCTTTAACTAAACAAATACAAGTTTCTATTGGTTTTTGCATCTATAAAAAATCAATATTTTTTTAGTACTTTAATCACTAATATTTTGCTAAAAGATCTCCAAATTGCCACTAAAACCCTTTCACTTCTCACAGAATAAGGCATCATTGCATGACTAAGCAAAACCTGTAAGGTCATAGCACAAAAAGTACTTTAATTCTTTTCTGAAGTCAATAGTCATGCACTTCTTTATTCAGAAAAAACTGTATTAAAATTGCACATAATGAACTGCAAGGTTTTAGGGGAGAGAACATGATGGAGAGAGTCACAGTAAGGTGAAACAACACAACAGTAGTGTAGCAGAATGTGACAAAGATTAGAAAATCTGCCAGCTCCTCAGCAGAATGTGCCCCTCTCTGCTCAGTCTTCAAGGACGTTTATAAATCTCTCACAAAGAGACATTCTCCTTGCCTCCTACAAAGCTCGCCAGGGCAAGTCAAACACTTCTGCACAAATTGAGAGAGAATGAAAGATGTTATTACATGGCTCCTGCTATATTGAGGCAGGCATTGGGGCTGGCTCTAGCATTGAAAATTTATTTTAATGGCCCTCATGCTGAATCACACCCAGAAAAAGAATTACTTTCAACTGCAGTAGAACTCCTTTGCCTCTTTGTTTGTTTGTTTGCTCTGAACATGTCAGTCTCCCAATTTAAAAAAACAACAGAGCCCTTCCTTCAGGCAGTGGTAACTTGGCTGAGGGCCCAAACATCAGACATGAACATGCCAATCTCATTTCCATCACCGAATACTTCCGTGGGCATAGAAACCATACCAGCCAATGTCTTCAGAAGTTCAAAGCCAGAATTTAAAAAGTTAACCAAAACACTGTAATTTTTCCAGCTTTGGAAAAGAGAAATAAAATAGCTCAACAATTCCAGTAATACTTATCTGTACCAAGTAAATCTACGGATTTTTTTATTATTTCAATACTCCTTTCAAGACCACTTAGCCCAGCTAGGCTGAGACATCTCTGTCAACAATGAATACTTTATCAACAAATGCTTTGTTGTCAGTCTAGACCAGCTGGAGATACCATGATGGCAAAAACTACTGCCCAAAGACAGTGCTGAGTTTGCAGTAAAATCAACTAAAACTTTGTGGTGGGTTCTCCTCCATCTTTTCTGAAAATAACCACACCAAACTACTAAGAGTACTTGTGAAATCTTGACCTAGGTTTTACTAGCTTCTGCACCAAAGTATTTAACTTATTTAATAAATTTTAAAAATCCTTCTGAACACTAACACAGTGATAATTTTTTTTAAAAGGTTGAGTAAAGTATTCCCTTTCTGCTCATCCCTCACTTTTGGAAAGGGCCTCTCATTGCAAATTACCCCTGGTCCTTCCAATCTCCTCCAATTTCTATCACTTTAAGGCACTACCAGGCTTCACTGATAAAGACCTGCCTCATCAGGAACCTCTGCCTGTACCCTGAACTCCACTTCAGCCCAGTCCTCTGCTGAAGAAAAAGTTAATTTCCTACTGAAATTTTGGGTAATGATAAATAGGTAAGTAAATAAATAAAGTAAGTTTTATTAGCAATATTCAATGGTTTGAAGAATCAAAGTTTCTGTTTTAATAACTTCATTTAGCTAACAAAAAATATCAACTAATAACACACATATATTTAGTAATTTTAGCTTTTGTTTCTACCAATGCCATGAAGGTACATCATGATCTCATTTCTGAGAGAAAAGCAGAAAGGAGAGGTCATATGACAGACATCCAAACATATGATGGGATCTTGGGAGCAGGAAAAGTCAGAAAAAAGAAATAACTACTTTCTAATTTTATATTACATTACATTACACTATATATACACTACATATACACTATTATATATTACATTGTCTTTTGTTATATTACAGTATAGTATTATTGCTAACTTTTTACTACTGTAGATATTCTCCTTTTACTCTCTGTTTTATTAGCCAGAAACAATATGATCTGCCCAGCATAAGAAAATCCTATCTTCTTCCTAGTGTATTCTATTTCCAAAGTTATATTAATACTTTCTATTTCTAATACATGCCAGACAAGTTTTCTTTCTCACAAGACATTTCTTTTCTTTGAATCAGAAGCAATCCATTGTGAAGCACATTGAAAAATGCTCATTTCCAAGAAGCAGTCTGTGTTTTCAAAGAAATCACTCTGAGGATTTTATATGTCTTACTCTCTGCTCCATATAGTGTATAAATAAGATTACAGCTGCTCCCTAGCAACTCACAGATGCCTTCATTCCTGAAATTCATGGCAACAACACAAAGGAGGAAACCACCCTAATAGTTTTCTGTAGCTGTTGCTTTTCAAAATCACTTTCCTGACCACTGCCTGCTCCAAAGGTCTGGGATGACAAGTGACAGGGCAGCTGATGTGCTGAAAGCCAAGACTTGCCATGGTAGTGACATGCATGTTAGGGGAAAAAAATTATCAGAGCAAGTTCCTTCTTAAGCAAAACACTCAGACTGAATTGTGAGAGATGCTGGGAACACTTATGTCTCAGTTAACATCAGAGAGAGGATAAGCAGTGCCACAGTCAATGGGCTCACTCAGGTGCCTACTCAAAGGGAAGCATGTAATCAGGCACACTTTGTAGGAATCATCATCCCCTTTTGACTGTTGATAATTAATAAAGTAGTCCAGAGGACTTTCAAATTAAGAAGCAATTTTTGTAATTGCCACTTTGTATTTAAACCTTGATAAAACAAGGCTTCAGCTTTGTACTTCTGCTACTTTACAAACATGAAAAGCAGATTTTACAACCCCTTTGATAAGAAAAATGTATTTTAAAATATTCAATTTTGCTTCCTAGTGATAAAAATACAGTATTAAATAATAAGATTACATCATTTATTTATTTCATAGCAGTTTTAACTCAGGCTTTTAGCTGAGACTGAGTAAGAACTCAAAAATCCCAATTCATGAGTACAAGTGGATCTTTCTTGTAATGGAAGAAGAACAATAGGAAGAAAATGTTTCACATTTATTCTGCAATTCTGGTATATTTGGAGATGGGCACTTATGTAATTTCTCAGACTCACTTATTTATAGGAAATTTTGGCCTGCCTTAGCTGTTCTTAATGCAATTTATCATCTACTGACTCTCTTCCCCCAAAAGTAATTTTAAATCTCAGGGAACTCAAATGGGGTTTCTTTGGCATCTTACTAAGCACAGGACTTGGAAAACGATTAGCTCTAATGTTTGGGGTTTTGTTGGGTTTACTGTGTGAATTTTTTTTAAAAGAAAATGTTTAACCTTATTCTCGGCTTCTACAAAAACCATGTGAATATAAGTACCAATAGGACAGATTTTATTACTGTTAAGGTCAACAGAACATTATAAATTAATCAAGAACAGTGCTTTGATCAAAGATTATCCAGATCATCAAATAGTAATTAAAGCTGTGGTAATATTAGGCCATCTCTTCCCTTGGGCCTGAGCAGGCTTTGTTAATGCAGCCACCTATTCTCAGTGACTTACAGCTGCTTTTGTTTGCTGGAAAAAGGAATGCTTCAAAATGTCAGTTTATTGCTAAGGGAGTAGAGAGAAAGTGGCTTCTGCAAATAGTAAATGAGGCTCCCTGTGTTTTGACAATCTCTTAATTTCCATTTGGATTACACAGAAAACTTGCAGATATGTATTAATATTTCCCAGCTTGCATTTTTTAAGAGTGATTTCATTTTTGTGGCACCTCAACATTGGTCAGCAATGTGTAAACTGAATAGAATTTAGTTTGGAGAATTCTACTTTTAATGCCTGCAGCTTTGGTATTTGGTTGCATGCACAACATAGCAGTGGTTTACCTCAAATGGGACACACATTGTTAAAAAAATATTAATAACTGGGAGTCCTTAACCAGGCTAATCCATCTCAGGCATTATTATAATTCTGGTAAGTGGACTCTGACTCCTGAATAAATATCTGAAATTACTGTGGTTCACTGTACCAACCCCCTCTTAATTCCATTCTAAAAGTAATCCTGACCTCCCTTCCCTTCACCACACCCCTCTCAGAGACAGCAGACTGGTTTCTTCTAATTAGGAATGAGAGAAAAGACAAGTGTGAACAGCGTGCCATAGCCTATTTATGCTTAGAAAGAATGCAAGTGTTTCAGAGGCTGGCTTCATATACTCTCACACATCCAAACTTTCTGATATCTCTTTTATTACACATTACTGAGATAATTTCAAAAATTAAAAAGAGTTGCTCCCTTTCTTTTGGTTTTTGGTTGCGTGTTTTTTTTTTTCCTTCTTTTCCTTAGAAAAACAACACAACAAAACCACACTTTACTGAAAAATTTCAGTTGTAGATAACCAGAACCACCCATAAATACAGCCTGAACTCAAGGAAGCTTCAGCAAATATAAAACTGGTGACCCAGTGAGGATAAAAGTGCTTCAACAACTTCAAAATAGTTGACTTGTTTAAATTTTCATTTCAAGATTATATAAAAATGTAGTTTTGTTTTAAATGGGTAAAAATTCTACTCTATGTTTTTAAAAAAGTTGCTTAGTATTTTGTTTATTAAGGACAACAAAAAGAGACAAAACAAGAAAACAAAGAATATAAACAAATTTCTGATTTTTGAGATCAGTTATAGTGAACCTCACAGACTGGCACACTTTGAATGAATAGAAAATTTTTCTTTATTTCCCAAATTTAACTCATTTAAACACTTGCCTTCCTTTCTTAGAGCACTGCAGAGTACACTCAGGAGATATAAGAAACAGCTTCATAGTTACACCAGCGGTGTCTACAAGTGTTGTGGTATCAGTTACATTTTCCATTTTCAAGGGTGAGAAAGAATGGGCTGCACAATATATTATTATTTTATATGTCAGAAGTATCTTGAAATCCAGGGTCAAAATACTGACACACTCCTCAGAACCTATGGCAATCACAACATTTCAATCAAAAATTTCATTTTCAAATGAAATTCAAACTTAAAAAGTCCACAGCCAGGACCTCCAGAGAAATGTTCACCAAATATATTCATTTGAGTTGTTATTCTTAAAATCAACTATCTTTTTAAAAAAAGTCCAGTTTTTGAATTTCTTCTTTATACTTTTCCTAATCATAAAACTCTCCATTACTTCAACCTCAACAAGGGTGAGTGTAGCATATTTTGGAATGTGTCCATATACCCCCTAGATCCATCTGCTAGCCCATCAGAGAATAGCACGAGGTACAAAATTCTTTGCCTTTGGCTAAAGCATATACAAATACAATCCAACTTGATACATAGAGTAATTAAAAATAAAGAAATAAATACAGAAAGAAATAAATAAAGCTGGTAAAAATAAATTGACGTTTCAACTCCATGAATCTGCTTCATGTTTTTAAAAAATAATTTCAAATTTTTATAAAGCCTTTGCTAACGCATTCAATTTACTTTATGACTGTGAATAAAGAACCACATAAATATCATGCCAATCATTGAGAAAAAGAGTAAGAACGAAACTTTTTACTGCTAAATTACCTGCCAAATCACCTTCTTAAGCAGGAACTGCAGGCTCCTATGACAATAGGGAAGATCATACAGATACAAGTCCTACATGAATTTTAAGTAAGCTGTTAAAGGCTCCCCTTGCACAGACCTCCACACAGATAATGAATGAACAAGGCAAGCACTATATGACAGCCTCTATAGGTCTAAGTCAGTGCTGTGTCTGTAGGGCTTCTAGAACAGAGCTTCTAAAATTAATTTAGCTAAAACCTATAGAAGGCAACAGAAAGTTACTCTGGGTCATAATTCCTTCTGGGAGAAGGAAGCTTTCCTGAATATCCCTGCTCCAGGGCAGTTCAAATCAGAGACCAGGCTCTCTTACAAGTCACTCATCTCAGTTGAACTCTAGAGACTGATCCAAGACCTGGAAAGCTGAAAGCGTGGCCTGGGAAGCTGCTGCCAACGTGAGTGCTGGAGCAGACTGGCACCATCTGTGCATCAGGCACACAGACCTCACACCGAGCAAGGGATGAAATGTGCTCCTGCACAATCTCTGCTGGGCTCTTCACTGAGCAAGAGCTAATTATTATAAAACAGCATTCAAAAGACAAAATAAATAAGAATCTTCTAAGAATTGCTGGTGGACTCATTTTGTGAATGAAACTCACCACCACATGTCATATACCCATACCTAGCTGGCTCTTTTTTTTCATTTTGTAGGAAGTAAAAGTATTTTTAGCTCAGTAGGAATATCACTCAAAGGCCCTGTCAGCCTATATGGATTCACTCTACAGCTCCTGGAACTGTAATAACAGCATGCCTTATGAACATCATGCATGGATTGTTTTTGCAGAGATGTATCAAAAAGGAAGCAGATTCAGAGAGTAGAGGTCCTTGGAACTGCCTCTCTATCTGCTGCTTCATTCAATTATGCTGTTGCCTGAAAAGGTTACACTGCACAAGATGGCATTTTTCTGCTGTAACAGCCACAGTGAAGCTCCAGTGTGTTTGTCACATCAAAGCTCTTTACACAGACCCACATTTTTTTTTTAATTCAGTGTTTCTGTAAAAGATGATTCTCTTCAATCAGTTTGGAACAGACAAGTTCATGCATTGCTATAAGGCATATTCTCTAATCCAAGGCCTCCCTTTCTTGGTACTGCAGGGTTTCCCTCCTTCTCTCTCTCCTGCCCCTAGAGGTATTTTAGGAGCTGGAGTCCAGAAGCATACTTGTAGTAGTTTATTAGATTAAATGAGCTGTCAATTAGCTTAGTCATGAGTCTTTGCTGTGAACAGTCTATGTAAAAATGGAAGTTGTGCACATTTCCATGAAAATGGAACTGTGTACTTACTTAATTCTGTAGTTCAGTACCCTTTTTGCCCTGTATGCTGAGGTATCTAGTTTTAGACCAGAATGTGACTTTGAACTTTGTACATATTTTTGTATTTTCAAAGACAAAATGTCTACTGAGAAATGCAGCTAGTGACATCAGCCTCAATACTTATTTTGCTACATGGAATTTAAAATTCTCTTAAGCTGCTGTCAATTCCTTATTTTTTTTTCTATTTGCTCTGTAGAAACCATGTATCATTCACACCAGAGCAGCTTCATAATGCCTGAATGCACAGAGAGTTCACGGGTAAGACAAAGTTACATGAACCTTCTTAAGTTGAAATGACAATTACATGACTATTTGTTGCTGTTGGTTTTGTTGTTCTGTTTTTTTGTTTTGTTGTTGTTTGTTTGTTTGTTTTAATAACATTTATAAAACTAAAAAGAATATACTGAGTTGTGCTTTGTTGAGAGACAGTTAAAGAAGCACACCAGACTAGATTTCCCTGTGTATCCTGTATTCTTGCTTTAAAGTCTCAAGCTGTATATACAACACCTCCTCATAAACATTCCCTTTGCTCTTCTAGGGAAAAAAAAAAACCTTAGGAAGGACTAAGCAGTACCTTCTTCAGCTGGGCAGCTACAGCAGCAATAGCCTCTGCTTTTTGTGTAAAAATCTGTTGGGGTTTTTTAATACTTTTTACCCATTTGGCTTGTAAATTCAATATTGTTAGTCATGATTCTTAGCAAATGTAAATTAGTGTAATCCACTGCAGTCAGTGGAGCTCGGCCAGTTTTCAACCAGCTGAGTATTTTGGCATCTTGAGTCCCGACTTCCTGCCTTGTTGAAGCACTCGTTGCATTACTGTAATGGGGATATTACACTGGCATTACATCCAAGTTGGAGGTCTCCCAGATCTCACCTAAAGTCACAGTAATGTCCAAAAAAGCAGTATTTAAATATGTGCTTTAAATCTATTTTTGGAAGACTACTTTGAGACCATTTCCAGAGAGTATCACAGAAGCAGGGAATGTGCTGACTTGGAAGGGACCCACAGGGATCATCGAGTGCAGCTCCTGGACCTGTGCAGGACACCCCAACCCCACTGTGCTTCCTCTGGCCATCACAATAAACAGCTCTCCCCTGCCTCTCCATCTCCTCATTTCTTCTACTCCAGTTATACTCCTTTGCCTGGTTAAGGCTATGGATAAGAGTAGCCTGAATGTAAAACGCCTAAATTTTAATAGTATCCAAGCTTTCTTCTGCAATTTTTCTTACTAAATGCATTATATTCCTGTCATCATTGCTAACAAGAGAAAAGGCGTATGAAATGTGTATCAGCACAAATATATTCATATTTTCAGAGGCAGTATCACTAATGAACTAATTAACACTCAAATATTTTGTCTTTTTAAACACTATGTGGAATATTCATTAATATATTATTGTGTCTCCTTGCTGTACAGGTGTTTTCAAAAGTTGTGATTAGTGAGAGTTACAGTGGTTTACAATGGCTACATTACATATGCAAAAGCAAGAGAAAGAGTAGTTAGTCACTAGGACAAGATTGTGATTCCAAATCACTTGAAGAAAATAGTCAATGAACAGAGAAAAGGGAATTCTTTTCTGAGGAGATTCTTCTCCCTAAATATGATTTCATGAAATTTAGTACATGTTGTATGCAAACACTTTAAATACAAAAAATACTTTCCCTGGTTATTTATGTCCACACTGCAGAATAAATTAGACTTCTATCAATGTATTGATCTCAACAGGACAGCTATCCACTTAACACATACCTCACCTGATATTAATGGTCATGCACACTTTAATTTTTTTATTCCTTTGTAAGTACATATTACACTCTGAGTTTTATATTCCTTCTGGTCAAAAGCTCTCCCAGTCTAAAATCAAAATAAATGAGAATTAAGGTATCCCTCTCCCTCATGGTCATAAAAAAAAATTTTATAGTTCTCCAGAAGAAACCATTGTACTTCCCTGCAGCAAAAAGACTCCCAGACATCCAAGGCATATCCAAGCACAAATAGCACTGATGAACCCCGAGACACTTTCAGCAAGTTATGGGAGCACCATTAGCACTGCAGCTAATTGAAAAAGCTCTGGTTTATGGTAATTCACTCTAGATGAGAACATATTAATTGTGCTACTTTGAGAGCAATCTTGGTCACTTTAGAGATCTTCATAGAAGACTTAATTGCACAAAGCAGACACAGATTGTTACTTCAGCTGAGTCAGTGGGAATTCTTCCCAATCAGGGAAAGGTTGACCAGGCTGTGAAATGGTTATAATCTGTTACATGTTCTTGCTAAGAGCTTTAACCTCACACTTGGCCAAATTAAAATCAATTTTCCCTAGAACAAGGGAAGATGTTTCTCCTATCAATCTGATTATTACAGCTTTTGACAGAAAGTCATGTTTGGTATTTTATATTAGGAGCAATCTGCTCCTTCTTTTTATATTATTTATTCTGCTTTTAGAGAGAGAAGAGGCAGAAAACCCAAACAAATTATTTCTTTTTTCAAGTTTATATGAAGACTGGAGGTTTGATCCAAACAATTCTGGAGCTGGAAGAAGAAATAAATCACAAAAAAAGTTGAAAATTTGATCTGACTGTAAGCATTTTTAAAGCTTGAGCAACTGAAGGCAAATTCTGTGACAAAAAGTGACAAGCATGAAGGCATACTGTTTTTCATGTCTTGTAGTCTCCATTTTTCCAAGACTGTGATTCATTTTAGAAGAGATCTAACTAAAGGTTAATAGGTAGTGAGCAGGGAAAAAAAAAAAAAAAAAAAAGTCATTTAGAAATGGGAAAGTGACAATAGCCTGTAAACAAGAAGAGAGTGGGAGACTGCATGGTTTATACCTTGCAGGGTTTTGCATTTTCCCTTGCAGCCAAGAGAGCTAATTAAAACCTCATGTCTAGAAAAAGACATCGTGCCACTTAGGTCAAACACACGGCTTTGATATAGTGGGATATTTTACATGGAAACATCCCCCTTTCATGCTTTTAATCCTGGGATTACAAGCACATATCGACCATCTTGTGAATGTCCTCTGAGATAGCATTATTTGCTTGAAGTCTATCGTAAATTTTGGCTTTTCAAAAGAAACTTACCTACAGTATTCACACACTCATGTTTTTTGGTTTTTTTTTTTAATCCACATGAATGTCACTGTGGCAAAGCTGGTAGCACTACAGATTATTAGCCTTGCCTAATAGTTTTCATTATAAGACTGTTTAGTAGCTTGTAAATTTGCCAAATATTAACTACATAAGCTAACATTTTCCTTAGGGAAGAAAAAAAGAATGACAACATCAATCTTTTTAGTTTTTCATTATCTATTTTACTATGTGGTCCTTGCACAGGAAGGCACAGTAAAATGGTTGAGACATTAACTCGTTGTTTTGCTCCAGTTAGAAATTCTGTGTAGCTCATTTTCCCATTGCCTATTCATTATAGATTAAAACCTCAACATTATGTACTTAAAGATATATTTTAGTCTTTAGTGTTAAAAAAAAATTGCCTTAAAAGGACCTGAGGATCACTGCAGAGATTTCATCAGCTAAATTGCTGAGAACACAGGTGTATTCCAACTCAAAGTACATCACTCCTAGAGAATGTTCCATCTGCTCTGCAGTTAAAGATCAGACTTGCTGTGTTCTCTCAGGTCTACACAGTGGAAGAAGGAGGAGATGAAAACTGAATGAAGGATAAAGGGCAAGAGCCTGAGATATGGAAACAGGAGATAATGGCCAGTAAAGAGTAAGGAGAGAAGAGACTGCAAGGGAAGGAGAAATAGAAAAATCATACAGGAGAAAACTACAGGTCTGGGACTGAGAATTAGTGATGAAAGGAAATGTGAGAAAGGGGAAGAGAAATTCCTGTGGAAGAGAAAGTCCTGAGGAAAGAAGAGATGATAGTATTGTGACAGTCTGGCCACACACACCTGGACAGAATGTTTTGGAAGTGCTAAGAAAAACAAAAAAGTTCAGAGAGGTGCTGATCTGGGAAAAGGTGAGGAGAGAGATCCTAAAACAGAGACTAGAAATGAGTGTAAAATACAAGGGCAGACTGGCCAAGCAGCAAAGGCAGGAAGTGAGACAGAAACATAGCATAGGTTGAGGAGAAATGAAAGGCAGCCAAGCAACACGGCAGAAAAGGAACAGAAAGCTGAATGATGAATCAGAGGTAAGATGATAATGGTATGGAAAAAAGAGGCACAGCAAGCACGGAATAGACCAGATCACACCTAAATTAGATAAGCAAAAAAGGACTTGTAGCAGAAACTCCCCACCAGAACCTGGAGACTGATGATTCGCAAGTCTTGTTGCTCTCTGTCACCAGATCCATTTACAAAAACTCCAATTAGTGTTCCATGCTTCCAAACCTTACATTTCCTCAGGAAACTCAAGTGCTAAACATTACTGCACTGGAAACCCATGCTTGTAAGAATCTGATGATTTGTGTCAGGATTTCAAGATTTTGCTTTCAGTTTGTTTAGTGTTTTTTAAAGATTAAAATGTCCATCTAAAGCATCTGCCTTTAAGTGTATTGCAATATGACACAGTCAAATATTAGGAAAGGCCAGAACTAAAATAAACCCTGCAATCTTCATTTATGTTCATCATGCACGCAGTGACACAGCCTTTGCTTTTATAAGACAGTGGTGATCTCATCTGAGCTAATGGACATCTGAGCTAATCATCTAACCTCCTCTTATAGTCGGTAAAGACAAAATGTCCTTCTGGGACAGGACACACACAAGACATGAATGTCTGGGCAAAAGTTCATTAAGGTCAAAGGAATACATTAATACACAATGCTAAACCTGACAACTTCACACAGGATTTTTTATGTGTGTTTCTTAACAGCTTCAAAATCTCTGCCATCTATTTCATAGATTATTTGGGATCATTTTCTGAAAACCAGATCTCAAGCTTCATGTTCAGTTCCCCAGCACCTGGGGCTTTTGCTGGCAAACAATAACTCAGCTGCCTGATGCAGCAGCAAAATTTCCCTCACCTCAAATCAGACATCCATCAATTCAAAGGGCGAGCCATAGCACTTGTGCAGGGATAGGGAGAGGGAAATGTATGATCATATGGCTGTTTACTGGATTGTAATGTATACACACAAAATTGTATAGGCAGTGTAATTCTGTCATGTTCTTAATTGTGCTTTCATTTTTCTGCAATGGCACGTGCTGTCACCATCTATGAACAGAATAATAATACAAAAAAACAATGAGAGTAATGTCAATTCTCTAAAAAAACCTTGGTGCTAAATTTGAACAGCTGAATAAAAGTAGTTTTCATTCTCATCTATGTTTCTGCTAACCAAAAGCTGCCTCATTTCAGGAAATCTATGTCAGAAAGACAGGTTCTCATTAATAGAGAGCAAAATTCTCCACCACTGTGAATGGTTGTTTCCTGGATACCGTATTTGACAAACATAGAAAATAAAAGTGCTTGCTTGAGGTGGAAGTGTTGCAACAATGGCAAGCCTCATGTCTGATACTGCAAAGCTGATTAAATATTATCAGTGAGGAACTGCTGCAACACTGAGAGTGAATTGATGGATGTCTGTTCTTCATTTCTCTCTCAGTAAGCACTGCAGAGTTTAATCCCACAAAATCATTTTTGTATGTTGGGATTAAATGATTGTAAAGCCTAGGAGATGCAAGCCCTTCACTTCACTTTCCAGTTACAGCAGTCTAGGACATCTCTGCTTACATCAGCGAGCCGATCCACTCCACTTGCAGTTCGTGCGAGCGTCACGAGATCTTCTTGCATCTTATCCACCCATGCTTTAATCCTGCAGAAAACATAAAAGAGAACAGAGGCATCCTATCAGATCACTGGCAAGTGGAAATGGCATACGAGCATATAGCACAGAAAAGGGAAAAAATAAAAGTGATGAAGTTAAATACAAAACATAAAAGTCTTGTCTTTGAGGTTTTTCTTCCGCCCAGCCTTGTCAGCCTGAATCTGTTCATACAGCTATCTATGGTGGTCACCATGCTACACCACCTGTAAACTCAAGAGTGCCATTGTATCTCTGTAGCCAAGATGCAGCAAAGATCCCCACAACAGAGCTGGCACACAGCCTGCCAGGACAACCTGCCTGCCCTGCAGCTCACTCCCAGAAATGCCTCTCCCAAGTGCCCCAAGATCCTCCCAACAGACAATGCAGGCAGAGAAAAACAGCAGCTGGAAGCAGGTTTACAAACCACGCTAGATTTTCTGGCCTGTGGCCTCTCTTCAAGGAAGCAACAGCAGGACAGGCAGCAATGGCCATGAGCTGTCCTGGAAAGGCACATTTGCTCCTGGCTGCTGTCACCAGGGAACAAGTGATTTGCTGCTGTGCCTGCTCTGCTCCCTGTGCCCAGTAAACCTGACTCTCTGGAAAAGCATTGGATCCAACACAGTTTCTGTGCCATGTCACATTCTGTAGTGGGAAAGGAGCCATGGTGAAAGTTTATTCTGGTAAGATCTATGTTCAGAAGAAGGTTGTCTTGCTTGCCTAGCCAGAAAGTTTCATGTCCAACTCATCTCTTACATTATTCCTGCCATTATGCCAGCTTTCTGCTCTGAAACATAGATAAGTATATTTATCTTAACCATTTCCCAACCTTAATCCTATACCCCAGGGATTATAATTTATAATAATTCATTGATAAAGACAGGAAAAAGGGACATTCCATTTTTACTTCAAAATGGAAAATTTGGAAGTCTGTGAAGGAAGATGGAAGACTGATTTTACTCCTTTCCATGGCTTTAACGAGCACATTTTCTGCTAATCAACAACCAGTATCTTCAAAAAGTACCATCTCTATAATGGTTGCAAGTTGACTGTTTTTATTAAACAACCCTTCCTCATGCTTCCTTCACACATGAAAATCACATTTGCATTGACTATAGCAATTGATTCCATTGTTGGTATAGTGCTCCCAAACCTTCCCTCTTATATTTTGCTTTCCAAAAACTGAAATAAAATAAATTAATTTCCTGGTTAAAGTCTCCACAAAGCACCTACATTATAGAAACATTTAGCTCTGTATAGAAATCCATTTGTTTAAAACCATGGTGCATTATGTTTACCATTTCTTTAAGACCATCATTGACTCAAAAGCACAAGTAAGAGCACAAACAAGAAAACGCTACCATTTTCCACTTTTGAATGGTTTCCGTTTTTCTGTGTGAAAGAATGAGGCATATGAAAGGTGAAAAAGTGAAACCCATTACCCAGAAGTGTTTTCAAAAGCATAAAATAAATAATTGAACACTCTGAGAATTTTTTATGATCCATTTCAGTTATAAAAATTGTGGGTGCTATTTCTAACAGGAATCAATAGAAAAAATCAAGGAAGATTGCTTTTTAAATTGACTTCTTTCCATTTCCTACTGCTTTACATTTTTACTGGATATATTCCTCTCTGTCTTTAAACAATACTGGAATGGTGAAAACATATATTAGTTAACTAGTCAGTTAGTTAGCTAATTAGTTAGTTAAATTTGAAATTTTGAAAGAAGCTACCCTTAAAACCAGTAATTACTATTACTTGTAAAAGAAATATGAATCACATTTTCTCCTTAACATCAAAAAATATTGATTTTTCAATAAATACTTCTTATATATTGTCTAGAACTCCTGCCTGCACACAATTAGCCCACATCCTGCCTTTTCAAACTAGTCACCATGACTAGTTTTTGTTTTATTTTTTGGTTTGATTTTGTTTTAATTTGTGTTTGAGCTATGCTTCTGCTTCAATGTCAGCAGCAAAAGGCACGTCCAGAGCTGACTCACTCTCTTCTCAGCCAGGTGAGCTGAACCTGAGATATTCTACATATCTTCTAGTGGAGCTCTGGACAACTTTGATTCCTAGTGCAACTTCTTCAGCTTGACTTTTAGTCAGGTAAGAGTAAACTGTAAACTGGAACAGGAGGAAGCTCACCTTCTTCCTAACTTAATGACAATCTCCCTCCCCAGCTGTAATTATAAAGTAGATAATAAGGCTTCTTCTAATATACTCACTATATATTTACCTTAAGATGATTTTCTTGCATATTGGTAATATTGGTCTGTTAGACCTTCTGTAGTGAGAACTGTCTTTTTTTTTTTTTTTTTTTTTTTTTTTTTTTTTTTTTTTTTTTTTTTTTAACTTTTCTGTATATCATGGTGCAACATCATCACAGCATTATGGAATTATAGAAGAGTTTGGGTTGGAAGGGACCTTTAAAGGTCTTCTAATCCAATCTCCCCTGCAATGAGCAAGGACATCTTCAACCAGCTCAAGTTGTTCAGATGGCAAAAAGCAGTAACATCAGAAGTGTTGAGCTACATTACTGTCAAAAGTACAAATGATAAAATGACATTCTATCACTTTGAGGAAGCTCAGTATAATTCCTCTTTCTTTCCCACAAGAATTTGAATATGATTAGTAGTATTTATAAAGTCTAATGTAAGGATTTCTGCATCTGAATTTCCTACCTTGCTACCAGACAAGTGTACATTTGAGACATTTCTTGCTCCACAGAGATTTTTTTCTCAGAAATGAACATACTCACATTCTATAACTTTCACAAGAAATTTTCATAGAGTATATAAAATAAAACTTTTTTTTTTTTTTTCAGTTAAAGACTTACATTATCTCATTGTGGTTTTGGCGGGTTTTTGTTTGTTTTTTTGTTTTTTTAAAATTGTGTCTTTAAAAAAATAAATAAGGGCCTTTAGGCACTGAAGTGCTTGTCTGGTGCTCCTTTTAACTGAAGCCTGCAGTGCAATATCTATCTGACAGCTGCTCATGGTCAGAGTTTATTTAACAATTGCAAAGCTGTCACAGCAAATGGGAGCTCCCATGACTTAAAGAAGCAGCAGTCATTTCTTTTTTTTCCTGCAAAGGGCACCAATACAAAGCCTGTACAAAAGGCTGGTTTGTTCCTATCATTATTAGTTTGGCACAAACATTGCAATGGATGTCCTATGGAAAGGTGATTGTGTTCTGCAGGACAATTGACTGTAACCTCCTTCTCCCACACACAGGTTGTCCCTGTATGAGGCAGTGACAAGACAAAAGGAGTGTGCACATCCCTTCCCACAGCAACTTCCAAGTGATCTGAATGATGGAGGGAGCTGTCTGATTAAAGACAGACAGACACGGGTCATTTACTGAGGGATTGCAAGGTGCAACCCTGCTCCTGTCACCTGGGCTGTGATCACACTGATGATAAAATAGCCAAAACTCTGAAGAGACATCCATCCACATTACGTGATTAGCCAACCCAGTGATACAGCTATTTTGACAGCACAGGAAGATTTTGTTTTCTTTTTTTTTTTTTTTTTTTTTTTTTTTTTTTTTTTTTTTTTTTTTTTTTGGTTGTTGGGTTTTTTTGTTGGTTTGGTTTGGTTTGGTTTTTTATTGGGGTTTTTTTTGTTTGTTTTTTAGCAGGACAGTTATATTTGCTAAAGTCAAAGGATTTTCACAGGTACATCTCTAGCCACTCTCCAGGCAGAACTAAATATAGCAGGTGCTAGACTAAAAGATCTTTCTTTTAGTTTCATTAAAAATTATTTTTATATTGAATCTGTACTTGCAGAACAGAGCATTGCTCAATTACAAGGGTAAGAGAAATCAGGACCTCTTGATGCAGAGTAACCTGCCTGTAACCTTTTTTTCCCCTGATGAAACTGATGCAGTATTTTTCTGCTGACTTCAAGGAAAGTAGATTTGTGCAATGATATGCCATATCTTTGTAGACCACTCACGCTAATTTAAGGTCCATTAGCTGACTTCTGCTTGGATAATGTATTATAATCTAAAGAGGCAAGGATAAACCCTAACTCTGACAATCAAAGTCACTTGGTAGGTTGGCAATCCACATCCAGTTCTCTACAGTTAAGATTACATTCACCTCAAGTTTCTTTTTAGTTCTTGTATATAAAAATAGCAACAACTGAAGTAATGAAAGCTGTCAGTAGTGAGAGGAAGAAGTGTTTTCAAAATAGGTCAATATTTCTCTGATTATCAGAAAGGAAAAAAAATATATAACACACTGCCACGATTCAATTGAAAAGTGGTGTTTGGAAAATGAAGATAAATGAGATTAGTTTAGGAAACTGAGATAGTAAGCCTTGCTATATATTTTTCCATGCTAATGCCACCTAATTTTCTTGCTCAGAAAAAAACCTTCACTTTCAGGTTTAGATGTTTTTTAGAAGATTTGCTGTTAGTGAAGGAGGGGGGAAAGGCTACAAAATTACCATAGCAGCAGGCTTCACAACCATTCCTTGTCATTCTTAGGCAACACCAAAGGACAAACAGAAATTCTTATAGTAATTTATAGAAGGCATGTGAATGGAAGTTACAACAGAATTACTAACCTTCTACCCAGAAATTACCCATGTTGCTACATTTACACCTCTCACTGCACAATTAGTGATTTTAAATACCACTGTATTTTTTTTTTTCATGACCTAAGCTGACAGCAGTCATCTTTCAGGTATGGGGACAAATGGATAGATTTATAGACAACCATACTTTTGAATGAGAAATAAAGGCATATTTTTTGAAATACTGAAGAAATTTTCATAATGTACCAAAATTCCACCAATTCTAAAGCAGAATGAAAGAGGCTTCTATGAAGAAACTGATGCAAAGAGCACTAAAATCCCATTGTTATCTGATCAGCCTCTCAAATCTCCAGTCTTTCTCCATAGACAGAAAATAAATAGAGAAGGATTAGATAATTTAGATGTGATATAAAAACACATGAAGCCAAAGAAGTCAATCTGAAGTTCTGTGAATTTTCCAGATCTTACTACAATGTTTGTAATAGTCCAGCTAGATTCCACAGAGGGGATTCAATTTCATTCTCCAAACACAGGCTCACCTCATTCTATGACTTGTATGGTTATGAACACCTCAGGGTGATATACAGTCCCCCAATACTCCTTTTATTGTTGTTGAAAATGTGCTAATGTGCTATTTGAAGGTACTTATAACTATAAAGTGTAAGTACTACACATAGTAAGTAACACTTTGAAATGAAGGTAAGGATTCAGAAATTTAAGTGAAAAGAGATGTGTTCTGCAAGTGTTGAAGACCCTCCTTTTATTCCAATGCAACAATGATAAAGGAATATATATCAAGTGCTAATTATCTGTTGAAATTATATCATATAATTTTGTATAAATGTTTGGAAGAATGTTTGTGTAACAAAAGCAAAGCAAAGATTAATTCATGACATTTGGTTGTACTGAGAGGAAAATGTGATCTCTGTGCATCAAAATGGATGCACAAAAACTTCTGCATCTTCTGCTCCACAGGAAAGGATATTTCCTTTGTTGGCAAGAAGAAAAATTAGTACTTTGTTTCTTTGCCCTCTTTGACCATCTCATCTTCCTTAATGTGACAAGCTGCTGGGCATGTAATCTTGCAAGGACCTTCCAGAAACAAGATACCCCTAATGGTCAAGGCCCGATGTCCCCTTCTGCTCTCTCCTGTTTTCAAAGTGTAAAATCCTTGCTTGGAGTAGTTATTTTACTTTTCTCAAATGGAAACGTTTGGGAAGCAAGAAAATTTCTCTGTCATTTCTGTCATTTTGTAGACAGAAAATATCAATGTAGACAGAAATCTCTTCAGGATATATTTGATTCTCAGTAGCAGACATCCTAATGCTCCAACTTGAGGGTTTTAAGCTTTTAATTTACATAGTTAGGCCATCCAGTCACAGAAGGTACAACATTTTTCCATTTTTTCCCCCCAAAAAAAACTCCTTCTCCACACGAACACAGTTCATCTCCATCACAATCTTCTCAGAACAAGGTCTCAAGGAGCACTCACAAATGACTGCTCTACCAACTGTTCTTTCAAGGACTCCCCCTGTACCACAGATAAAAGGGAACAAGGAAGACAGAGATGCAGCATTGGTACAGACAGAAGGAGAAGGAGTAGCTCTTTGACTGAGTCAGTAGCTCAGGGTATTTAAATTCCACCCCAGACTTCAACGAGAAAGTCAGTGGCAAGTCAATGGTGCATGGCACATGAAGGGCAGATCCATTTGCACCCTTCTCTATGTACTATTTTTTTCAGAAAAAAAACTGCTTTGAGAAGAATACTGAGTCCCAGTGGCAGGTTCCAAGATGGAAATGGTCAACTGTGAATGGCACCATGAGCTGGTTAGCCTTTGTCTCATTGCCCAGAGAAGCAGAAATCTTTGTCCATTCTCACCCAGGCCTTCTAGGCCAAACTAACTCCTCCACCCCAACTTCTCTGTTGGAGCACAGCCTGAATGGTTGTTTTGCTCTCACCTTCCAACAAAACCCTGCCTAAATACCTCCATCAGAAGGCTTCACAGATGGATCTGGGAAGAGCCCCCTCTGACCCAGAGGCTGGACCCACTGACCGCTGCTCATTCTCACTGAAATAACCTCTCCTCATGTTTCAACTCTTCATCTGTAATTTTGCTTTACATTTTAACAAGTGTGCAGCAGATTCTTCAAAGCATCCAGATGTCAAGCGGAAATGATCAAGTAATGCCTTCAACATGGTGTCCCACTGTCAAGAGCACGGTCCTATTATTTTATAACCACGTTCAGTATGAGCCAAGTGCCTAAGAGGTGTTTAACTACTCATGTTCATAATTATAGTTTCTGCTTCACAAATATTTCCCTTTACTTTGCCAAAAGTGTTCTTTTACAGTCTAAAGCTTCCTAGCAAATAACATGAAAAATATCCTCTCAAGGAAATTACAGTTGCACAAAGTATCATTTAATAATTTAAGCTTAATCTGTAATGCAAACCTGATACAGTCAGCTGCAAAATTGCTATAAGCTGTAAAAAGGACTCCTTAAAAATGATTATGCTTTAATTATCAAAGATTATACTGCTAAAACAGTTCAACAGAGAAGACACAACAAATTTTCAGCTCAAATGACTGCCAGCAGAGCTCAGATATGTTTCATTAAAGGCTTTTGCAACAAGATATATGTGTAGTATCATTTATAGCTTACCATTGAAAAATCAATCAAACTTTCCAAATCTAGTTACCATTTTTGTGACTGAGAAATATAAATTCAGAATCAAGAATCCCTATTTTGCTTCTAGTCTGTACCAGATTAAAAGCAATCATTTAGTTTTAAATTGCAATGGTCTAACATATGGTCAAGGATATAGATCTCATGGAGGAGTAGGCGCTGATGGAGAACCTGGATGTATTTGCACCTACCAGAGACCCTCTAAAAGATCAGGTAATATGTCTCTCATCATCTCTTTGCTTCACCTCTGATAACTAGAATTTAAAAGAGTGTCCGATGCAACTGGACACTCTTTAATGCAATCTGGTCTCAGTTAAATCTCTGCAGTAAAAACAGATATTCCACTAAAATTATGCATGTAATGTGGCAAGAAGGAGACTGAAATCGAATCTCACATACATTTGTGCAGTTATTCCAGTACTTCAACAATGGAACCTGGATTAGAAGCTAGTCCTTATGCAAATTAAGATGTAAATGCTGCTATTTTTGATGGTTCTGTATTATACGGCAAATCTGTTAATAGCATAATGACTTTGGAGACTAAAAAAGCATGTCTTAAAAATGATTGAAAAATAAATCTCAGTTGTAATGGAATTTTACAAAGTGCTTAACAGAACAATTTTGCTAAGACATTTCAGGCAAACAATTACTTTATCAGTTGTGTTTAACATATCACACTCATACTTAAACCATAATTTATATTGAAATTGCTTCTTCCTCACACTAATATGCATTACATTTTAACACCATTAAAAAAAGCTATTAAAATATGATACATTGGATATCAGTAAAGAAGGGATTAAAGGAAAAAACTGAGATTCATATAAGCCAGGAACATATTCATAATCATGTATGTGCACCCATTCAACTGAATATTTCATCTAAGCCACCCAATTTATGCCCTAACGACTTCAGTATCTTGTTTTCATGCATATTTAATTCAGAAGCTGCACATATGGACTGGACTTGTCTGTTCACATTGGACAGTATAGGCCACCTCAATAAGACACATACATTTATCTCCTTAAAGCATGCAGCTGGTTTGATCTGTTGTTTTGGGTTTAAGTTATACTTACAGGAAAGCCAAGATAAGCTTTGAGAGAAATGACCCCATGTTCACCCCATTATGTCATCACCCACACTTCTGAGGAACTGAGCAGTAAAGCTTCCCTTGATGCAACACATGGATGCAGTCTTCAGTCAGTGTTTCTCACTGACTTTCAGAGAATTGAGGAATGAAACAGCACCCTTATTAAAAAACAAATTTGTTTTTTTGTTTTTTAAATTTTGGCAGGGGGTTAGTGGGAAAAAATAGTATTAAAGTCCTCTGCCCCTCATAGAATATATTAGGCAAGTGCAACTAAGGTGATGACAGCATCATCGGGGAGCTGAGTTACTCATTCCTCTATTTTTATCTGATTGTTTGATGTAGGTTTTGGCTGTAGCAGCAGAAGTCCAACACCCAGGACTGACACTGGCACCAGCAAAACCCTGAAGTACCCAGCCTGTGCTTTGCTGCAGGGAGGTACAGGGGCAGGTGATTAATTCCCCCTATGCAAGTCACACTAATCACAGAATTGAAGAATGCAGCAGAATTGGGAGGCTGCACTCAGGTCCTGGACAGCAAGTCTACCTTTTCTGAGTTTGCCACTTGCCTAAATGTAAAAGCTAAAAGTAAACATTGAGAAATGCTTAAAGACAATCAGATGTTTATGTGCTCTGAAAAGTAGGCCATGACTGTATATGGAGAATCTTCCTTAAAAGTTTGTAGGAAATCGTTAAAATTACTAAAAAGATACATTATTTATAACAGTTATTTAATATGAAATTCATACTGAGAATATTCTATGATCATTTAAGCAGTAAAAAAAAGAAACAAAGGGTGATGTAAAAAGTGTAGGAGTTTTTAACACAACTACGAGCTGTTTGTTACCGAGCTTCAAATTTTATAACCTCCTTTCAAATGCATTTTTCTGTAGTGTTGATCCCCATATTTTAATAATGCCAAGGCTGCATAAATAAAACATCTATTACATCAGATATCAGAATGTCACCTTATGATAAACCTGTGTAGTCTAAGAAAAAAACCCACTTGACTCCAAATATACACCATCAATGTAAAGCTACTCTTCCTCTAATTTATTATATTTTTAAATTATAAAATACTTTTAAAAATTATTGTTGTACAATGTACTCCAAAGCACATTACTTGAAAGCTGCACATCCAAATTATTCAGCTATTTCCTTTGCAAATATATTCTTTCTCTCAAAGCCTGACTTCCAATGTGCAAAGCTGTCACCACCCTAATGTGCCACTGTTGTGGCATGTGTAGTAATAGCATGTAGAGTAATGAAGAAACTTCCTTTTTGGAAAGACCTAAATTGACTCCATATTCTGAAAGATAGGCACAATCTGCATTCAGTGCTGCTGTTAAAAAAAAAAAAAAAAAAAAGTAAAATATCACAACAGAAGATGCAAAGCAGAGATTTTTGCGCAGGCAAAAGAATGGCACAGAATATTAAGTTCCTACAGAAATTAACATCAAAATTAGCATAGCCACACTGTCTTTAAAGTCTTCCCATTTCACAAAGTCACGCTGAATTACATGGAGTTTTTGCTAAAGGCGCAGCTGGCACGTCGTTGTTCCTGGGATGCAGATGCATATTAATGGCTGTGTGAAAAGGATAACAGTATATGAGAAATAAGTAACGAGTTCTTTTCCTCCTGTTCAAGAGGTTGTCAGTGTGTTCCCCCCACACAGACTGTAGTTTGCTGTCATGAAAAGAGGAGGTCAGGACTCCTGATCACAGGATCAGGACAGTGCCTGCACAGGCTGGTGCAGGAGAACCTTAGATGAATTAAACCCATGGGTGATTCTCCAGGGTGTTAGAGCAGCTGTGTATCAGAAGCATACTGAAAACTACCAGAAAATTCCAATGCAATTACCCTGTAAAGAACCAGCAACAACCAAAACCATATAGTAATCTTTGCTTTAGAAAATTAACCTTTAGACATGGCTGGTGTTAGGTGTTACAGACCAGTTCAGTCTTAAACAACTGTGCAGGTCTTATATTTCTGCTCTAATTCTCCATTTGTGATGTATGGTACTTTTTTTAAATCTGAAGAAACTGGAGATTTGAAGGATAGTGTTTAATGTCATTATCTGAGCTATGGGAAAGCCTTGGCTTCATTCTTTTTCTTTTAAAGAACTCTTATAGATAGCTCATGGATTACGTACATAAACCTTAGAAAAATAAGAGTTCACGTTCATGATGTTTGGGTTTCACTTTTGAAAGGCTGTTTGAAGAGACTGCAAGTGTTTGATTCAGAAAGCTCAGGCACAGAAATGGTTTCCAACTGTGCACACGGGGCTAAAGGGCTGTAAGGGTCACTTCACAGTAAAGCTGAACAAGAATGACACTAAATGTAATTCAGCACTAAAACAATTCCTTCTCAAAGCAGCTTCGCTCTCCTTTCTCAGGCGGGGGTAAATGCTTGAAGGTCAGGAGGCCACAGTGCTTGTCAGTGCATTCAATGCACATTAAAAAGACAGGCTATTAAGGAAAGGTCTCTGACATTTACTTGGGAGCCAACCCTCCCCTCTTCCAGTTGTCCCCTTCCCCAACACATTCTCTAATTAAGCATCAATACAATGCAATATAATTGATGTAGTAGTCATTACTGGGAATTGCCCATTCTCCTATCAAATCAGAGTCTAGAGAAAAGGCCATGTTTGAAATGGGTGAACTTAATTGCCCGATGGTCCCCAAGAGGGTTGTACAAACAGATCAAGACATCACACACACACCACTGATCTCAGCTGTGACACAAGCTTTTTGTCACTCCCTCATCCATCTTTGCTTACTAGGGATAATGGTGGCTGGATTCGACACTGGACAATTTAATAAATAAGAGCACTGGATGTGTTTCAAATGAAGCATCCCAGAATGCAGGATTTAGTGACATTTTGATTAAAGGTCCATACATAACAAAGGCTTTTCATGAGGCAGCTGCTTAAAAGACAATCTATTTGAGCAAAACCAGAGCAGAGTAGCTGGTATCCCTTGGCAATTTACTGTGAAACATTTGTTTGCTTCACAACGATCTGGTTCACAATCACTGCGCTTGCATGGTTGGTTGATTAAATCAGTATCTCTAGCAGTCATTAAACAGAGCAAAGGAAAAGAAGTCAACTGCTAAAGTAATGCCTTTTTGTGTTATGCAAAACTGACATGTCAGGGAGGTGCTTTCCTTTTTCTTTTCCAGCACCTTGTTCTCTGTTTCCAATTCCCAGTGAAAAGCACTGTTTTAAGTTTCAGAGTCATAAACAGTATTAGATTAAGAAAAGTATTAATCCAGAACAGTGGTGTTAGCTGTTCTGAAGGAAGTGCACTACCAACAATTTACTAATTGATTACAGATTCACTGATACTGATCTAGGAAAGTAGNGAAGGAAGGAAGGAAGGAAGGGGGATATAAGGGTTTACAAATAGAAACAACAATAATTCGAATGTGATCATGCAAAGAACACAAGCCTCCACCTCAGGCTGCCTCTTCCATGCTGCAATCTGTACTGTCACAAGTAAAGAGATGCTTTGGTTCCAACCTGAGTTATCAGAAGTAGCTACAGAATATTTAAAAGACACAGATGGGAAGTATTTGGGCAAGAGAAAATAAGAAAGTAAGAAATAGCTTGATAAGCAGGGAAAATGTCAACTCTGGGGGGTCACACTGCATTTATTTAGGCCTGGCTGGGTGTCAGTAAGTAGAAGGGAATAATAGATGGCAGGGACAGAAAGCAAGAATGAAGGGACAGCTCTTATATTACAAAAGCACAAACTAAAAATTGAATTGCTTCATTTAGATAGTCCTCTGTAAATAAGTGCATTTCAATTTAAAAAAAAAAAAAAATTATAAAATGCTACCCAAGGCAGTTTCCAAATTGCTTAGTGCAAAAGCTGTCGATATAATTAGAGGAAGATGAAGGAATCTTTTAAGCTAGGTGCAGTTTCTGTATTTCTCTTCGTTGTCAAGACTGCAACACAATTTTGCTGTGACAACATACAAGATTCCAAGGATACACTGAATGCTTCAAGAGCTCTGAATATGTAACATTCTCCAGATGGGAGGGGAGGCAAAAACTTTTGTACAACTGTGTTCACCATGAAGATAGTTCAGAAACAGCAGAGCCATCCATGTCTTTGCCAGACACTCATTCACAGTGTCACAATCTGTACAGTTACCTTCTCCATAAGCATAATTCTCATAATTTTCTTTTTACTTTTCTCTGCATCTGACAGGTTCAGCTAGCATTTTCTATATCAAAGTTTCTTCTTACCTCTTCCATTACATGCATGTTAAAATAAAACTCACAGCATGGTAAGGTGTATTTCAAAATACTCTCTCACACAGAGGTATTTTTCATTAATTTGTAGTACCTGAACACCTTACACAACATGTGTAACTCAAATAAAACTGCTTGCAACCAAGCACTAACCCAATTAGCTAAATTTTGTCAATGATTCTAGTTAGATTGCACAGAAATCATCAATCAGGCCTCAGATTCAAGGAGTTTGAAATGTATTTATGCTTACACGTAATATTCAGAACATTTTTATTTTACTTTGACTTTAACTGGGTTATTTGAGAGAGCTCACAACAGCCCTTTAAGTATTAGCCCAGCTTCAGGAGGTCCTAAAAACAACCAACCCTCTCAATGATTTTACTATCTGAAAGCTAGGCAGCAGTAACAGGCAGATGCTTTGTGTGCAGACAAGATACATTAATCTGGCAAGAACTAAGAGTGGTTTGTTTGACTGATACACCTTTAGTTCTCTGTTACATGATTATAGATAGAGGCTGAATCTGGACTGCAACTTTACACAGTGCTTAGTGCTACAGAGCACAGATGCCATCTCTGAATGTTTCCCTAGTAGAATGCTGAGATATTATTCATTGTCTAAAGAATCTGTGTACCCAGCCTCCATCACATTAATGACAACTGAAGGGACATTTGTGTGATCTACTTTAGATTCTTCTGTAGGTTTTCTAAATTTCCTATTTAGCATTTTCTAAATTTCCTGTTAGGATTTCCTATCTGCCTCTTGCCATTGTGTGGGTAAGTCAAGGGCATGAACTGGGCATTCTGAGCTGTGCCTCAGGATTGTATCATGGGCTACATAGCACAGGAGCTTTCACAAGACTCTAAATCCTCATGGTTGTTCTGCACAAAAACCCATTCCTACACTAAACTGTCAATCTGCCTTTCCCAACAAAATCCCTCTCTCAAGTTCAAGTGAGAGTTTGAGAACGGGCCAGCCTGCCCCATCCACAACCACCCGACCTGTGTGGCTGTGGCAGAGGGTAAACAGAGACATCTGATCAGCTTCCATTTGCAGAATTAGCACATCCTTTCTGTGTACTGGCAATCGTGATTGCAGAAGGCCATCCTGAAAACATTCTGAGATCAGTTGATGTTTAAAAGGCCCTTAGCATAAAACAAAGTAGCACAATCAAAATTTTATCAATTCCTTCCCCTTTCTAAGCATGTCGCTGAAACATAACCTTTTCATTTAGAATAGAGTGCAGTGCTATGTGAGATCTGTTGCCTGCAGTACAACTGATGATACTTTAGACAAGAAGGATGAGATAGCTTTCAGTCTTACAAAGGTAGCAGACCACTTTAATGAAAGTTTAGAATTTGTGTTTAATATTTCATCAACTTAATACTTTGATTTATGTAGGCTACTCTGTGTCCTCAAAGGGAAAGAGGAGAGTACTTTCACAGAAGAGCATTTGGGAAAAAAATGTTGATATTTCTAGTCAAGTTAAACTCCTAATTGTGTATAAATCTTTTATAGTTCTCCTGTTTCTCTGAATAAATTACTTTCACATTGCAACAACAAAATCAGACATTTATAAACCTTGGTTTATGATTAAAACTCATCATAAAACACCAGCTTCTCATAATTTCCAACAGAAAATTCTGTTTTCTGTAGAGAAACAGAAATAGTGTCAGACATCGAGAGAAGGATTACTGCACACACAATATAGGTCTATTATCACTGTAAAAATCCTTTACTGAGACAGTTAATAGCAGTACTTGATAAAATAAATGGAGGCAAAACACGAAAAGGCCAAAGAACAGAGTAACAGATTTCAGCACAAAAGTAATGAAATCCTTAGAGATGGTGTCATATTTGGGTATCTGCACCCTAAGCAGTGTTAGCTGAGAAGAAAGGTCCATGTATACAAACATTAATATCGCAATACAAAGGGTTTCTCCATACACACTCTCTTTTTATAGTACACCACACTGAGATATTGAAAAAGTGCTGTAAAAGTATCTGATGGCTATTGGCTTTCCTATGCAAGCAAGGTATTGGCAGCTCAGTTACCATACCCTTGACAATGCTAGATACAAAACAATCAAGTAGCATGTTCTGGACTAGCAAACTGTGAAACCTGTCACTATTATAATGAGATTGCAGTATTCTCTCTTCTCCACTTCTGATGGGACACCCTGAAGTTGTCTCCTGCACCACCTAAAATTACTTAATGTTTAGCAAATGCACATTTACGCCTTTGACTGTTGACTTTTGACATGTCCTTTCAAATGCCAATCCAAACAGCATGTCAGCACAAGGAGCCACATCATCATTCACACAGTCCATTGGCAGTGGTCTCAAGGAGGGAAAGTGGGCAGATCGACTTTGTTCCCACAAAAAAAAAGTAAGTGACCTATGAAATGTGAAGTTGACCTTTTATTTGTTATCAGTCATCCGGACAAGTGAAAGGGACCACCCTCTTTGTTATGCTTATTGCCCTTTTGTCAACACTACAAGCTCCAAATAGGTATTTCCTGAAAGGCTAAACAAATTACAACTGACCTGTCAAATCATAAAGGAAATCATGGCAGAACCATGAAAAGAATCACCATCCTGGTCATGGCTTCACTAGACTTTTGGGTGAATAAGTGGGAGCAGACATATCAGTTCTGCAAACCCCCTAGCCTCCCCAATCCCCTGACATTCAGAGCAAAGCAGGAAGCAAAGCCATTCAGAGCAGTTGTCTCTCTCCACATCCACTCAAATCAGCACTTGGTGCAGTAAAAGAGTTATCTCATGCTACATTATTTTGCAGTACATTTACTCTGGTATAAGTTGATTGGGTTTAACAACTTCCACAGCAAGCATGACATGGCAATACCAAAAGCCAAATCCTGCTATTCCACTATGAAAAACTGACATTAACCAATATGCCATTTAAAATTTCAAAAGAAAAACCAACAAATAGCTTTGTATGGGGCTGTATTTAAATAAGCCATTATTTCTTTCCAAAGCTATCTGAATGTGGATGAAACAAGATGCTCCCTGCTCCTTTCCAAGCTTGCCTCTCCCATAAGCACAGGACAACTCAGAGACAAACAGTTCTCTGATTTCCCCATGCCACTTTCAGGAACTCCAAGCCAGAGGATCTCATGGAGCTAATTCTTCCAGAGCTGTGTTTACTCACACCTCCTCTAGGGAAATACCACTCCTTACACAGCCAGAAAGCTTAACACTTGATTTCTCATACAGGGCTTTTTTTTATTCATGGCACCATGCCAGCAAGCCTAAAAACTGGAGAAGTGCTGAGGTTAGCTGTCTTGTAGCCTGATCTGAATAATCCAAACTATGGCTCTATTTTACACAGAATTATGAAGTTCCTCATGCATTGGCTCATGCCCTCTTCCAACAGTCCTCAGCTTGTATCATATAGATACCACTTGGTTCATCAGTTTAGCCAAATGCTGAACACACTCCCAAGCTTCAGTTACCAGCAAACAGCATGAGCCTCATTTGTGCTGTGCTGTTCTATTCCCTCTGAGATGTCTCTTGGTCTGCACATCTTCTGTGGTTTGTGTGGACTTATGTTAATCCTTTGGGAGTCCTTTCTGTGACTATGCACAGCCTACTCAACAGTTTAACTGCTTCATCAGCCATGTACTCAAGTTCCCATTACTTAGGAGTAAGTCCATGCATATGGTTGACTTTGTGAAAAAATGGATGATATTACACGTTCCTTTCGGCCAAATTCTACTGATCCAGTAAAAATCTTACTGCAAATAATTCCACTGTTTAAGGGCTTAAATGACAGGATTCTTTCACTGCATTCACTGAAGCCTATCTAAAGAGAGAAAAAAGGAGTTACCAGTAGGTATTTCAGTAAGTCATTTTTGTTTTTTACAAAATAATTTTGAAAATGTTAAAGCAAAGTTACACACGTGCTCCAGACAAAACTGAACCATTTTCATTCTCCCAAAAATTCATTAAACAAAGCGAAAGGAGGAAGAGTAACCAAAAAAACCCTCAAACCTGGTGGCAGAGAAACACAAAAATGGTGAAAGCACAGATATAATTTCTCTGTTGTCTGTACTTTTTTCACATAGCTCTGTTTCCAAAAGATGGAAATCTATAAAATACTTTCACCAACTTCTATTGGTTATTTACTGCCTTCACAATCACGATTACTTCAAGGATTCTATATAATCCATTACTTTAGGTAAAGAGCCACTCTAACTAATGATAGACATTAAAATTGCATGACTAAAAAAGGAAGCATCTCAAGGAAAATCACAGCACACACCCAAAATGTTCAACACAGTCTTTGCGTGTTAGCAGTAAACAACCAGAATTCCCTGCAACAAAATGAACACTTTACTGCATGAAATAAAGGCATTCATAATATGGAGCTTGACAGGCTGGAAGCAACCAAACAACAGTAATTGCAGCTTCTGTTTGAAATTCTTTTGGGGAATTTGATGAGCTCCTGTTTCAATACTGTGTGCTTTAAGATAAATTACAGCAATGGATATTTGCACTGAAGTGTTCATGTAGGACAGCCACCACTGGATGGATATAAGAATTCACCAGACAGTGCTCATTACAAAACCATAAAATAGTTCTCACAACTATTTTTCAAAGGTTTTTAAAATGTGATGCAATTATATGCAGAAAAGTAATAAAGCATTTCTAACTTTCAGTAGCAAAATGAAACTGCATAAGAAATGTTAGTATTTTCACAGTAGTTTTAAACAAATCTCTGAGTTCTTTAAATGGCTGCATATGTCTGTGTATGTATCTGTATACAGACATATAACTTTACATATAAACACAACTTTACAGAGAAGTCCTTTGCAATAATTCATTAATAAATCAAAGGATAATTTCCCAAAACATTTTAGCAGTAACAGAAGAATGTAATAGTTACACACGTCAAATTCACAGTTATTCTGGAAATTGCTTAGAAATAAATACAAACAGTTAATGGATATAGTTCCACTATTTCTCACTCTCTGTTTTAAATAGAGGAGTTTTTCTCTACTCTCATAAAAGGTACTTAGCAAACTCATGTCTTTATTACTTTTTAATGTGTGTCAAACCACTGCTGTAAATAAACACATGTGAATTTCCATGGGAGGAGGGAGCGAGATTTAGAGACATACCTTTCAATATGTCACTCTATCAAGAAAATAAAGATCTAATACTTTTGTGTCAGACTATTAAAAATCCATTTTAATATTTCCCAATCCTTAACTTAGTCCTTAATCCTGTGAACTGTTCTGTATAAGAAGTCTCATGTAACTGCATGGTAACCAATAAAGGTAATGAGGAAAAATAACTTGCACCTTCCCACATGGAACGCAATGCAGAACTACAGACCAAATCTACAATTAATAGAGCAAAGAAGAGAAAGTGACAGCATCAGCTTCCCTGCACTAGCTAACAAAAATGGCCAAATTTCTACACTGTAGGGCATGTATCTGCTCATCATCCCACTGTGTATTTCCTATTCATCTCATACACAAGTTCCACTCAAGGCATTAGAAATCCAGTGCAAAGAAGAGCTCCATGGCAAGAGCTGGAGACCTGCAATGCAGACTGGTGAATAGATTTGTGCTGCTGTTTCAGCCTGCATTTTCTCATGTAGATACAGATTATTCTGATAAGCAAAAGAGTCATCTAGGGGCAAAGTTTGACCTGTATATACCAGTTTAATGAAGAAAAGGGAAGAGCTCTTATATGCTTCAGAAGAACTAGCTTTACAAAGGTGTTGAAGCACACATAAAATTACCTATAAAAATATTGCTGAGACAATCTCTAACACACTATTGTAAAATTTGTATCTACATAAGAAATCAGAGCAGTGCTCCAAAAAGCCAGAATGGGTTGCATTTGTATTACAGCTGATAAAGCTTTGCCAGATAGAGAACCTAAAAACGTAACTTTTTTTTTTTTTATGTGTCTCCTGAAAAGAACAAGGATATTTCATGGCCAAGAGGGTCCATTAAATCAATGCAGGGATTTTAAGCATTAAAATTATCTTCCACATTTAGTACTGAGCAGAATCCATAGCTGATTTTCATGTGGAGAATATAAAAGGATGAGTAACTTAATCTCCATGTCAGCAAAGTACTGATAAAAAGACTGACATCTTACAAGATTATCAAATTTAAATATTGAAGCAGATAAGGTGTGCTACATGAACATTGACTACTTATATGAATGAGGACCCAAGTATTACAGAGGGTTTGAAGATAAGCCACAGAAATAAATGAGAGACAAGCTGGGAGAATGAGGCTTGGAGAAACTTGGCACACACTGGTAGTAAAAAACAGCTTACTGACTTGGACAGATATTGTTCTGGGGTTCTACAACATGCTACAGCAGCAAACACTGAATTTTATTGGAAATTATTATTTCTTCTGCAATGACATAGGCAAGCCATAACCCACGCTATCTGACAACAAAATCAGGGAGTACAAAGATCATCTCTCCAGCAACGAGTCATCAGTAAAAGTGTGAATCTTCTTGGGAAATTCTGCTTCGAGCTGGCTGGAGAAGAGCCATTTCCACCGTACAACCTGTGTCAGCTCTGCCTGCTGGCCAGGCTGTCACAGCCTGCCTCCCCTTGTGCCCCATGAGCCAGCCCAACACTGCTGCTCCTGGGCTCTCCAGCAAAGTGAGCTTGTGTTTGCCCACACACACACTGACAGCCTGAGGAACACCCTGGTCATATGCAAAACCCTCGTGTTCCTGTCAGCTTGTCACAGCTCAGGTGCAAAGCAGAGCTGCCATGTGTCACACACGAGACACGCAATCCCTGCTGACAGAATGTGTCCTTGCAGGGGAACACCTGAACAGCCCTGGCAATGCAACTGTCTCACAGCATCTCACCCTCTCAGCAGAGGGCTTTGGACAGCTATCAAAACAAAAAGAATCACACAGATACCAGTAGCAATGCAGATGTTAAGCAGTTGCGAAAAAAAATTAAAACCACACAAAACTTAATGCTTGCAAAGGGTTAGCTCACACCAGAATTTGGCCTGCAGGCTCACAGCTTTGTTAATTATTACAAACATTATCAACCTTGAGAAGTGATACCTGGGCTTACTGAGGATATTCTATCCATTCCTTATGTTAAATAGAAACTCAGTTTTTTTTTTTCTTGGTGAGTAAAACAGTGTGCAAAGTGAGAAAAGGAAAAAAAATTAAAAAAGAAAAAAGGGAAAAAAATTTAAAAAATAAAAAAGAAAAAAAAAAAGAAAAAATAAAAATTAAAAATTAAAAAAAAGAAAAGAGAAAAAAAAGAAGAAAAAAAAAGATAAAAAAAGATAAAAAGAAACTATCCTGCCAGAAATCTGCAGCACAAGCAAGATAACTACTCTGCTAACAAATTACTCCACTGGAACCTCACCATATGTTGCTTGCACAGTATCTGTTGATATTTAGGCTTCAGGCAGCCACAGAGAGATTTAGAGAATCCTGATGCTGCAGCAGAGGTGTAAAACTTTTATTAAATATCGTATTTAAGAAAATGACCTTCAAACAAATTGCCTGGCACATACTCTGACCCTCATGCAGAGTGGTAAAGTATCTTGGCAAGCCAAAGCCCCAAGACTGAAATACTATTGAGTGCAGAGTAAAACTTCAAGAGCAATATGATTTTTTTCTGTCTTTATAGAACCTGTGCCAATGTTTTACCTGTCACAGGAGAGTAAGTGTGAACATCACCTCTACCCATTTAATTTTGTCTTTCTGGCATCGATTCCAAAGGGCCTGTAGTTCAACCAGCTCAGAAACCAGCAGCTTCTTTATCAGTGAAGACATGACATTGCAACTCTCTAATATTGGCCCTGTCAATATCCCATAACCTGTGGCCTGAGAAACCATTTCTAGAGGCAAAGGGACATTCAGATCACAGTGCTGTCCACTCCTTAGTCTATTGAGGGAATCATGCTCTGCCCTGCAGGTCCAGTGCCATCCATTCTGGTAAGGGACTGATGGGGTTAGTGCAGACTGCCAGTTCCCTCTGCTGCTGGGTGGAAGCAGCTGGGATTTAGCACAAGGACTAACAGGGTTGTGGTTCCTGGGGAGAAGAGACCTCCATGTCATATTAAATATCCAAATCTTCCACCTTCATCACATTCAGAAAAGCAATGTGCTCTCTGTTGTACATAGGCAACCACTCTTTAAATTTCTGCCTTCAAACAGGATTTTTTCTAGAAGTGACAAATCAGGTTTGCTTGGAAAAATGTCATAAAAATTCATTAGCACACTATAAAAAAAACCATGCAATATCTGGACACTAACTTCATGAAAGCCTTTGCACTGAGACATTTCTGACAGTTATTTAGATTTAAAAACTTATTCTAAGTCCTTCATTTACAAATAATTTTTATTCAATAAAGATAATTAACAAGTATGAAAAATAGAATGTCGTAGCTATAAACAACATTTAAAAAAAACCTGACATGTTTTTAAATCTAAAAATTCCTTGTCAAAGTTTCTGTTTATTCCTTTCCTGCCCCATTGGTTTTCTATGAGTTCCAGTTATGTCTACTATATGCAATGTAAAGCAAAACATCAATCTAAAGAGCATTTAAATATTTTTGAGAAGTTGGTAAAAATTTACCTTACCTTATTTACTATTTTCAAACAAGTATCTATTCACCTTTAAGTGTCAGCTGGGACTGACAATTTTCATTTAGTTCTTTTTTTGTATTTTTTCACTAAGGATGTAAACCTGAAAATTGAATTGGAAGGGATAGCTGAAGATAAAGAAATTCCTACCAAAATTCTTTGGACAACAAAGTAATTATTTTCAACTTACTCTTAGACAGAAGTTTAACTCTCATGCCAGTTAACACAAAAGATACTAATTTCATCAAAAAAAAAAAAAAAAGACAAATTGCTTCTGCTTATTTCTGCTTATTTGTGGTTGCACAACATGACGTGGAACTTACTCAGTTTACTGTGGAGAAAAGTTTTCATCTTTACTATGAAGACCCAGTAATTTCTAATTCCCAGAATTAGCTTTTGTTTCTTAGAGGGTCTAACACATAAACCTTTGTGTCTTACACAATTGAATGCTTGTCTTATATAAAGCCCTGTGATCAAAGTCAAGGCACATTTACAAGTTAGATCTTTCTGATTCTGAGGACACTGCACACTTGTATCATCATTCTGAAAAGGACATATTTAAGCAGCTTCTGTAAGGGTCAGTGACAGATAGAAGAAAACCTGCTAATAAAATAGAGGCAGAAATAAAAAAAAAAGGGATAAGTAGGGGCATTGTGGTGCTCAGGCTCCGCCAGCCAGAAGAACAATCAGGACAGATTATTGGCCTCTTCTCTTTCAGCCTCTTCAACACAAGACTGGCTTGAAAAACTGATCTTATTTAAAGAGGCTGAATGGAAATAAAATGCCTATGCCATGTGGGTAATCACTACTCTCTTCATCCTTTGAGTCTGAGCCCTTACTGAATTATGTCCTTCAGATGGTCAGGAAATTCTCTAATGAAACGTAGCCCCAGAGCTGGAGGAGGGGTCATGTGCTGACTACAGAAATTCCTGTGCAAGGTGTCACATGAACCAGAAAGTGAAATCAGGCTGCCACACTAATTTGTGCTCTAGGTCACCACACTAGCTGCTGCAAGTCTTGAAAGCCTGCTGATACAAATATTTTAAGTCCTTTATATTTTTTTTCCAGGAAAAGAGAAAATTCAGGTCATATGATTATGAACTTCACCATCATACCATAAATACATCAGAGCAAATTTCATCCTATTTTCCAAGAAAATTATTATAGGGTCATTGAGATGGTAGTACAAACTCTGTTATGAAACACCCACAACACAAATCTCCACCTACAACGGGCTCTTTCCACGTTGAACTCACATGGAAGGCATAGCCCAAGGAGAAAAATAATCATCTGCCTGCTAATTATGTGATTTTTGTTATCATTACTGATGCATTGTGACAAAGTCACATTCACTGGCTGTGAGCCATTTTGCTGTTCCCAGCCTGCAGTTATGTCACCTTTGTGGCACCAGAGCACCCTGTTTCACAGCACCCATAGATGGCAAGAAGCTATTTTGATCTTGCAGATGGGGGGGATAAGTAAAATAAAATATTGCAATAATAAAGATGATGATGGTTGCTGCAATTTTTTGCATAATATTTAGGTCTTGAGAATTTACTCTTGCCAATGGTTATCTATTCTACTCTCTGTTCTCACTTATGATCTAAAACCTTTTTGTATATATATTTCTCCTCCCTCCCTGCTCCTTAGTTTAAGGGTATATTTTTACTACTTTCTTCTGGAAATCCCTTTTCCTTGTTTATATCATTATCTTGAAGGTGTTTAGAGCATGACTGCAGTCTTCCCTCTTCTGAACTACATAGACTTACCTTTTTTAACCCTTTCCAAAGACTTACACTCCAATGTTTAGATCTTTAAAGAGATCCTTGCCTTATCTCCTGTTTTTCCATACTCTCATCCTTCCTAACAAGCTGCAGAGAAAAATCAAATTCACTGTGAAAGGTGGTGTCTACAAGTCTATATTTAATGTCCTAAATGTGTATGTTTTATTATCAAGACTTTTTTAAGAGTGCAATTATTCAGCACAGGTATGCAAAACATGGTGGAATAGACTGATTTTCAAACTGACTGAATGGTTACTTTTACAAAAGTCTAACCTCAAACACATAAGCCCAGAGGCACTTTGGGAAATGTAGAGATGCTTATCTAAACATTTTGTTTCATTTCTGAGACTTTTTCTTTCTTTCTGAGAGAATGTTTGTTTCCTGTAATGTTGCCACTTATCCACCTCATATCAGCTGTCTCCTTTTTTTTACCTGTCAGTACTTTCCAAATAGCTCTTCTCTCCAAAAAATTTACATATTCTTCTATCTTCTTCTCTCAAAATGGTTATTTTTAATGAATTAACAATGAGAACATTGCACAGGTCTTTCTCTAGACTTTGAAGACACTGTGCAGCAAGGTCAGCTTTGTTCATTTGGTACAGTCTGAATGCTCACAGTACCTAGATGCTGTTTCAATGGATGAATTTAGACTTTTATTATACATCTTCCTATCAATTCCTTCTTCCATTTTCTTTTGCTAAAAATGACTAAATTAAATTTAAAATCTTTGTTTTAGAAGTATTTCTAGTTACTTCTGTAATGCCAATTAAAATATTCTGTAATAACTCCTGACACCGTTTACATATTTTTCCAGAACAGAGCAATGATTTGATATCTCTCTTGCTCAGTCTCTGTTCTAATTTTTTTGTTGTTTTTTTTGGTTGGTTGGCTGGTTAGTTTGGGGTTTTTTGTTTTTCCTCTTCCCTTAAAATATCAAATACTTCTTCTGACACTTAAATTGTGCTGGTTTGGGGTGGACTAGAGTTAATTTTTTTCATAGTAGCTGGTAGGGGGCTGTGTTTTGTGTTTGTGCTGGAAACAGTGTTGATCGTCCAGAAATATTTTATTTTTTACTGAGCAGTGCTTGCACAGCATCAAGGCTCTTTCAGCTTCTCACCCCACCACCAGAGAGGATGCTGGGGTATTTGGGGGGGGACAGGGCTGGTACAGCTGACTCTGATGGACCCATGGGGTATCCCAGACCAAAATGCCTCAGGCACAGCATAAAAAGGAAGAGGAAGAAGAAATAAAGGAGGAGACGCTGGAAGTCATGACATTTGTTTTGCCAAGTGACCACTGAACATGATGGAGCTCTGCTTTCCTGGGGATGGCTGAACACCTGCCTGCCCATGGGAAGTGGGGAATTAAAAATTCCTTGTTTTGCTTTGTTTGTGTGCACAGCTTTTCTTTCCCCATTAAACTGTCTTTATCTCAAGCCATGAGTTTTGTCACTTTTACTCCTCAGATTCTCTCCCCCACCCCAGCAAGGGGCAGGGTGAGGCTCAGTTGCTGGCTGGGGTTAAACCATAACAATCACTTCCACAGATTCAGAGGCTGTCCTTTTAGAACTCTAAAATATCTTCTGCCTGGACCTGCACATTTACAGACTGTAAGTCTAACTAACACTCCACTTATGCTTCCTGGGGGATATGCAAAGGTGACAGCTTGACAACTGCTGGGGGATAATGAAGTTCAAAGGTTCTGAGGCTGGGGACACGGCTGACTGATGAAAACACGGTAGTCATCTTTTTATTAACCCACGGCCTTAAAGACATACATTAAAATCAAAAGAATTGGAATTTGTGTTTAGTTCTTCAGGATTCTGTTTGACCAAATCTTTTTAAAGTTTTGCTGCTGTAGGCCCTATAGTCTTTAAGGGATTTTTTTTGTACTATTTTACCATTGTGGGGAATATGGCATAAATTCGTGTATGAAATATTTGTTAAATCCAAATCTCAGACCTAAAACCCCGAAGCCTCGAGTAGAGGCTTTTTCTCTTTTTTTTTTCTCTTTTCCCGTAACTCTGCATTCGCTTTAGAAAACCCATTTGTAAAATAAAGACATGGCCAGGGCGGAGACTCCCGGTGCTCAGGTCTGAATGGAAAAATGGACATTTGCAACAGAAAGGGTATCCTGGGCGGGATACGTGCCAGCGTCCAAGCATTCCAGGATGATGGACTTGCGATATCAACTGACTGGATTATCCGGGTTCTGATATCATCTCCTGCCTCGACATACCCTTGCAATGGACCACTCAACTCAGCGCAGGAAATCTATTCTCTCCCGAGGACCAGACTCAGGAAGGACGATTTACCCTTTTCAGAAACCTATTCACAACGCGGAAAGCTCATCAGCATCCACATTAGACTCTGAACTTGGCCCTCAGGGCACAAAAACGGCTTAAAAACCCCTGGTTTTCGAGGCTTGGTGTGGAGGTTTGGTTGGCAGACAGACTCTGTGTCGCTTGCCACTCCACCCATAGCTAGCTGTGCTGACCCCTTTTTCCGTGGCTTTTCCAAAATTGTTTTTTAATAAATTGTCTTTTTATATTAATCTGATTCATATTCATTCATAACAACCATTATTTGACATTTTCCAGGTACGGAATCTGAATCCTCTTGTATTCCTCAACTACTGGGATAATGTGTCATCTTCTTCTTTTACTTTCCCACTTTTCTCCACTTCTTGTAATTTTTTCTGTATAGTCTTTTGAGACACAACTGTCAGACATGTGCAGTTATAATCTATACTGTTTTTAAACTCTTACTGTTTACTAAAATCTGTGTGATAAATGTGTTCCTTGGGATAAGTTTATAAATTCAGAAAAAGAAAAGGTAGCTTAAACAAAAAAAGGTGAGTTGCATTGGTTGCTGAGTTGAATGGTTCACTCATTCAAGAAATATTATTTTTATAGTCTTTACCATAGCAGCACATTCATATTAAAAAAAAAAATCTTGAATTCTGTACTACAAAAAATCTGAATGCTTCTGTGAAATGGTTAAGTCCTCATTGAGTCTATTGGTCTGTTCAGACTGAGGTGGGGTTTTAGTTTAACAAAGCTCCTGACACGTTTTCTGTATTGGTTTTTATTTGCAAAAGAAATCTTTTTATATGTAAATTAATTACTAGATCCAGGCTCAAACTACAAGCAGATCGGATGAGTTGTCCCTTAACAGTTTGACACTAGTCTCATTATATTTACAGTATTTTGTTAAAAAATTGTCTCATTCTCTTGACTGGACTTCACAGCCACCTATCAGCCTTGATCCATGAAGAACTGTCACGAATTTAGCAGCAACAGCACAGTCCAAGAAGAATTACCAGGACCACAGCAAGCCTGAGGAAGATGACAAGCTGAGAGTGAATAAATCCAGAACTAGGTAGCAGAACACTAGTTTTATGATCAACTGCCTTCCAGTGTAAATGGAACAGAGTGCTTCTTCTTGCTTTTATTTATCTGTGGAGAAAAGGTGCTCAATCTTTCCAGCTGCTAAAAGACAAGAAGAGGTTTCAGAGAAAAAGTGGCAGTTTGTACAGGAATCTCTCTGTTTAGTAATACCTGAATCACAATGTGACTAATTTTCCCCACTGCTAAGTAAAGCTTGTGTCATATAAACATATTTTATGCTGGAGTTTTTAATGTTGGTTATAGTGGAATTGAAGAAGACAAATAGTAGTAGTCTATGAAACATTTAAATAGTGCCCACTGCTTTAAAATCTTTGTGCTTTACAATCTGAAATTAATTTAGCATCCCTGTATTTTTGGTCTTTGCAGTTCAGAAGAGAGATTTGAGGAAACCAAGTTGCAGTCTAAGGCTACAGAGGAAGCACTTGGATCTCTGCAGATTCAGGCAGTCATCATTACTCCTTCCTTGCAGAGACAGAACAAATATGTCCTTACAGCACAAAAGAAGTGCATGACTTTTTTTGTCACGATGCTCAATGTCAGAACTGGGCAAGAGCAGTTGCTGTGAAATTCAACTTTGCAAGTCACACACTAGTTCAGGAATGAATCTCATCTGCCAGCTCCCTTTACTGGCTAAGTTGCATAACAAATGCACTGAGGACACAGCCAAGGTTCATCCCCTCTCATCCCTGCACTGCTCTAGGTTCCTTGTGCAGGACAAAGGAGCAGCATCAAGAACAGCAAGAATACTGCAGAAACAGAGTCACAGTCTGGCTGGCTGGAGTTAGCTCACATCTACAAGAGGTGACAAAGCACATTAAGAAGGACAGAAAAGATCGAGAGAGACAGCCAGTGACACCTCCAGCAAATATTTAGGAATGCCTCCAGCCATCCTTCAGAGGTGGCCACGTGCACGTCAGACACTGCAGCTGACTCTCACAGCTGCCCTGGGATTGCTCTCCAGCAACATCAGCAACACTTGCACCCTGTCCAGAACTGACACTTTGCTCTTGAAAGACTTAAGAACTACACAGAGACTGGGGGCCACTAAAATTAATACTTTTGTCAATGCTAGAAAGCATGGCTGGAAACAGCTGATGAAGCCCTGCCCGTGCTGCTGTTCTCAGTGTGCATTTCAGTCCTTCTAGATGTCAGACTGACACTTTGACAGGCAGCAAATGTCTCCTGATGAAAACCATTAAAAACATAGGGACTGTTTATGAAGTGCTACGTTTTGGCTTGTCACCCTAAGCCACACTGTATCAACAGCTCCAGAAGAGATCCTCTTTGGGGCTCTTGGTGGAACTAGGAATAGAAAAATCTTTGACACCTCTTTTAAAAGTCAAATGTTCAACACCGAAAGCTAACACATAAAGTGCAGTGAACACAAAGCTGTGCTGTCTTGCCACCCTTTTTCAGCTGTCCTTAGAGAGCTACACGGTTCTGGAGTGCCAGGGCGGCACTTCCAAGCAGTCCTCATATGGCCTGTAAGCCTGGGAGAAAAACATTTACTGTCTGCTGCCTGCTGTAGCATCCTGACTTATGGACAAACAAATCTTCAACAAAGGACATATACAAGAAGTATTTGTGCTGCTGGTGTGATTAGTTTAACGAATTTGACTTCTTAATATGAAAAAAGCATCTAAATAGTTGAATTACAGAAGTTGCTTATATTTTTATCATTAGGTTCTTAGCAATTTCAGAAATCTAGATTAAATTCCTTAATCAAAAAACCCAAGATTAGTTTGAGCACAATTGATTCATAAGATCTTACAACCCTCTCCTTAGAAAGACTAATTGCAAACTTGGGATGCTCAAGTTGTTGCACTGCCAGGTGGCTACTCTCCTAGCCAGTGTCCCTTTAATCCTCCCCATCCTATCCCTACAGTTCCAAGGCATGTAATAAAGCCCTATGTGTTTGGACAAGCCAGGGGTGGGAGTGTCTGTAAGTGCCCCACTGAGCATTCAGCAGAGACACAACTCTGGCATATGCACTCCTCTCTTAAGATCAGACTACGTGAGGATTTGCCACTGCTGTGCTTCTGCCACCAAGGGGTTAATTCTTGAACTGGAAATGGGATGTTGGGGTCAGAGAAGTTTGCAAACAAGGCAAGTATAAAGTATAAAGGCTATCAGTAGTTGAAGGTGAGTGGCTGGACAAAGAGTACTTTCCTGTGTGGCTCTCGATTTCCTGTCCCTGATGGCAGCAGGTTTATACAGGAGTATACAGGAGTATTTCAGTTGTTCTGCATTTGTGTCTGTAGCTGATGGGTTTACAGCTGTGCTGATGTTGACATTTCAGTTTAGCACCATGCACTGCACTGAGCAGTCTCCCCAGGACAGAGGCACACAGGTGTCAAGTACAACTGACCCTTGCACTCCCAGTTAAGTCTTCCCTGAAAAACAGGCAGGGTAGTTCTTCCACTAAAGTTTGGCTGGGGAGAGCACAGTTTACAAGGCATTTGAGATGTCCTGGTCAATATGAATGTATACTCACAGAGGAAAGCTGCCTATGCCTTCCATACCACTGACACACTGGTACAGCTGTTGGATCAGCACTGGCTCTCCAGCACCCAAGAGCAAGATGGCAGAGCTGGAGTCAGCCACCCTTTGCCACACTCAGGGACACTTGGGTAGATCCTGCTCTCTGACCATCATCTGGTGAAAAATGCTGTGCACATGTATATCACTGTCACAGGACTGAGATAAATGTCCGAAATAAATTTGCAGTTAAATACTCAAGACTCTGGATCTATAAATTGTTTTTTAAAAGCACACATAATTACATTACATACATACAGTTGTTTGCTGCTTTCCCTTAATAGAGAAAATAATTTCAATTTTTAAGATCTGTTTTCTTAAAGTACCAACTCTTCCATTTTCTTAGGAGAGGCATCTGAGTTTTAGCTTGGAATGGAAAAAGTTTTGTGTATGAACGATAGCTTTACAAAAAAGAACAAAGGGAGGTGTCAGAAGACACCTAGAGTAGGTTTTTTTCATCAAAGAGTAATGTTCCTAACAGCTAAACTAGTCTCGATCTTCAACACAAAGAAAAACATTTAGAAACATGAGTTTTTAAAAAAGTATTTTCTTCCTGAAAGGAAACGAAAATGAGAGGCATATGTCTGACCTACAGGTTCTGAGAGCCTGTAAATCCTAAACTAGAAATTACAGAAAAATGATACTATGTAATTGCCACAGCGTAGGTTTGCACTCAGACATGAGGATCACAGTTCTTCCTTGCTTCTTAAAACCACCACCCAGCCCATCTGTTTTCTGAACCTTTCACTTTGGCAGCACTGAATTTGGCCTCTTCCATGGAACTCTTTGCCATGAAGAATTCTTTTCCATGGGATACAAACCCAAAATACTGCTGCACTAAAAGTATGGAACCTCAGAAGAGGATGATTTTGTTCAGCATTACCTTTAAAAGCAGTGACTAGAATTCAGCAATGAGGACATATACTACTTTCATACCAAAAAATAAAATACTTGATATTCCCCCAGTCTGAAGGTGTGAAATTGCTTAAATATAAATTCTAGTAATACAAGTACTATTAAATGAGAGTAGAAAAAACCTTTTAAAACTATCTAGCCCTCTGAAAAACAAACACTTTGTTTATTTAAGGAACTGCCATGTAGCTTTGGAGGATAATTCTTATGTATCACATAAGATGCAAGATCTCCATTATTTATACAGCTAGCTGTTAGTCACAGGTCTGTTTTGAAAACAGTGAAGGGCTCCTTTTCTCTGTGGGAAAATCATAACTGACTGTGCTTTTGTCAAGATTTATACTTCCAATCTTTAACTCTGCTGTCTGAAAAAGTCTGAGGCTTGTGCATAATCCCCCCAACTGCTCTGGCCAGGTTCTAATGACCAGCATAGAAAAGGGAGATAAAACCTTCCTTGTACCCAAAATGTACGTACAAAAGTGAGTGTCACTTCAGAAACCAGCTCAGCATAACAGATTATCCACTCTGCTTCTAGAGCTCCTCCTCTCTTCATTTCAACAAACACATTTGTGTGGCTATCAGCACTGCAAACCATCCCTACCTAATGCTACAGAATGCCAGTGATCCTTTTTTTCCATATATTTGCACTTCAAGCACAGTATTACCAAGCATGTAACATGACCAGTTGGTCTATTTTTATCAACAATCCAAGTCATTCTGCTCACAAAGTACCTTTATATCCTCTTTGTAACCCTCTTAGATCCTTAATCCAGTTATAGGCACTGTTTCTTGTCCCCAGTTTTATCCCAGGAAATAGATATATGGATAGAAATAGCGAAAGACAGATTGATTGATAGATAGACAGATAGACAGGTAGATAAAAAAGGGTTTTTGTTAGAAAGACAGTTTCCTAACTCATACAAAATAAATGTTTCAGGTATGGATTTTTTCCTTATCTTTTGCTAGGAGTTGTTTCAGTATGAATTTTCCTGAACAAGCATTTTTTTTTTCTTCAAATTTTTATGATATACAGTACAAAATGGAAATATTTTCACATAGTTCTGATACGGACCTGATTTAATGTTCTTGGGCATTAATGAAAAAAATCATTCAGTCCAATTTTTAATTTTATTTATAAAACGTATCTAGAGTATGAAAACACAAAGGTGAAAGTAGAGTATGAGGATTCTGCCCTGGATAAGGGGCAAAGAACCATGTAGACACACAGCCACAACACACTCCTGTATGTTGTGACAATGCTCATGAGAGGAGACTACCACCTTTTCTTCCTAGTAAACACCAGGCTGGTAAGATCAAATTCAGCAGAAAAGTTCTTCTTGCTGTGTTCATTAAATTATGTGCCAAAGGCAGAAAGAATCTAGCCAGGTCTCTAGCAAGCTAAAAAAGCCATCAGCCTACAGTGAAAATAAATTTGAAAGACTGAGGGGAGAATAAACTTCTAGCTAAAAAACCATAGTGGTACAGTGAAAAATAAATTTGGAAGGCTGAGGAGAGAATAAACTTCTAGGTATTAGATGCACAAGGATTTTCAAAGAAGCAGTTTTGCCTTCCAGCCTGGTGCTCATACCAGGCAAAGACATGTTTGCCTGCACATGTTACTGCTGGTTACACCTAGAACTGTAACTGCTCTGGTAGCTGCATCATCAGCTTATGGCAGATCTGGTTTGCTCCTTTCAGAAGTCACTGTCAGATTACATGAGTTCACACTGAAGAATAATCAGTTTTTCTTAAATGCAAAAACTAAAGCTGATAAGCAAAACTGCTAGGCTTCAGCAGGCTCAAATTCTGATCTGTGAAATGTAAAAGAGCTTCCACCCAGAAGGTGCATTAGATGTAGTCTGGATTTTCAGGTATAAAGCTTGGGACTACCTGTACTAAGAGAGTTAGACTTATCCCAGAATCCCTTGTGCCCAGTCTGAAAAAGCACACTTTCATTGGAAACAGGTTCTATTTTAAACCATTTTTCCTTTTCTCAGGGCCAGTCCTGCTATTTCACCTAGCAGCCCTCTTACTTCTTTCTGGGGTTTGAATCATGCTCCACCAACCATGGAAGCAGATGTCCCAGCCATGGCAGAAGCTTCCAATAAGCTATATCAATTTATAGAAGAGTAAAAAAAGAAATAGAGAAGCAGGTTCTTTCTCATGGCTGGGTATAGAAAGCACTGGTTGCCAAAAATAAAACCTTACATAAGCATAACAAACACATGCTATATTTTGCTACAGAATTTTCACAACCAGACAGACCACATGTAACCACTACAACTATCACAAAAAGGTACTACTGCCTTTCTGAACTACATAAAGACACTGATGTCTATTGTGTTCATGTTTAATACACTAGAATATTAGAATTGTATTAAATAATAGAAGTGTATCACAATCATAAAACATAAAAAATCAAAGCACATCAGTATCAAAAAGGATCTTCATCACATGCAACTCACTTGTCACAATTAGATACTGAATTAGTATCTCCTCCTCTGTAGGCTGTGAACAATTTCTATGAATATTAATGGCAACTGGTCACAAGGAGAAAGAATTTGAGACGCCTGCCTACAAACTAACAGAACATGTTTAAGTTGTCTTTAATGCAGTGTTGCAGCTCTTTTTTTTTCCCCTAAATATTCTACTTAGAACTGTTTTGCAGTGGCAATTTATTAAATTTGACCAGTTAAATTTTGAGAATCAGTATTTTTGTGTTGATCTCAACCACAGGATAAAGAAAGTAACATAAAGAAAAATATCTCTTTGTGTTAAAAATACTTTTAGTGAGCACTGTAAATATTCAGTACTAAGACACCTCCATTTCTCACTACGTGCCTAATTTCTGTGTATAGCAAAGCAAATCCCAGCTAATCAGTACGTTTGCATTAAAGTTTGTTCTCGCCAGGAAAAATTCACAGGAAAGTCTCCAGCTACTTATGTCTGAAAGTGTGTTCATCTAAAAATTGAAGACTGTACTTACACCTAGTCTCTGTTTTCTCCAACGAGGTACTGCACTATTAACTAAACTGCTAAAACAAGGCAGTTCTTTAAAAAGCATTATTTTCTCCTTTCCATTACAAGAGCCTTTCTTGACAACCATCATTTCTGAAACGTGACTGATAATAGTATTTTTCATGCTGTAAGATAATCAGTTTTTAAAATAATTTTAAAGAAAACTTGCAGTGGAATAAATTGATAAATGTTTAAAAGAAACACCCTTTTGGAGCTTAGCTGGTTAAGAGAAATACTAAATCAGTGCCTGCTGATTGCTGAAGCCAACTGACGGGTGGCTTCTATATTTAGGATCCTCCTTACACCTGTCAAGAGGCAGAGAGAGACAGCCAGAGAAAAAGAAAGTGTGTGCACCAGAGCAAGCAATCCAGAGACCCATTTCTTGCAGCAAGCAGCTAAAAATACAAGAAACAAAGAGCAATAAAGAAAACAGAGCGAAATCTTATTATTTGTATTCCAGCGTTGCTCTGTGACATGCTGTCAGCAAGCACTCTGAACAGGGTACAGACCTCATTAGTTATCAGCAACTCCAGCTCCTACAGGAAGGCACAGTGATACTCCAAGCTGGATGCAATCCAACTGTGTCAAACCTGGGCTCCTCAGGTGGATCCCTTTCCCTGCTGCTCCTTAGCCAAGAGCCCCAGGCCTTTGCAGTGACATTTGCATTCCAAAGTGAACTCCAGCAAGTCTCCATCCCTGTGCTCAGCAATGTCACTGGAAATGGGCTTTCCAGCTTTGACTGGCATCTGCTTGAATCCAGGATGCTCTCCCTCAGCTAATCTCACTGCACTCCTTTCTAAATTGATGAATCATAGCTACATATGTGAACATAGCAGAAGAAAAATTAAGCTGGTTTCTTTAAATAGCACTATGCAATTAATAAAACAATTCTGTTGCAAAGGCTTCAGATCCCTCTTTCTGTTTTAACAGATGATTGCATTTCAAATGAAAGAGCATCCTTCCAGCTATAGCAGGAACTTGCTTTCAACACATGGATGCTACTTTCCTCCCACCTGAGATCCACCACTCCTTTCAAATGTCTGCTGTCCCAGTAAACAGAAATATTTGGGTTTATATCAATTAGGGATAAAGAAATAGCATTGCTGGGAAGTAGAGAAAATCATTCTCTTTTTACACTTACATCCCTGTCTAAATGCTACATGGCACTTCCTAAACAAAGAAACCAAACATCAGTCCACCCTCCCTGACTCATAACAATCTAGGTAACCTTTTAAAAAATATCTGATGCAGCCTGCATTGAAGCCTTTCTTGGAAAAAAGAAGGCAAATGGCCTTTAAGTATTCCCCAGTGTTCAATAAACTATATCTATTGCAGGCCAAGCTTAATTTATGTTTCAGTAACCATTATTTTCTCAGAAAATAAACAGAAAAGCCTTTTTTTCCCCATCAATAGCAGATGAAATCCATATTTATTTGTTAAAAATTAACAATAGGGGTGTATGAGTGTGAGGAAGTACTCAGTCCTCATGAAAGATGCTAAATATTACTAAATGTGGATGTTTCAGTTTGGACTCACAGCATATGAAGCAATTGCAGAAATACCTCTGACTCTTCTCATAAGTAACTGTAATTATTTACCTACCACTAGTAAGAGTTTTAACAACTAGTCAGTAGTTACACTTATCTGCTAAGTGCACATAACTAATTTTTATGTTGATATTAACTTTAATTACACAGAGGCAAGAGGCAGATGAATATAAAAACACATGGAAGATAATGAACTTGCATTCAGCTCAATAAAGAGCTAAAGGCTCGCAGAGGAAATCTGAGTATGATCCACACACATGTACAGCAGTTCTGTGTACCTAAAATGTCACAGGAATAATCTCAAACTGTACAGGGTAAAAATTATGGTTTTGCTTGTATCAACATGAATTTTGCCATCTACATCCATGCATTTCCCCATAGTTTAAAAGACAGAGGATTAAATGATTCAATACCTGGGGGAAAACAGAATTCAGAGCAAGGGCATGTCATGGTGCCTGGCATGGTGCAGAGTGGCAGTGACATGTGGTGCAGACCAATTAGCAGAGGCAGAGATAACCATGCCAAACATTTGAGGTCACACCTTCACTAGCTGCTTATGAAAGGACTTTGTAAATTTAGGCCCGAAGTACAGTTTATATTTTTGAAAAACTTTTCTTTGTGCTTTTTGCTTTTTTCCTTGAAGGTCATGCAGATTAATACTTAATCTTTTATAATCCTACATTTAAGAATACTCTAGTAGTTATCCCATACTTCATAATGGGGAAGCATGATACTGCTGTATAATCTCAATAACTGCCAGCACAGAGAAATACAGCAAAACATGTATTAACAATTATAACATATCACATGCTACTCCCACCCAAACCAATGGATCTCAGTGTACTCATAGATAGGATGTGAGCCTGAACAGCTGTAAACATTCCATGGAAACTAAGATACAGAAATTTAAGTCTCTTCCACTGATCACAGTCTGATGACAAAATGGGTCCCTACTAGATGGACTGTAAAAAATAATGCAGCTCCTTCAAAATATTAGCCATGCCCAGTCCTACAAATATTTTATCCTATCTGTTGCATGGCCTGACTGTTCAGAAATATCCACATGCAAAAACAACTGCAGCATTACGAGAGAGATCTATGAAGTTTTATGAAGTCCTAAAGTGTGACAATGTACATTTAGAAAGCACTAAGAGAATTCTAGTAAATATTGGGCATACTACTGCTCTGTCCTACTTGTCACTAGTGGAGTCATCTAGGACAGACATTATACCATTCTCCTGGGTACTAAACCATCTCTCTCCTATATTGATAACTGCAATGAACACACAGGAGAAAAAAAAATATAGAACAATTTGGCTGTCTTGCATGATGTTAGAGGTGTACACACATTAGTATACATAACATTACCCCTGCCATTACTTATTCCCCTACAGGTATTAGGGGAAACCCTCAGGAGACATAAAATATACTGCTTTATCACTACTAGGGATGCTGTTTCCCTGAAAAACCTTCTGTCTAAGGATTTCTGCCTCATTCTCATCATTTTGTGTCACACAGTGATATAGGGACTGTTGCTTTTGTTTGGAGGTTTCAAGCACTGTGTTAACAAGAACAGAGACAAATGTAGATGATGTGTGCAGTCCTGCTGTTTGAGATGTGTACACAGGAAAACTTGGTCACCTAGCAGGCTAGGTGACACACTTCATTCACAGATGTCAAACTGAATCCTACACAACAGATTCAGCCATATTAGAGAACAGATCCAGAAATTCACCAGAGATATAAAAAATGATGCAATTGATTATATTCTGCACATAATTTCTATGAATTTTTGAATTTATTTTTTTTACCACCACTCAGAAAACAGGAGTTCCAGACCACTTCCATGGAGTTTTAGCATTATTTTGTTCCACAACATAAGAATGGAACAGGTCAAGCTTAACATCATTAAAAGGTGTTACCTAAGACAAAAGTGAAAGTTAGTCAACATCACTGTGCTTTTCTGGAGTAGATAGGCAAAAAAGATAACATCTATGGAAGCCCTTAAAATAATCTTCTACCAAAAGAAGAATTCAGAAATAATGTAAAAACAGACAGAATCATAGAATAGTCTGGGTCAGAAGGAACTTTTAAAGGTCATCTAATCCAACTCCCTGGAATGGGCGGGGGCATCTTTAAGTGGATCAGGTTTCACAGAGCCATGTCCAAACTGACCTGAAATGTTTCCAGGGAATATGTTTGATCAGTGTCATTTGGTAATACTTTCTTCAGATCAAGTAGCTAATTCAGTACATGACCAAAAAATCTGAAAGACTACAGTAGAAATATTTTATTTCATCTCACATTATGACACCATTCCATACTCGCACCTTTTAAGCAAACTTAAAAATGAAAAGGTTTTTCTTTTTTTAAACTTTTTAAAAATAGACCAGTTGAAAACAAAAAAAGTTGAGAAATGGAAAAAGTACTGTCCAGCTCCTAAGTAATACATAAGAGAGCTTTTGCTCTTTCAGACTTCTCTTTAGTACAAATTTAGAAGCTTAACATTTCAAGAGCACTACGACAGCTTTTAGAGAATGGATCCACAAGATACATAGTTGTAATATCAAGGCATTTTGTATATTTAATCTGAATTTTGCTTAAATTAACTTGCAGGGCAAAGTCTGTGAAGTAGCTGATAGACTGAATATGCCTTCATAATTTTAATAGCAATAAGAATTCAGCCTTTTATTCTGCTTTGATATGAAATAGCAAAAATCAGCACTTAAACAGCATATTACAAACAATTGTACAAGGAATTCTCCATGCCTCCTTGAAGAATTCACTGATGAAGGATAAAACTGGGCAGGATAAAAAAGAGACTGCAAAACTTTCGTATTATTGTAAATAAATGGTTTGGAAGCTTTAATCCAGTCCTAACTTACAACTTTGAAGCCATGTACATTCAAATCAAGTCTAGTTTTGAGATGCATAGAATTGAGCTTTTCTTCTAAAAAGAAAAGGTAAGTAGCAATGATAAGTATTACATTTGTACAGAGGCAGACAAGTAATGGTAAATTACTTGAGCTGAGAGAAAAATCAGGTGGCCTTTAGATTGCTGGCTTTAAAGCTCCTGAGAGGTTTTTTTTTACTGTATCATTTCAATATCATTTCAGATTCTCAGAGAACTACCCAAACAATGTAAAATAATGATACTTCACTGTAAATAGCCCTTATTTTTGCATTGATTTTGTTTAGATAGACATTGAGTGCTAAAAAGATTGTGTAATTGCTATGCTCTGAAAACAGACAGCATTATCAGCCAAGAAAACCTTCATTAGTTCATTATCCAATTTTCCCAGGTGAAAGAAATGTTGCATGGAGAGTGTGTGTCTGTGTCAAATCGCATAGTAACAAACCACAAACTGAATCCATCTAAATTACTGTTGAATTAGAAGCTCTATTTCACAGCAACAAACAAAACTGTGCACCTCATGCAGCCTAGATTTGCCTACCAAGTATTTGTTTAAGAACTTTGGAGCAAAACACATTTAAAATACTGCAAGTTTTTGGGTTGGGTTTTTTTTGGTTGTTGTTGTTTATTGGTTTTTTGGTTTCTTTTTTTTGTTTGTTTTTTCTTTGTGTTTTTTTGGGGGGTTCTATTAAGGGAAAAAAAAGTTTATTTATTAATTTGCAGATGTTGTAGGAAGGTTTCATTACAAGTAATGAAGAACTGCTTTATTTTAAGCAGTCTTTAAATGATATTGCAGATGATCCTGGTTTGCAGGTTAACTTTTTGGCCATTAAGAAAGCCTTGAGTAAGTTCTATCCAAATACACACCCCTTGGTACCAGTGTAGGAAATCTGGGTCTGGTACACAAGAACTCTAACATGTAAAGTACTGAAATTTGTTAACTTTGGATGTGGGTGCTCAAAAAAATCACTGCACAATTAAAATACGGAGCTAGGCACACAAGAAGTTTGATTTTTTTTTTTTTCCAACCATGTAGGTAACTAGAACAGTGAGTATTTCTCTGGTATATTGCTGATATTTCTTGTTTGTTAATTTTTAGGAAAAATTCCAGCTAGAAAATAATTCCTGCCCAGTTAGAGGCTGTACTAATTATGGAAGTCACACAGCATAAAAAACATGGCAGCAAACAGCACTCTCTCTTTCTGCAGTGAAACAAGGTCCTAGTGATACAAAAAAAATCCAAACATCTCAAAATATCACTTTGAACAGGATATCTTTATCATAGTTTTTAAGACAATAGTTTACTTGGATAATAGTTTACTTTCAATTCCCAGATGCAAATGTTCCTACACTCTATCCATGTAGTGGCAACTATTACAAAAGACAAGGTATGTCCTTTACAGCTTTACCAAAGTTATCTACAAAATCCACCAGTCTTACAGTGGGGCTGTATTTTGAATAATAATCTCAATGAAAGGTGTTTCCAGAAGATAATTTACAGTTGGTTTTGTAACTGAAGACAGTATCACAATGAAGGTATTATAAGGAAAACAATTTAAGACTTAAGGTAGTTTCTTATCTTAATATTCCTAGTTTTCAAGTGTTTAAGCTCTATAACTGGATAACTTATTTTTTAAAAAAAGTTTTTCTAGAAGATTTTTTAAAACTTTCATCATCATTTTATTCTATAAACATATTATTCCCACAGAGAGTAATGGGACAATTGTTGAGCCTAATACTATTCACAAAAATGAAATAGAGCCCCAGTTAATGAGATGTGTGGAACAAAATACTCAATCATTAATGTTTAACCTGTATTTGCAACATTGAAAGTATCACTAATGAATACATAAATTGTTTGTAGAAGTATGGATACATACAAGAATAACTGAGCATGTTTGTCCAAGACTATCTTGCAGGCCATAGAAGTACTTTATTCTATCAATAAATGGACTTATGAAAGGAAAAAAAGTTATCACCAAAATACCTGCAAGCAAATTATTGTGCCATACAGCGACTACAATATTTTTTATGGTTATTTGTTAACCATCTATGCAGGGAAGCAATGGGTGCTTTTAAACCTAATTTTGCAGACTGGGAGAGTGTGTCTATACAAGGAACATATACAAAGTTAAGACACTGGCCAAGTGCTTTTATTAGGAAAGCAGCTATCATATCAGAATTTCACCTCGTGTCCCCATAAAGCATCAATATCATCTTTCAGAGTAAATCCAGCTTCACTGGAAACAAATATAAAGTTTGTCTGTAAATTTCTTGCTGATCTTAATTCTAATTACCCAAAGACTCAAGACTTCATACCCAAAGATGAATTAAGTACTCAATTGTGCACAATGAGGGGTTAAATTAAATTACTTCTGTCATTCCTACCATTCCAAATTAAGCTCTAGAACCAATTGCTCAAGAAGAAAAAAAATAAAACAAAACAAAACAAACAAAAAACCCCAAAAACAAGAATACAAAAAAGTACATTTGTGAAAACAACTTAGAGTAATTCTGCATGTTACTAGATGTTGCAGTGCTTTGAAAAAGAAAGTATTTCTTCCTTTCAATTCCACACTTTTATTTAATAAAATCATATTTCTTCCCAATCTGGGGTAACATTTTTCAGTGGCTTCCAGCACATTAAGAACTTCTTTCTTACATGGACGCTTGCTCAGTGTGGCACACACAATGAAGTGGTGTCAGAGCTTATCATTTAAAAAGAAGACAAATGACCACATCTGATATCACACATGGTTTCCTTGGGATATCTTACTATTCCTCCCTGCAAAGCCTAATAAAATCATGTACTACATTTTATTTTATGTAATTTTCACAATCAGGCCTTGACAATGATGACTTATTCTGTTGCAATGAAACCTGTATGTGTTTAATCAGATTTTTTTTTAATGTGGATTCATCCTTGAACTCAGGATTTAAATGATACAGGACTGATACTCATTATGCTGAAATTACACTAGTGGAAAGAAGGATGAAATTGGGTACCCAACCATTTCCAAAGGTATTTAGAGTATATACTAGACACGTTCTTAGTCACGCACAAATCGCTCATGTATTTCTAATCAGTCAAAAGAGACCAGATTCTGCCTTCAATTACCACAAACCTTTTCCCTGTGTGTTTATTACAGTGAAATCTCCTTAAGATATGTTCCTGCACACATTAGTGATTCTCTCCCAGCTTATACACCTACTACATAATCTAAAATATGTTCACAACAGATAAAAAAATCTAATCAAGAAGATGCTAAGGCAACAAAAGTGACTTGGTAAATAACAAAAAAATGGTAAGAACTACATTTCTATTGCGCCTGGCTGTAGCAAACAAAAATAATTACATTGAAAACCATGTTTCTCCTGCTTGAAATCTTAAGAGTCTTGGTGATTGTCAGGTAATTAGTGATTGCTGATGATCATCTTACTCCTATTAGTCTGTAAACAGAATAAATTATGTACTTTTCTTACTCTCTTTCTTAAAGAAAGAGGATGTCTTGCTTTATTAAACACATTGATCCAAGCAGAGTGACAATTTGGGCGTCATTTCCATTTTAGAAAAGGAATCAAACCAGCAGCCGCCTGTGCTGGGAAAGAAGCAATAGATCAGCTTAACGAACTCGTGTCACGAGCCCTTGTCTAGTACTGTATCTAACTACTGCCTCTTTTCCAAGTACGAAATAGTCACAGCACAAATTTCAGAAAATCCCGGGATCCTCAGCTCCCAGTGCTTTCCACGGTGGAACAGGAATTGGCACGGCTGGCGAAGGAGTGCAACGAGTGCAGCAGAACATGAGTCACACACTGGCTCCTCTTCACCATACTGTCTGCACATTTTTGCTGACTCCTGCTAGCTTCTAAAAATGCTGTTAAGCTTCTGTTTTGCAATCTGTGTACATCCAAGAAGTACAGATCGTGGGGATTAACTTCTTCCACATCTCCAGATCACAAGTTACCAAAAGAAGCAGATATGATGGTAACTTTTCTATAGAGATTCTATTAAAAAAGCACTTTGACAACCAGGTACACCAGAGGTATCATCCATCTAGGAAAGGATTGGTCATGCAAGTTTCTAGGGTAAAGTGGGAATACAGCAAACACACATCTTAATAAATTAGGCTTTACAGCTTAACAACGCTTTTCAACTACAGAAGGCTTTAGAGGCATTAGCTAACAAATTAATCTTGACAATAAACCCTTGCCTGACTAAATGGTAAGATTCTGAAGATTCCTACTTTAGTGAGAGAAATTAATATCAAAATCTAAGGTATAAAAACTGAGAAATAAGGCAAAGCAGATAAAGTGAAGCAGATAATAATAAAGAGAGGCTTTTAATGATAAAAAGCTCAGCCATGGTACACACAATTCAGAATCTACATCATAGAAAAGAAAAATTGTGATTAAATAAATCACAGAGTCTACTGACTCTTTTTTTTCCCTTTTTTTCTAAAATTGGTGCCACTGAATTCATTTCTAAGAAAGGTCTCAGATCAAGAAATACTTCCTGCATTAAGAAACACACACACAGCTAACAAACCTAACATAGGATTCTTCCAACAGAAGATGAGGGTGCAAGAAGGTTCATTGCTCAATACACTTTGTTTCCACCCCTACATTGATTATTCTTCACTTTGACCTGTCTTTGAAAAAAAATACAAAGAACGTGTTACACCCATATGTAAAAATAATAAAATTACAAGTGAGTCTAACAGAAAAACAGACTTTTAAGGCAGAGCATTCCCCAAGTAAACAGCACTGCCTCCCAGCATAGGGCTGTATGTAGGATCCACAAGACTTCTACTAAATAGACCACTCCAATCCTCACTGGGGGAAAATGATTACTGTGAGGCTTCTTTTAGCCATTTACAAAATGAACCATTTTTCTCAACACTAGTCCACATCAGAATTATCACTAATTAAAAGTCGCCTTTAGTGGACTGTTGTACTTATCCCTCAACATTTTTACTGGTCTCATGGGACATTGGATCTACATGTGCAGGAGTGACCTGTAAGACTCAGGGAAGCAATAATAAGAATCTTAATTTTGTAATTCATACTTCCTGTCATCTCCTTTTTCATTACTTTTCTCCTTCCTGCAATGTTGATAACACAATTCATCCATTTCAGAGTGAAAAATGTTTCACTTCAATAATCTTCAACAGAACAGCTCCTGTGACTCAGTTCCCTCCTATGGAAAAGGTTGGAATTTCTAATCAAGAGCCAACATATACTTAGTGTGGCAAATTTGTGCTCATTCCAAGAATGAAGAAAACTTCCCTTTTACCAGTTTGCTTAAGTTTGCTTAGTGCATAAAGAAAAATGCAGCATGGTATTAATAGTGACAATTTGGAACAGTGGCATGACTTGATTTAGGTTTCAGTACTGCCACCACCCTTAGCCATAGATCTTTTGTAACCTTATTTTTATTCCTACCTGGAAGAATATTTAGTCCATGCTATCAAAAGACAATAAAAATACAAGTAAAAATAAGGGTGGGAAAGATATCACTGGGGAACATTTTAAACTTCTAGACCAGTCCAGTGGGAACCTGCACAGGGAAAATAGGAGCACTTCAGTTCAAATATTGTTTGAATGAATCAAGTCTAGCTTTTTTCTTTTAAATAAAAATTCACATAATTTATCATCTGCTACAAAAACTAGACTGTGGACTCAGCAACTCCTTTGTGTTCTTATTTACTTCTCAAATCAGGTCAAAAGTGAATCAGATTTTATTATAATGAATAAATTTGGAAGACTTTGCTCACAGATTTCAACTGAAGCATTTTATGCTGCAAAAAGGACCACTAATCTAATATGCACTTCCATATTACTTCTAATAAAGCCTGTGCAAAAATTATTCTTAGTTCATAGGATCAATAGGACACTTTAAAAAAAATCAACTTCTTTCTGCATTTCTGGGTGAACATTCATGGTCCGGGAGAAATAAAGGAAATTTCAAAAAAGGAAACTTTTTAAATCACTTTACAGAATATCTGCTACAAAATCAGACTACAGTTCTTACCCTACCCAACTCTCAAATGAGAGGGAGTGAGAATGTAATTTAAAGAGGGTGAAAATCCAATAAATCACTTTTTATAATAGTCAGCAATATTACAACTTCACATTCACATTCTCTGGTTATTTCAGGCCTGCCTCAGATTAAAAAAAAAAAAAAAAAAGTCTGATTTTGAATTACTGTAATTAACTGCAAAAGCTTGCTGATTTGTTGATGCAAAATAATGTCAATCATTTTCATAAACTTGTTAGAAACTTTGTAAATAAATAGGAAAAAATGATAGGAGGAACAGGAATTCACCCTTTGTCATCAGTTTGCTGTTGGAATGCAGAGAAAGGTGTTGTAAGGATGGGCATAAGCAAAAACCATGGTCCTCTCCCTGCCATCATCTCAAATAGTGAGCCACATCTTGTCACAGGGTGCCTGTGAAACACAGTCTATTTTACATCTCACCCTGAAAACTTATCAAGTCTGGAATGAAGGAGGAAAGGAAGGAAGGTATGAAACATTGAGTTTGCTTAGAAGCAGAGGAGGTAAAAAAATAGTTAAGAAAGCAGTGGAGAAGGAAAAGAAAAATCCCTCTTGAGCTGAATAGCTGCAGGCACGTGCCATTAATTTTAGATATTAAAAAGTACTGAAGTGTATTTTGAAAATCTTCACACTTGCACAGATTTTTCTGAGAGTATCAATGGGACTTTTTCCTTCATTCCAGGGAACAATCAGCACAGTCTGGCCCTAAATTGAGGATATACCACCCATGAACACTACTGAGGCAGAAGTGCAGTTGACAGTAATTTCACTATCAGTGTTAGGTATTTTCACCTTAAATGTGATCCGCCCCTGCAGCACTACTGTGTGCATTACATGGTACGGCATAACATTAAAATTATATTCTGCAAACAATATTCAATCCAGTTCTCCTTACTATTGGAAATCAGGAGGGAAAGAAGAATCATAACTGCCCCTAAAAGCAATGACCAATTTGCTACAGTAGGCAATGGCACAACTAATGCAAAACTCAGCTCTTGGTCTGATCCCACAGAACAGAGAATTGCCCTCTGCATGTTTGAGGAAAGTTGAGTGGGATCAGGCTCTTTAATAGATTCAGCAACAGAGATAAATCAGAGCTGTAATCTCAAATGCAAATCATTTAAGTATTCATTGATACCTGTCTTGCAGCAGCTGTAGGGAGAATGAAAAAGCTGATGCAGGAATGGGCTAAGAGTGAACTAAGACAGAACACGCTGGGCTGGGGGCACAAATGCAGTTATTGTTTTGTACTTATTTTCTGTGTTTTTTCAAAGTGCTAGCAAGGGGTTTTTTACCAGAACACTATAGACACTGAGCTGCCATTCTTTTTTATCAAGAAGTCTGGTTCAGCATTTGTAAAAGATATAAATTAATTATGGTGTCTGGCTTTACCAAATTGTAGCTATGGTCCAGTAATTTTATTCCAGGGTTGATTTCCAGTAATTTTTTTCTTCTACTAAAGGAAATTTGTTAACAAGTCTCTAGAGAAAAAAAAATTCTGCCATCAAAAATATCACCTTTTGTCAGAAAGGTCTTTATGAGCACTCTAAACACAACATGCAGCTCGAGCATAGGGAATCAAAAACCCGGGTACTGCTGCAAAGCACAAAAGAGTCTGGGGCTCAATTCTACTTCTACTCTGGTCAGCAACAGAGAGAATGAGTCATTTTTCTCTACTAAAATGCTTCTGAAGTGCAATCCCTATCTCACAGAGGTTTAAGTCAAATATTGGTCTGGAAGATAACACTACCTTGGATATGGGATTCTCCAGAAGGCACGAAAGGATCAAGGCACAACCACTTCAGTTCCAGTGGGCAACCAGAGTCTGGGTTGTTTCTTTGTTACAAAACATTAAAGCAGTAAGAACTTGACCCTGCTTCCATCAGTTTAAAATGTTCTGCTAGATAAATATTTTTAAGATCTGTACAACAGGCCTTCTATTTAACAATGAATACATTTCAGGCTAATGTGCTGCCAAGCTCCAACTCTCTTTCTAGCAGCTGAATTCTTGGATAAAATCATTTTGCAGGGTATGAGCAATGCAGTTCTGAAAATAGCATCACTGCAAAATGAAAGATGGCAAGAACCTCTATAATGCTGATTTATTTCAATGAAATTTCATATTTTATGATTAGTATTTATTTTGCTGTTTTCAGCTGAATTTTCATACTTAATAAAATGTAAATCTATAGAATTTTTTAATTCTGAGGCTCCAGCATAAATACCTAGGAGGAAAACAAACAAAGAAATTGCCCATTCACAATTCACATCATAAAATATGTAAAACAGCAAAGTGTTTTAGGGATCCAAATAATTTGCATTTACCATCACCACATTTACAAGGACATTAAAAAATGAAAAACAAAACCCCACCACACAATCATAAAAATCCCACCAAAGCACCAAAATAAATACCACCAATCAACAAGCTTTTTCACACTAATTCTAAGCATGTTTCCACTAGAAGGATGGATTGGAACAACACTCTCTAAAATATCAGTGGGTTTAAGCATCTTGCATAATGCTCAGCATTGAGACATGTGCTGCTGAGAAAACACTAAGAGGTGATATTGCACTTCCCTGATTCCAAGTAGATTACATATTTTGGCTCTCTTTCCAATTCACTGATATAAAGGTACACTTCAGTACTTTATTTTTTTTTTCCTAATAGCAAATATTTTAAATAGATTGAGGAAAAAAAAAATTCAAATGAGAAAGAGCCTGATATTTTATAATCCATTAATACAGCAGTCTTTTCTAACTAACATCAGCAGCTAAACTGGCATTCTTCTATCACAGACTATAAATGAGATTTTAGGCATATTAGAGGTATCAAAATCCCTAAGTCTGACACTAAAAAAAGATGAAAAGAAAACATCATAAATGTCATCTATCTACCTTTGGTCACTGGTGCATACATGCAGCAAGTGATGCTGAGACCAAGCCCAGCCACACTCTCAGCAGCACCTACACTTGTTAGGTCCATGTGCACAAGCCAAAAATATGAATGCCCCAGTTGTGCAAGCCCTAATTCATATGACTCATAGACTTCCCTGAGTTGTCCTAATGACACCAAAACAGTAAAGATGATTCATGCAAGTATAACATGGGAATACACAACTTTTTTCTAAAAATGTCCTGTCTGCATACATATAGATTTATGTTCATATGTGTACTATTTTTACCTTCATATTATCTTTATCCACCAATGTTGTACACCAAGTTATGTAAGTGGCAGATCTGTCTTGAATACAATATTTCATGTAATAGCTAGATACAGAAGAAGTGACTGAGGAGGAAAAAATGTTAAATGATAAATGAAAGAGAGAAAAGGAGTGGCAGAGGAAAATTAGAGGGAGGATAAAAAGAAAAGACATTAAGACGTAGTAACAATCCAATTGATTTTGGAAGGCTTCATCTGTAGGTTTATAAAAATTTAAATTTGCTTAGTTTGGGGTTTGGGGGTTTTTTTCTTTTTTAAATCAGTACAAACAGGTTTATTATCAGAAAGGAGAATGTGTATCTTTATGTAGTACATTACTCACTATCAGTAACAACATCAACACATGCTGTGCCAAAAGGATACTTAGGAATTACAAGATATACTTAAACTCAAGACTGTCTGCAGTATTGAGAAAAGAACAGAAATAAAGTGAGTCCTCTGCTATCATTATCAGGAAACATATAAACCTTGCATATTTAATAGTATGCTTTTTCTGAAGTCTGTGCAGATATGAATGATAAATAAGTATATATGGCTACAAAAAAGAAGTGCTTTGCATACTGTGACAGCAGTAGAGTGGTTATAGTGCCAGGAGTACTATATACAATATTCTCATCTAAGGGCAAAATATCTGCTGTGCTGCAGGTGTGATTGAATGACTCGGAGTTGCTGTGTTAAAAGTAAGAACATGGTATCTTGTACCAACAAACAGATCCATAACACATGACACATTTAAAATTATACACTTAAATGGAATGCAGTATGCACCAATCAGCAGCTAAGCCTTATAGCTCAGATCAAGACACAATTACTACTATACTTAAATAGTTTATTAAAAAACAGTCTTCAATATTTTCAGTGAAGTATTTCAACACTTGCAAGCAAGGAATGCAATATCACCTGCTCAGATTTTCAAGGAAAAAATAATGCTACTGCTTCATACAACACAAACCTGCACCTGAAATTCTCTATATTTGTATGAAATTCTCTATGTGTAAACATATCAGGGCCTTTCTGCCTTACCAGAGAATTAAAATTAATCAAATTACTGAGATTCTATCAAACAGGCATTGCATAAACCTTCAGCATTTCTCCCTAAGAATACTACATGCTTCTATGTTATTATATTGGTGATAAGGACTTCTGAATATTTTAGTAATAGCACATGTTAAAATATTTATTAATGCAGAAGAAACAGAAGGAAGGAAAAGTGATTGTACAATAATGAGTTGTTGAAGAAATCATACAGTCTAAAGCCCTGATTATGCACATTTTTCACACAACAGCTGGGAAATCCTGCTTCCTCAGACCAACTTTTTCACTAAGAGAAAAAAGAGACTGAAAATCACGGGGAGAAAGCAGGCAGTTAAGCACATAATCTCAGCAAACCTCCAGTTCTTCAATTATTCATATCCTTTCTTTTCTTTATTCTCCTCTCTTGTGTTTTTTTCTATTCCTATTTTTAATATTCTTAATATATAATATATTTTACATTAAGAGCATTTACGTCACTTCTTTGTTCTTCCCCGTTCGTAATTTTTAGTAAGAAATGAAACACTGCTGTCAAGTCTTAAAAAAGAATGGAAAAATTGTTTTCTCCTTCACCTGTTACATCATTACTTCTTGCTAAGTAGCTCTCCCTGCATCAACCTGTTGTGTGCTGCCTTCTAAACAAACTAAGCCTTGCTTGCACTTTAATTCCATTTCAAAGGAGAAAGAGTACTATGAAGGATCCAGTCACTACAGATTGTTTCTGTAATATTTCAATTGAATGACAATGAGAAAAAAAGAGAGCCAACATCAAGTAGATTGTGCAGAACATGGAAATGTTGATGACTAACATAATATTCTGAATTACTTTATCATAGGTATAGTTATAATTAAATTTATATGTTTCACTGTTGTCAATTTCTATCATTGTGACTGTCAATAAAGGTAAATTCGGAAGGAAATTAACAAAAATAGATGAGGAGACAAAATCAGTTTTAAAAGAATATCACATATTCTTATGAAGAGATCTGGACTTCTATTTGAAATTATATATCTCTGTGATAGTCTCTTAATTTCACTGGGTTCCATTTTTCTTTCTCTTTTAAACCCAGAAAAATCCACATAGAAGATAAATCGTAATTATTTGTGGATGATAACCTTATCAGCTCAGTGAGAAACTATAAATATCGGAGCTCAAAAAACTGTAGATACTGGAGCTCAAACACAAGAAACAATGAGTTAAAAAGCCCTGGGTTTGTATTTTGCTATACTTGCTTTTCTACACGGTACATCTTTATAAACTGCAACACGAGAATGTTTTAAAAGGCAATTTTTCCTACAATGAAAGGCTGTATTTATTCAACTGAGAAGATCCTAAATGGTTATTCTACACTTATCTTTGTATTCCTTTCATTTAACAGTGCGAGCATCCCTTTGAGTCTTTCATAATGGAACCGATACTCAGAACTGAATCCAATTATAACAACCTACCAGCAGTACTAATTGGTGAAAATGCATTGCTGGTAATTACTGCAACGCATCCTTCTGCCCAGGACGAACGACATCAATAAATTCTACCCAGTGTTAAACAATAAGGAGAGACTACCATTAGCACTTCTTTTCTTATGTAAAATGCATAAAGTGAGTCATCCACTTAAAAGTTACCTACTGGTAGCTTTAACCCAGATTCGGGGACTAAGGTAAGTGCTTCAAAAAACCAACCAAACAAAAAGAATATAAAAATAATGAGGTGAAAGAAAAAGGAAGAAAACACGATCACATAGTGCTTTGTCGTGGATTTTTTTCCCCCCTATCTGTAGGCGAATCTTCAATATTATGTATTGGCTTCCTTTTGCCTTTCTTTTACTGCATCATTATTATTTGATCTTTGCACTGCTCTGGGCATCACTTTCATGCTAATATTTCTGCAGTGCTTTAAAGATTTCTATCTCAGGGCCGGGCAAGGCACCGAGCTGCGTGCACCGCGAGCATCCTTCAAGCTCTCGCGAAGGTATTTCCGAGAAGGCACGATCCGCAAGGCCAAGGCTGAAGAAAACCCTTCTTAGCTGTGTGTTTCTAAGCGGGGGAAAGCCCCTCCGCGGGAGCCGGGCGAGCGCACCCGCGGAGCCGGGCCAGGCAGGAGAGAGCCGGAGCTGGGGCTCGGAGCTCCCAGCCATGCCCGCCTGCCCGGCTTCCCATGCCGGCCGCGGAAAGGCAACGAAATCCGCCTTCCGTGCGGATTCTGTTAGAATGGACGAAGTTTTCAGGGGTTTTCTATAAACGTTGAAACTCCATCCAGGCTGGAATAACCTCTGTGGGAGGAAGGGGCGGACTCTAGGTAACTCGAAACTTTCTCCTCGACAAGGATGACCTGACGGGGTGTATTTGGGAGCCGCTCCGGAGCGGGATTCCCAGGCGAAGCCTTTACCTCAAAAGTCCCGCCGCCGGCCGTCACCGGAGCTTCCCCCTCCCTGCGACCGCCCCGGCGGGACCTTCAGCTACCCTGACTCTTTTCTAATCAAAAGCTGCCGAAACCTTCAATTTTCTCCGATCGTCACTTTCCGCCCGGTCTAACTTGATTTCCCTTTGTATTGTCGCTGTCCCTGGCGCCGAGGAGCGCCCCCGCCC
>VWYP01023483.1:330952-355999 GCA_013400435.1 Pycnonotus jocosus | reverse complement strand
CCTTGGCAGCGTCCCGAGCCCGCGGCGGCCCTGAGCGCCCCCGGGAGCCGCCCCCGGGGCACGGCCCCCGCCCCGCCGCAAAGCGAACCCAGATACTCATTTCACATCCCTCTGGAAATTCAGAGGACGCATTCCCTCTCCCCTCGTTTGCCCGTGTTCGCGCGCACCAGTCTCTGTGGCAACTATACGCTCTCGGATGAATGTAGGAAGTAATCCAGGGAAATATTTCTTAGCTTATTTGTTAAAGCAGTTAAAAGTTCAGTGAGAAATTTGATTTTCTTTTTGATCTGTGGGTTGGTTTAGGTTTGTTTTTTTGGGGGTTTTTTGTATGTGCTTACATATTTATATTTTGATATATTTACTTAGTTCAACAGGTGAAAATGAAAGAGCAGACCCAGTATTAATTTTGGTTTCCCGTCCTTTGTATTTAAAGATCGCATCTTGAATGTATTAACTCACAACAATTTCTATAAAACAGGAAAGTGCTCATCTCTATTTTAAAGGTGGCAAAGGGATCAAAACTGAGATGCACAAATGAAGAATTGAGTGCTCACATTGCCCGGGCTCAAAGCCAGCACAATATTTCATTTGCAATCTGTAAAGCATGCAGTCACTCATCTACATTGTTTCTGGATTGGAGCTGGCACTTGGGAACTGGTGGGAAGAACTCCCAGTTGTCTTCACCTATCCACCTACCTATAGGTACGTAGGATTCAGCGTTTGGATGCAAGTCTGAAATAGCATTTTCTAAAATGATTCTGCAGCCTTTAGACTCAAACAGTCTGAAGAGTATCTATAGCTGAGCTTTTGTAGGTCTCCATAGGCCTGACAATTTTGCCAGGTGAAGTGGTAGCACTTTGGATACTTACCTGTAACTGCTCACCTGAGTACCTCTGCTTCTCCACGGGGATGTCGAGGGTACCAGCACAGGCATGGCCCTGTGGCACAAAGGTCCTGCTTCACATGAGATGTATTGTGAGGAGATCTGGGCTAGAAAGATGGTGGGGAGTGGATTAAAGTCTTGGAGAAATGCACAGAGGAAAGGGGTTGGAGATGTTGACTAGTACAGGTTGCACAAGACCATGACAAATTTACTTAGATAAAGCTCCTCATTCTTGGGCTCTCACACTAAGAGCAGCATTATCAGTATTAAGTTAACATCAGTTCAGTTATGAACATGAATATTGAATAAAAATACTGATTCTGTTCCTTGATAGGACTCTGAAGTTTGGCTCAAGTTCATGCCTAAACTCTGCTGAGTTACCAGGAGCCAGATGTTCCTCAGTTAAGTTGTGCCCCAAAACACCTACAGTTTTGCAGTGAGGAACACAGTAATGGATTAACACTGGCAACTTCCCTCCAGAATAAAAGGGAATGCCCCACCTGGCTCCTTCCCTACCTGAAGAATTGAGCATATGCCTATTTCTTCTCTTCTCAGCAAGAAAGTGTTCATGGTAAATTCCCAGCAGTCTCAAGGACCTGTTGAGCAAGCAGTGGGCTGAGAAAGATGTGCCCTCCCAGGGGAGAACCCCCTTGAGCAGGCAAACAGAAAAGTACTGACATGTTGGTGTGGAAAAGAGAGAGGGTGTAAGTAACTATGGAAACACACACAGGAAATGGTTTCAGTAGCTGACAATAAGCAAGACCACCCTAACTCACAAGTACCATTTCAGTATAATGTAAAGGACACCAGAAGATCAGGGAGTGATAATGTAAAATAATAAATAGATAAATAAAGGGTTACACAGGAATATTTCTCCCATCATTAGTATAATTTTCTGTAAGCCTACACTTCTGATGCTTGTAGAGCTTGTTAGGGCAATAATTACAGCTGCAAATAGTTCCAATGACAGTAATATGTGGCTAGCAATGGAACTGTGCAATGCATGGCTTGGTTGACACTCCACCTAGTACTGTAAGGTCTGGATTAATCAGTACTAATACACTGAGCAACAGCTGAAAAGTAGAAAAGATTCTAGAGAAAATACTGCTATGATTTAATAAAGAAGTATTCAAAGCTTCCCATGTACTGTGCTGTTTACAACTATACAACAAGGTCCTCTGCAAGTTAATCCTGCTGTGAACAGTGTAAATGAATGCCTGTGGAGCTCACTGAAATTTGGGGATGAAAGAGAGAAGTTGTCTATTATGTGGCTCCAACATAGAGGAGAAATACACAGGTTAGCTCCAAACAAGCTTGTTGAGGTGTGGAGGAGCTGCCAGGGCTGGAAAATGGAGCTTGACAAGGGATGTGGCATTCTGAGAAGGTCTGTGATAGACAACTCAAGATCAACTTGCAAGCTTTTCAGGACTTACAAGTAAACTTGTACTGAAGCCCAGTTTTGAGAAAAGATGGTATCAAATAACAGTTTTGCTGTAAAATTAAGTAAGGCTGGAAGTCAGGTTTTGAAGTTTTGCCTTTTTTTCAAATCTGAAACTCAGGAATCCAATGCCAGCCTGAAGCATGGGGAAGAAAAGAAAGCAGGACTTATTCCATGAGAAATTTGTTATTTACTATTCACCAAATAATTGGTTCACCTAATTATTTATGGCCTAAAAATTCATTAATTTTCCAAGTGTTTAATAAAGATGCAGAATATTTAGAAATGGTGACCTCATCCTACTGCTGTATATGAACATGAGTAAAAGGCCTCAAGTGAGTTCCCACTACCTTCAACAAGAAAGTGTGATTGACCTAAAACATAAAATTAGCAGAGTTTCTTTGTATATATTCACCATCCCATAATGCAGAAAAAAGAAGCACAAATGTACTTTCATCACGAAGTTTTAGTCTCCTAAACAATAAATTTCTTTACATTTGCTGATTAAACTATTTTCTTACATAGTCACAGTTTTAAATACATGGCTTGTACTTCACAGTCACATTGCACTGCACAAATTCTTCTCATCTGCATTGAGATTCCTAAAGATCTATTACAGCTGACAAGTCTTTTTCTTTAAGCACTTGAATGACAAACAAGGAAAGTAAATCTTTCTTCATTCTTACTTCACTTCATTCTAAATTTATTGCCTGTCATATCTCACCGAGACCTTTCTGTGAAGGAGCACAGGAGCAGCAGGTATTGATATAATGAAGCATCTTACAGAAAGTTTGCTGTGTTGCTGTTTGGTGGACTTGACAGGGTTAGGCTTATGGTTGGACTCTTACCTTAAAGATCCTTTCCAATCCAAAAGATTCTGTGATTCTATTCTATGATTCTACTGAAAGTACTGGAAATCTTTCAACTGACCAAGATAGTCCATATGTCGGAGAAAAATTCCTGTTGCAAAACCACAAAATTTAATTTGCATCAAAGGTTTCTTCTCAGTTCATTTAATCCATATCAGGTATTAATTCATGATTAAGCTTTTTTTTGTTATTTAAATTTCTGGATATATTATTTATGTTTTCATGTATTATTTACACTGTTGCAAATCTAGGATAAAAGACAAAAGAGCAGGGCCTTCTGTCTTTTAACCACTTTTTAAAAATCCAAATTTATTATGTTAGCACCAGAATCAAAGTTTTATTAATCTGGTTTTACGCTTCTGTATAAACTCATTCTTCAGTAATCAGCATTTTCAGAAAAAAAATTTCAAGGCAATGACAGGTTAAGACCACACATGCAGTGATTGCAGCACTTGTGTGAATAGATGGGATACAGTTACCAAGTGCCTTAAGTGTCTTTTGTGGGGGCATTACAGGCAATAAATCTGTACTGGCTTTATTCTCGCCAGCCCCAATCAGCATTTTGCTGAGCACGTTCCACCTTTGTGCTTGGTGTAACACATACTTTGCTAGATGGAACCCCCAGATGTTACTGGGTTCAGCCAAAATGTGCTTGCTGAAATACTGCAAAAAGTGTGTCCATGACCCTGGAGAAAGGTGTAAAGCACAGGTCTGATGAGGAGCAGCTGAGGGAGCTGGGGATGTTTAGCCTGGAGAAAAGGAAGCTCAGTGGGGACCTTATCACTCTCTACAATCCCCTGAAAAGAGGTCATAGAAAGGTGGGGGTCAGTCTCTTCTCATGAGTAAAAAGTAAGAGGAGAAGCAGAAATGGCTTCAAGTTGCACCAGGGAAAGTTTAGGTGGGATCTTAGAAAAAATTTCCTCGTGGGAAGGGTTATCAAGCACTGGGACAGCCTAGTGAAGTGGTTGAATCACCATACTGGAGGTATTTAAAAGATGTGTAGATGTGACACTTAGGGACATGGGTTAGTGGTGGACCTGGCAGTGCTGGATTATCAATTGAACAATATAATCTTTAAAGTCTTTGCCAATCTAAATGATTCTGTGGTTCTGTAGTTCTATGATAATCAATGCCACATAGCAAAATACTATTTTCTTACTGACATGTAGTATCTTCTTTATGTCTGTGTTTTTCATAAGGAAGGAGGGGTAATGCTGAATAGTTCTCATCCCATTTGCTGGTGCAGGACTGACTAGAGAGTGCAGACAGCCTGACCTCAGTTTCTAATTTCGGTGGTAAAAATGCTCTTATTGAAGTCTATACTAGAGGAAAATGCAGGATCCAGCCCATTGCAAGTGAGATGAATTGTTTTACATATTTGAATTTGATAAAATTTATATTGCAAAAACTTTGTGACCTACATCCAGCAGCAAGATAATCAACATTGTTTTGTTCTCACCCTTGCTTTTGTTCATATTTGAGTAAGCATGCTGGATCTGGTAGCAAAACTTTCACTATCTGACATATCAGATGCTTTTCTTGTTATTGTCAGATTTGAGGAAAGCATTCATTCTAATTCTAGTCATTAGAGCACAGCTGTATGCATTGTCACACTGGAAAAGTTTTTATTTGCTTGAGTTTTTGGATATTGCAGTTAAACCAACAAAAAATTTAGGATACTTCAACATTGAAACATGGAGTCTAGGACAATAAACATTCTCCCAGTGAATACCAAGAAAAATATTTTATAACAATGTGCCAGTCTAAAAGTTCATCCATGGTGCTGAATTTGCTTGGTGTAGAGTTGATTTTCTTCAGAGCAGCTAATTTGGGGCTTTGCTTTTGGGCTATATTAAATACAGTGTTGATTACACAGGGATGTTTTAGTTGTTGGTAAGCAGAGCTTACACTGTAGCACTATATGGAGAAAGTAGTTTGGTTCTGAAACACTCGGTGTTCATTCTAATATTATTATTAATATGTTTCTGAATTTCAAAGGAAATCTTTTTCTTGTTGTTCATTAATCACTGTGTTATATTTCACAGTATAATGTAAAAGTGCTCATTGTAAATCTCATATTGTTGTTGTGACATTATTCTAAGACAACCATAAATGTCAGTCATCTTGCTGGAGAAAACCCTCAATTATAAATGCTAAACTGTGGTATGTTCTGAATTTGTAAAGAAATATAACTCCTAAGAGCAGCCTTATACAATTAACATATGTTTTATAAGGTTGAAATTGACACAGTATTCTTGTACAACCTTGTCTATTTTCTACCAAGTCCCTAATCTAGTTTAACTTCATTTATTCCATCCCTTCCACTGACTTGAAGCACATACAGTTCTTTCTTGAAACCAAATATATATATATTTCTTCTTTAACCTCATAAATCAGACAATTTTCCCTTTTTTTTTTCACCCTGTGATATACATTCTTATGCCAGTAAATGTTTTTCTAATTGCTTTTCTAAAATTTGCCCTGAAATCTGATCTCTTACAGCTTTAGAGGACTAAAAAAGGTGCATTGACCCACAGAGAGGCACTCTGTGATGGCAACAGAATAATCACAGCAAACCACTATCAGCCAAATGGAATTGAGCCATCTCAGCATCTCATACTTACCCAACCCATCTAACCTAATTAACCAGGTGGTTACAAAAGATACAAGATTCCAAAGTTACTGATGAGATTTTTCTGCAATATTCCTGCAAATAAATGGGTGCTGTTGTGCCATCCAGCCACAGATGCTCCTTTTGGAGCTTCAGCAGGTTAAGCTGAACTTTAGTAGGAAGTATTTGTCTCCCTTTTTTGGAACACAGTTGTTTCTCTTCCTGTTCTGCTTTTGGTGAGATATTCATGGACTGCCTTCAAAAAAAGGGTTTCCTTTATTCTTACCCAGTTGTAGTCAATGGGCATAGACCAGCAGCTCCACAGAATGGGTCATCCTATCCTAAAATATGGGTTGTTGAGATGACATTGATATCCTGTTTGATTTGCTTTATAAACTAGTAGTAAATACAAAAATAACTTAGAAGGAATACTGGGCAGGAGGATGGAGAAAAAGTAAGAATGAAAGATTATAGAGCAAAAATAAGAAAAGGAAAGTAAATATCACAAAGGAAGGTTAAGCATGTGGAAATAAAGTCATGTATATTGTCTTCATTACACATTGTACAAACAAAATAAAACTATTAAAAGGAAATAGGTGAGGAAAAGTAAAATGAATAGGAAAAGAGGAATATGAGGAGGAAAAAAACTCATTAGGAAGATGAGACAGTAAAGAGAAGAAAAACTGTCTGCTGATAAGGAAGAGATGCCAGTAAGTAGGAAAGGTAACAAAGAGGAAAAAGAGGAATAGCTCACCAAGAGAGGTATGGTCAACACTCAGTGATGTGCACTTGCTCACTTAGTTTTAAAAGATGGCAAAAAGAATGGCAGGGAGAAGTCAAGTCCATTAAGGCAGGGGAGCAGAGCACAGGCTGACAGGGCTTTGCCATGTGCTGGATCAGAGCCAGGTGTCCCTGTGAGCTGGGTCAGGCCCCATCTGATGTGCTCTGCCCCCAAGCAGAGACGATCAGCTCAGGTAACAAAGGCCACCTAGCTCCTGGCTTAGGAGCACAAGACCCAACCCTCGTGTTCAGGGTGAAGGCAGAGCTCCCTCCTGTGTGACACAGGATACCTCAATCTGATCAGACAGCTTCTGCTGCACATTTCACACCAGCTGCAAAAGTGATTTAAGGAACATTTGAATCTTTTGTATACTCGTAGTTTCTAATGAGAGAAGCTAGTGGGATAGATAGTAGACTTTATGCCAAGTAGCCTTAAGAAATAATAAAATAACAAATAAATATTTATAATATTCCTTCTTCAATAAAGCCTGAAGATAGATAAGTTCTCTCATCTCTTTCATGATTTATTAAAAATCTTTAATTGGCTGCTCTTAAAAATTCCAATTTGACTTTTAAAGTGAAAAGTCAAAAGATAAAAGCATCTGTAGGTACACTTCCACATCTGATCTGCCCATGTCTCTGTAATTCAAATGAAGGAATGGATTTTAAAGTTACATTTCAAGCTTCTGCTCTCCTTTCAGCAGCAAGATTTTTGTGTTGTTCTGTTTGAAAGGATAAAATAAAAGTTTTACATTCACCCATAGTATCTATATGGGTCTAATTCTTTCCAGAACCATGTCTCATTAAGCTAATTTATAACCCATAATTTATATGGGTTAATCCTCAATAGTCCAAGCTATTTGACAAGCCATACTATATCACTATGGTAATGTTAAGCCCCCTTGTTATAATTGGGTCTGTACAGTCTGCCATTCCTGCAAAGCAACAAAGGGCAGCTCTGCACAAACTACTCCAAATGCCTGGAATGAATTGTGTTGTAGACTTCATATTGCACTTGCAGATGTTATTAATTACTGCTACTCTCTGTTTAGTAGCTGTTTCCATAGTAACTATGGTTGTTTTTTTAAGAGGGTGTGAAGGGAAGTAAGTTGGGTAGTTGTTTTGTTTGTTGGGTGTTTTTCCCTAAAAGGAGGACAAATGCCATATGACTGTATATACACTTATAAGAATATATATATATGTGTATAAATACCCAAACCCTAAGCAGTGCAGAAGTGCAAGATAAAGTAATAACAGAGAGGAACATGAATGTTTTCAGAAGATATCAAGCCACTTAAATGATCCATTACTTAAGTTAACAATCTGCTGTCACTTGATCCTTTCAAGTTAGTGACTTCTGGCACGATCTAGAAAGTCTGGTGAAGGCAGAGTGCATGCAGTGCAAGCAAACCCAGATCTATGTCTGTGTCCAGCATCACAGATCTACTAGACACAAACACACTACCAGTGATGCTGGCTTAGGACTACAAGTCAGACTTAGGACTTAGGACCTCAGTCTATGATGTCTTAATAACAAATTTAATATCTTATGTGAATTAAAAACTAATCACAACTGTGTGTCCTACATTGAAATACAATTTTTTACATCCACTACCCAGCATATTTACAAGAACTGAGCAAAGTAGTAGTGTATCAGCTAACACTCTAAGTATCTGCTATCTTTGACTCATCTCTAAATTCTGTCGTCATTCAACACATGCTGTTGGTTAAGTATTCTAAAAACAGGTCCTTGTAACTAGAGATGTGGATAGTTTAATATTTACTCCCTACACATATCAGTGTGAAAATAAAGATTCATAAATAAAATTACTGATAAATTAAAAATCATTGTCTCTTGAAACTACAGGGGGTAGAAAAAAGTAGATTTATTTTGATATTTCAAGATGATACACTGAAAAAACAGAAATATTTCCTCTTAAAGTGTAGAATTTATCATATTCTAACTCTTAAAATATCATATGAACACTATAACAATCTGACCTTATTTCCATCAATAGCTGTGATAGAAGGCATGACTTTAAGTGTTCAATTCTTCTTCCCTTGAGTACAGAAAACTTTTGGTCCTTTTTGAAATGCAGATGACTGACTCCAGGAATACCACAAGATTTTTTCTTTGCTATGGAAGCTCATTGCCAGGTCCCATGAGCACCCATCTGTCCTGTGGGAGTCAAATATAACCTTTTGAAGCAGATAAGCATTTGTCCCATGCACTGATGAAATCCTGGGTTTCCAGTTTAAGTAGGTCAGAGTGATGCCCATTTTGTGACTGATCTTCAGAAGGGTACACAGGACCTCCACTGGTGTATGCATTAGTAGCCCAGTGTTTGAAATTGTCATCAAAACATCTGCATAAAGCACACAGTAAATAAAAATAACTCAGGGTATAATAAATTAAACATCAAAATAGAGTAATGAGAAGAAGAGAGGGATCTCAGTGTCTAAGAGGATAAAGCTGGACTGAGAGTTTTCCTTGTATAACACTAATCAATGTTTTCCCTGTGAGCTGGGAAATTCTCGTAGGACCTAAGCGTATTTTGCCTCCCACGCAACACTTTGCAGCAGAAATCCTCTTTGAGGAGAGGTTGCTCTCTTTGAGAGGCTGCTGCTATTTCCTCATCTGCTGCCTTGGACTGGCTGCCCAGGCACAGTGTCCTTGGGGCCAGCTGAGCCCCAGCTTGCGTGGTGTCCTGCAGAGGAGCCATGGCTGCACCTCCAGAGAGTGACTGAGACCGGACTGAGGTGCCCGCTAAGAGAAAGCGGCAGCTGTGCTAGATTCCATCAGCAGGCCCTGAAAATAGAGTTCCTTTGTTTCTTTTTCACTTTGGAAACTTCCTTTGCCCTTGAGTAGGCCTTTCTTCTGGCCAGTCTCCTGAGGTCTCTTTTGTAGGCATAAAAAGTGATGAGAGGAAGATCATTTTTTGAAAACATGAGAAGTCTATGGGAGACATCAAGTGGAGGACATAACCTTGAGAGTACAGGGGTAAAGGAGGCAGAAAACCTAATGCAGGGTCAGGAAATTGGAAAGAAAAGGATTAATTAAGATATACTGAAGGAGTTTTGAAGATGAAAAAGGAATATAAGTGCTAAGTATTTTCCTTTGTAACAGAAGCTGTGCTGAAAATCAACAGGGAAAGCATGGCTTTTATTTGAGAGGCAATTTGCATATTAATATTGTGATAGCATTATGCAATAGTATATAAGACAGATTGGGTAAATAGAGGCTGTGACCAAACATTTCAGCTTCTTCCCCATGTCTATTGAAAATAAAAGCTGGCAGAATGTCACACTGTAGGATTGTCCTTGATTTGTTTCCAGCAGAACATTAATTGATGTGTTCCCCTGTTTTGATATGTGATTTACAAGCTCAATAACTCGAAGGGTGATTACAGCCAGGCAAGCAATCTGGATGCCAAGCCTCATTTCAGTGAACTGTCCTGGATATTTCACTCTGAAAATCATGGCTTTCTAAATGTGTGGGAAACAATATTAAGCAGTGGCAATCAACAGTGCAGTTTTCTGTTGGTGTAGCAGGAGGGATTATTTTGAAATAGCTAGTGCATCTGTTTGGTAGCTATTTTTCTCTTGAACTGGAAAAATCTACAATGTTTCAAACAAAATGCTTACAAAATACTCAGAAATTTAATTTAAAAAAAAACAGTTTGTACTTAAAAAAAAAAAGGGTTATTTTTTCAAAGCAACTAAAAGGAGTTAAGAATATGTACAACTAGTAAAAAATAAATTTAAAAAGTTTCTTCCTATAGCTTGCTTTGCAAAACTCTTGGCAACTCAGAAATTCTAAGCTATAGTTTCATTGTAATACAATCTATGGTTTCTCAACTGTGACCTCTAAATACCAAGGCTGTAATGGCAACAGTGAAAAATGAAAGCTCATTATTGTAAGACTCCATGTTGCTAAAATATCATCAATCCTTTTCATGTTTCATCTTATTTTCTAATATGGTTTAATTTGGTGAAATCTGCTTAACAGGAAAAAAATTGAGCTTTTTTTTTTTTTTTTTTTTTAAAACAACACTATTGTTAAATGGGTAGTAATAGAGAATTTGTGTTTCAAAGGGAAAGAAAAGTGATTATGTGATGTATGTTTATTTGATTGAAAGCTACTTCCAGTACAGTAGCTTTAAAGGTTAGTATTTCAGCTCACACATCAAAACCAGCTAGGAAATGGCATAAGTATTGAGGAGCAGAGTACTAGAGTATAGATACGGTACAATATAATTTTGCAGAGTGAAAACTGGCACATGTTGCCCAATAATCTGTGGAAGCAACCATCAGCAGTAAAATTGTGGTATCAAAATGTTTACTATATTAAACCAACAAATGATAGCTTAGTATTTCTTACATTGAGCCTTCTGTCTGAAAACTGTGGGTGTGAAGATTATGCTTTATCCAGTGTTTAGGAGAGCATCATTGCCCTCTTTCCACCTGTGGGATAAGCTGGCATTTCAATAGATCCTGTGCCAGTGCCTTTCAGCATCCTCTTCAGATTTGTTGCACAATTGCTGTTTTAGGAGACACTGATTTACAAACTCCTTTTGCAACAAGTGTTAGTTGTTGCAGGAGGGAGATCAAGTCTATTGCTTGTTATACAAATTCATTTAATTCATTCCTCATCATAGTTCCTCATGACTGATTTTTTCTAAATTTTAATGATATGAAGAATGCTTTTTCTTGTTATATGTACTTTTTTCTTTTTCATTTCTTGCTTCATCTGTTGCCCTAGATAGTGAAGCACACCTTACTCTGTGGTCAGGTGAGAAGAATGGCCCTGCCTCAGGTTTTCAGTCCAACAGGAAACGTTTTGGTGTAGAAGCAAAGTGGCTTCTTAGCAGCTGAAAGAACTTATGAGAGTATAAATAAGGAAAACTAAGCAGAAAGTAGGAATGAGGTTTTAGAGTGGCAAGAAGAAGAATGGGATCATTCAAAAGAGATCAAGTTTTGTAGACAGAGCTTACAGAAAGAAGGTGAACATCTCCAGAGGTTTGGGGAGGAGAAATGAGATCAAAGAATTTGCAAGAAGAAACAGGAGATTGTATCTTTCTCTGATAATTCTAATAAGCATATTTCTGTGTCTAAGTAATGAAGTGGCTGTCATTCCAGGTATTTAACTGGTCACCAGATATCTTTGAACCTCTTTATCCAGAGATGAGAACAGGCTAGAAATACAGCTTCAGCCTTATGTACACTAAGGGTCCAGCTTCCCAAAAGCAAAGTTTTCTTCTCTTTGTATCTAGCTCAGCAGATGAAGATGCAAATAATCCAGAAAGTCATCCTGTGGCTTGGAGCTTCCTGCCAACTAGATTAATTCATTTCTTCTCAATTCTGTTGTACAAAATGAACTGCTAGAAATTAGCAAAACATGCTCAGAAAAAGCATTGTTGCTGAGGTCAAAAAGTTTAAGAGTAAAGTAACAATTGCCAAAAATATAATTGATTTTAAACTAGCACCAGAACTTTCACTGCTTTCATAAAGGAGAGAAGCAGAGGCATTATGCAATAAAGTTAAGAAGAAAGATTATAGGGCTATGATTATGTCACAGTTATGACATGGTCTTTAAACAAAAAAATATTTTCTTTTGTGTTTCTGGCCTCATTTCTATTGCTTCTATGTTTTGAAGGTAATTTAAGACAGAAAAAAAAGTGAAAAAATACAATGTGGATTTACAAAGGTTTACTTGATCATGCTGGATTAAGATTCTATTTTACTTTGATTTTTGGGACAAAGGAAATGAAATACACCTAATCTACTTAGACTTTTACAAAGCATCTGATAAAATTCCACAAGGAAAATTATTAGCTAAATAGAGAAGTCTGGGATTAGCACAAGAATATTAAAATGAGTAAGGAATAGACTTAAAAGAGAAAAAGTGAAATGTTGACATAAACTGTTAATTAGACAATTGTCTTGAAAACTAGATTAGAGACTTATTTCATCTAAAATTTTCATTAGTAATCTTGGCTCATGGCATGTGGTTGAACTGTTAAAGTTTAATGATGACACAAAGGAATTGCCAATATAAGGGAGGGTTAAACATCATATGGGATGAAAAAGATGAATGATGATGGCAATAACAGAGTAAGAAGAAAATGATGACTTTAGGGACTAATAGGAAAAAATTACTTGCTGCTCCTGTTGGTTGTTTACACAGTGACTATGATTCATTAATACTATGTAGACACAAGATAACCAAATATGGTCCTGTAATCTGGTTGTGTTCCCCTGTATTGCTTTTATATTTTTATTGTTTTCTGTTCTTCTGTATTGTTTCCTTCAAGGGTGGTTTAGATTAAATATTAGGAAAATTTTCTTCACTGAAAGGATGTTCAGGGAGGGGGTGAAATTGCCACTCTTGGAACTGTTAAAAAAATTTGTGGATGTGACATTCAGGGATGTGGTTTAGTGAGGAATATGATGGTGCTACCTTGATGGTTGGACTCAATGATCTTAGAAGTCTTTTCCAATTAAAATGATTCTGTGATCCTGTAAAGCACTTGACTTTGGGCTGAGTGTGAAAAACTGTGCTTTTGAACCCTGCTTCTTACATTCCCATGCATATATAGCCTGTGAAAGCCCATGCTGATTGTGGAATACGCTTCTGGCCAACCATGTGAAACAAATAAATTTGGACTGGAAAAAGGGCTAAGCAGGGGTCCTGGGGCTAAATGTACTATTCTTTTACAAGCTGGGGGCAGATAAGGCATATGTTCACCCTCTGGAATTGTAAACGCAGACAGAAGAGAGAGAAGACACATTTTAGCTAATGAATAATGCTGGTACAAGGATAAACAGGAACAAATTAGCCATGGTTGTGTGTGAAGAGGAAAATCAAGACTATCAAAGCAGTGAGAGTCTATAAGGGCAAAAGGGGAACATTTGTTTCTAGCTCATGAAACAGAAATAGCAATGCCCCTTTGCCCAGATCAGTTTCTCACTCAATTTTTATTTCTGCAGTGAGTATGCATTTCCCTTAACATCAATAACACCATTCTTCACTAACAGATTACTCTGTTAATCCTGTCCAGGCTGTAGAAATTAAGCATCATTTCTCTTCCAGAGTTTGCATTTGCTGTTCTCTGACTACCCTCCAGGTTCTGTGTTTATGCTCTTTTTCACTGTGCTAGTTCACCCTCTCTGCTTCCTCGCATGCCTTTCTCTTTTTGCTGCATGATATTTTTAGGTATCCTGATATAATTAATTTCTCTTCTCTTCTCTTCTCTTCTCTCCAAACTTTCCACAAAAGCAGTTGAACCACCATTTCTTGCTCAAAAAAGTGACTCTGTTGCAGGATTCTATGTCATCATCATATAATAGCAGTTCTTAAAATTTACAAACATAATACTGGAACAGGCAGGCAGAATATATATAACTTCTTGGACTGATACAAGCATAAATCTTTCAAATTTCTTTTTCTCTGTTATCCTAATTATCTAATTATAGCAGCGACTCAACATTCAGAAAAGGGGAAAAAAAAAAAAAAAAGCTCTGAAACTTTCTTCTTCAACTATGCCAGCCCATATTGAGCCTACACAACCCAAAGATCCCATCCACCTTAGATCCAACATAGAGCAACCAAACCCTTGTTTGCTCTTAGTAACTTCTGATACTTGCTTAAGAGAGATATTGTAAACCACCTCTTCAAACTGACTCTTGACAGACAAAATATCTCCAAGATTAGTTGTTTAGCCCCTTTATCCCGATTTCTTCTAGCAAAAACATTTTAAAAGATTTGACTTTCAAATAGTTAAATTACCATTACTGCTATTTTGGGACAAGACAGTGCGCTCAAAGTCTGGGTCAGCTCCTGAGATGTGTAAGCAAAAATTGCTTGAAAATCTGCCATAAACTGTTCAGCTTTTCAGACTGAAGTCAGAATGTTAAACTCAGTGATATCAGATACAATCTCTATCTTTATTTAAAGCTAATATGCAAATTTATGCAAACCCAGATAAGGATGATATTTTTTTTTGCTTGATGAGAATTAGATGGCCAGAGAGGATCTGCATGCTTGCTGTTAACACATCATGAGTTACAAACTGTTAATAACTCAGACCTTGTCAGATCAAGGTCTCTGCTCAGAAAAACAACGAGGACACAGATATTTCCCTTCAGAAAGGGTTTTCATATCTGGTTTTGTTCTAGATAGGCATGAAATCCTAATCCTTCTAAATGTTCCACATAAATAAAGCACTAAATTTGAGCCAGCTAAACAGTGGTTTGATTTTACATCTAAAATGTTAACACTGGTAATAAATGCAAATGCTTTACTGAAGCAGTTATCACAATTGGATTAAATTTTTAAGTGCTTTCTACATTTTGCTGAAAAAAAATGGAGGAGTATCTTTTGGAATATGTGTAACCTTTGATTTCAATACATGCTCAATTTTTACAAGAGCTGAAATAAAATCTGAATGATTTTGCACAATACTTGCATAACCACAAAATTAACTAATTTTTTTTTAATGAAACAATTAAAAAAATCTTAACTTGATCGCATAATTTGGGAATTTTTCAGTTTAACTTCATCTGATTGGTTCTCTGTCGGTGAACCTCCCAAGTCCAACATTCCCTTTAGCTCTTTCCCTGAAATGACCTTTCATGGCAACTCATGGAAGAAATTAAGCTACCTGTAGCCCTCTGCAGGTGGAGGAACACACCCAATAAACTCAATATCCTGAAATCAAAGGAAGAAGAAATGGGCAGAGAAAGAAGAAAACTAACCACTGCCTAACTAACAACAAAAACTACAGAGGGATATCGGTTTATCATCAAGCTGCAAACTCTGTTACTACAGATTTTCACCCAAGTAAGAGTTGTGCTGTTGTTCAGGCTGGAACTCCTTTGTGCTACTAAGTCTTCAGGGCAGGATACCTATGAAAATAATTGGGAGACATCTGTGCATTGTCCTTCCTGCTGCTGCTGGCGGGGTTGGAGGGGGTGGAGAAGCCCATCAAAGCATGGATGGAAAGAACTTTGGAAATTTGTGGGTTTTGTCAAAGTCAAGGCCAAAGGAGGAAAGTGGACCAAGAAGTACTGGAATATAACCTGTAATTTACACAGCTTCAGTGCCATGAAAGCGAGTGTCTAATGTTTTGTTTTTCCTTGTTGCTTCCTCTTTTTTTGTACTTTATTTCTCTTATTCGTTTCTACACTGCAATTATAGGGGTTTTTTTGACAGCTTGAGTCAATTTCCCAAAGATAAAAATAAAGAATAATATAGGGTGAAATTTATAAAGACATAAATTATCTGAAAATATTTTGTCTCACAAGCAAAAGGTATGTTCATTAGTGGAAATCCTATAAAACATTCATCACTTTTGGAATTTATTTTATTGATTTTTTTTTTCTTAAGTTTTAAAGCAGTAGGCCTTGTGGATCTCTGAACCCTGATCCTAAGGGTACTTAAAGACTGAGGTTGAGGTGCCCAGCATTGTGGGTGGCCCGGATTAGGAACCTGTGGAGGGAGCAATGTTGATGCAAATGCCTTGCATGACTTTTCAGCCCCAGTGTCCCTGGAATTGTAGGCCTGTGGAACTCTGAACCCCAACCCTAAGGGCAGCTGGGGGCCAAGACTGAGGACCTAAAGACTATGGCTGACCCAGATAAGAAAGGTGAGGAGGGAGCAATGTTTGTGCAATATCCCCTTTAGTGCTTACCACATAAGTCTGAGAGGTATTAACCCAGAAAAAATAAATTCTAATAAAACCTGAAATAAATAATAGATGTTTCTAAATATGATAGAATAGACCAAGGTTGTTACCTGTAAGAAAAACCTCGTTAAGAAGACCACAGAGGGCGGTATTTAGAGAGATAGACATTTGATATGCTGAACAATGTAGTTATCATTAATAATCAAAAATAATTTAGGTTGGAAGGGGTATTTTAAGATCATCTAGAGCAAGATCTCTGCCATGTGCATGTGCACCTTCCAATTGATCAGGTTGCTCAAAGGTCCACTCAATCTGGCCTTAAACAATTCCAGAGTTGGGGCATCTACCACCTCTCTGAAAAACCTATGGCAGTGCATTGCTACCCTCAATCATTCTTTCCTTATGTCCAATATAAATCAACCCTCTTTCACTTTAAAACCATCACTACAGGCCCTGCTAAAAATCTGTCCTTGTTTTTTCTTACAAGCCCCTTCAGGTACTGATAGGCCACAGTAAGTTCTGCCCAGACCCTTCTCTTCTCCAGGCTGAGCAGTCCCAACTCTCCCAGCCTGTTTTCACAGGAGGTGTCCCAGCCCTGTGATCCCCTCCATGATCCCCCTGTGGACATACTCTACCATCTCCATGTCTTTCTTGTGTTAATAACCCAGAGCTGGATGCAGACCCCCAGCTGGGGTCTCACCAGAGCAGAGCAGAGGGGCAGAATCCCCTCCCTTAACCTGCTGTCCCCACTTGTGATGCAGCCAGGACATGTCTTGTTTTCTGTGAGTGCACATGGCTGGCTCATGTCCAGCTCCTCATCCCCCAGTGCCCAAGCCCCTCTCCCCAGGACTGCTCTCAATCCCTTCATCCCCACGGTAAATTACTATTGGGAATTACCCTGACCCACGTGCAGCACCTTGCATTTGGCCTTGTTGAACTTCTTGAGTTCAATTATCTGCTTTCATAGTGCTAAAAATATGTGCCTAATTCCTGGAGCCTTTAGTTACACTGGAAGGAGGCAAAAGCTCTTTTAAATAAAGGTCCTAAAGCATAAGTTTCCAAGCTCTGCTCTTCCAGAGAGATGATATCACAATATTACAAATCAGAAGAAAGAAATGGTTTAAGTAGATACTCCATTAGTAAAATCTTTTGACAAAGATACTTTGATTTATAACCATTAACATGTCTGTCTTTTTTGGTTTTCCTGTGGTTTTGGTTTTTTGGTGTTACAAAATTATTGTGACCAAATATTTCTGCCTGTAAGTTTTTCTCAGCTAATGTTTATTTGGGTTCATGGGTTAAACAAAATTTAAGGCCATTTTGGTTACCAGAGCTACCAGACTTGTTCCCAAACATACCATGAGGCCTGAGGTAAGAATTCAGCTGTGTCCAGCTGGCCACAGTTCAACTTTTAATTTTTTTTTTTTTAAATGTAGATAAGAGAGAGATTTGACCCAAAAATATCAGAGAAAGTGGTATAAAGCCTGTGACAAAAAGCCCAATCAGGAGCTCAATCACATGTTGGAAAAATGCTGATTTTAGTGAATGGTCATGGCTGCTTTCACCAGTACCTGTAGCTTTTGCCAATGGATTTTCTGTTCAAACACTGGTTGTTTTATAAAAAAAGCTTAATGATAGAAATTTGTTAATTCTTGTGACTTCAGAAAACCTGACCTGATGACAGTTCCTTTCCCAGAGGATGCAATTAAGCTATAACTATGGTAATGTCTAACTTGTTTACTGGCTTATAATGGAGTTTCCTGATAGCAGTAAACACACAGCAACATTTATATTGGTACTAGTTTGGCAAAAAAGAAGCTTATCAGGGAAGGGGATATACCAGTGCTCATTTGAGTGGTAGTAGAGTTACTTTCTCAGTGATTTCAGATTTTTTAAATTGAAGTTAAGGCAATTTCCCCTGATTATTTATGTCTTTACAGAGGAGGCTTTTTGGGTTCAGAACTAAATGGCAAGTCACTGCTTCTATTTCCCTGTAGCTGGAATTAGTCTTTCTATTGCCACAGAGAGTATAGCCTGGAAATCTGGGTGCATCACTGAGACACCTAAGGCTCTTGCATTAGTCTGAGTCAAAAAGACAGGGATTAAGTCTGAGTGTTTTGCATATTGTTCAGCAAATGTATCCTGGGACCACATATTGAACCAAGAAGATCAACCAAATACCAGACAGTTCCTGGATAAGCTCTTCCATACTGTACATGTAATATTTTCTACAAGCTTTTGCCCACTGTTGTGATAGAGTGAACAAAATTAATGTAAGGCAAATTAAGGTGTCGATGTATTAGTCTAGTGTTAGTTTAGCATTATGTATAGAGTCATGGGAAAAAGGAGAAAACATACAATGAGGACTGAATTAAGGCTCCAGAAGCAGCTTTTGAATGCTTGACTCTGTAACCTTTATAACCTTAATAATGTTATTTTAATGCATACTATGTTTTATTTGTTTAATGCCTTGGAGTAGCTACATTGGGAATGAACTCCATCACCTCCATTGAAGGAAACAACTCAATAGGTCCCGACCCAGCCTGGCCTGTTGTGATCAGCCTCTGTAAGGTCATAACCATCAGCCTTAGCCCTGAGAGCTGATGACAGAGTGCAGAAAAATTCTGTCCTCAGTTCCATGAAAGCCTAATTGCTCACTTTGTCATGTTGATCTTGTAACATCTCTCCTGCTCTTACTGCTTCTCAGTCATTTTCTGCATAGAAGTACCCTCTGTGCACTGTCACCATTCACTCTGTGACATGGGGGAACTACTGTGCAGGCTATTTCTGTAAGATTTCACTGGGGAATGTTATTTCTCCCTGGAGCTGCTCCCATCAGCTTCATACTATTTCTATCTCTCAAGAAATAATTCTAACCAGCACCCTTTCTACTGATATTAGTCCTTCCCCTCCTCCTTCTCAGAGCTGGCAGTCATAGTCAACCATGTGCCAGATTAAAATTTGAGAGGGTTACTATCCAAAGCGTTCGATATATTCTAATGCTTCAGGATCCTTTCACTGTAATGTCATCCTATACTCCAGCAAAGCATTGCCCAGCTCCTGAGTTCCCCAAATCCAATGTGTTCAGAATCCTGGAGCAATGCACTTGTGTTAGGGCAGTTCTGTCAATTATAACATCAGTCTGCACCATGCTACTGTGACTCTGTGATCTTGGGTGTCCTGGTGGGTACAGCAATGGTTTAATGAGCTGCCTCTGTAGTCCTGTGGGCCATTTGCTTGGATACAGCAAGCATGCAAGGGTGGGGTGATGGGGAGGACAACACGTTAACCTTCTCTGTGCCTTGGATTGTCCTGATCTCTAAGTCTGAATCTAAAGAGCAGCATTTGACTTTTGTGATCTTCTCACCATTGCTTTGAAGGGCATTTTACTTAATTAGAAAAATTAAGTCCACATCACTGGCATCATATGTTACCCCATAGAAAATAAACATCATTAAAGATAAACTCAGCTCACAAATGCTATCCTGTCACCAGTTATTTTATGCAATGTTACCTTCCTTTCCTCCCTGTTTACCTAATGACTTGGTCTTGTTATTCATACTATTTCTGTGCTATTTGACTTACCACCATATGTTCACTCACTTTAGATCTTGTGATAATGATCTTTTGTGTTATACACACCTCCATATATTAATTATTGCTGAGATTCAGATGTTTGGGCTTCAGAAATAAAAAGGTGGAGGGGGTTGTATTTTTTAACATTCAGAAATGCAGGCTTCTTTTGCAAAAACAGGTTGAAAAAAGGTAAATTTTTAAAGTATCAATTTTTATATCAGTATAGAACAATGGCAGAAATAAGGATGCTGAAAAAAATTACTTGACAAGCAGTTTCCATTTCCAAAAGTTTGGTTTTATACTTCTGATTGTTAAATGCTACTTATTTATATTAAAGTAGATAGATTGCAAACCTGTAACAGGAGGAAAACATCTAGGCAGATGGAGGAAGGTGTCTAGATAGAGCTGTACATACTTAATGCTGAAAAGTAACTTCACTTCTCACTGATACCTGCTGCCATAATTCCTGTGTATGATGTGCTATGTTATGCTGGTATGTTAGGAATTGTAAACCAGCTGTCTAATACAATAGTCACACTGAGTTTTGTTGGCTGGAAATTCATAATTGATGATCTTCATGGGGTTTTGTGTTCTGCATTTGGTCTACTTTGCAGGATGGAGTGCCAAAAATGAAGATTTTGGCTGTAGAGAAAATGAATTAATTAATTCACTTGTGGGCGACACAGGAAAGCTTTGTTTTTTCACAATCTCATAAATCCTGGCCTTTAGTGGAACATGACATCAGAGATGAAAACCATAGAAGGCCATCCCCTCCAAACTTTCTTGTGGACCAGGGATGTTGTTTTGGCTGATCACATATTTCTGAAGAATTTGATTTGTATTGATAAATTTCACTCCTTGTGATATTACCTGAGAGTTTTTGATTGCTCAGCAGCAGTTTATCAGAACTGCATAATCCCCGATGAGTCACTTTGCTTCAGCATTAAAAAAGATGCCCTTTGTATACAAGACTACACCAGAATATACACATTAATATCTTTATGTTGAAAATGGTACCCTCAAAACATAAAATAATCAAAATAAAGACCACAGGAAAAGGCCAGAAGTTTAGGCTTTAGGATATGAGGAAAAGGTTTTTCAACCAGTTGTTGTTTGGGCAGAACAGGCTCCCTGGGAAAGTGTTCAGAGCCTGGCAGAGTTCAAGAAGCCTTTGGACAATGCTCTCAGGCACAGGGTGGGATCCTTGGGGATGGAGCTGTGCAGGCCCAGGAGCTGGACAAGATGATCCTTGTAGGTCCCTTCCAACTCAGCATATTCTGTGATTCTGTGATTAATTGAGCAACCAAAACACCTGCCTCTGTTTTGTCTACAGAAGAAGTATAGAGAAGAAAGAATCTACTAGTCAAATGCGCATTTAATCAGAAAATGGTTTAGGTAATTTAGCTTTGATGCAGCAGCTGTGCTGAGAAATGTTGGAGCATATTTTTATTTCACCCAACTGAAATAAAAATATTTTCTTTACAAAAAAATCCTATAAAACTATGAAACATTAAAATTTCAACTTTTTTTTATTATTTCAAAGTATAAATTTAAGGTTAGAAAAGAAACCCTATTAATTTTGTGCATGTTAAATAGAAAATATTTTAAAAATTAGAAGTGTAAATTTATATATCAGGACTGAAAACATAAGTTCCATGCAGACACCTATCAATATTTGGCCTATCTGAAGCTCTAATTTTTGAGAATTAGATATTTGTCACCCTTGGTTTTCCATGTTTTTACTTTGCTTTCTAATGTTTTCATTTTGCCTGCTGATGTTATGCTTTGCCTTCTGATGTTTACAGAACTTGGAGCTCAGATTCTCACAGATTTTATGTAAATAAAGAAATGTTTTCATGGTTTCTCCTCTAGGAGTTTCTTGAGTGATGGTGATGTTCACCAATGAGATTGAAGAGGTGGCAACACCTTTGACCAATCTCTCGTTCTTTTGTACAGCTGTATATAAATTGGAGTCAAAATAATAAAAGAGAGCATTCCTGCTGACCTCGGAGCTCCTCCCTGCCTCGTCCTTTTGTGTCTTATTGCGACAGATATTTATGGATCTTTTTTAAAATTCAGGTCTCCTACAGCATAAATTTTACATGGGGTAGAAGTTTAAGTACCTTTGAAAATGTGACAGTAACCAGAAGAAATTTTCTTTTTAGAGGAGTAAAAGATTGAATTTCTTTTTAATCTCCAAATGAGAAAAAAAAAAAAAATCACCTTTAGTGTTTGTACTTGTAAGGGTTCCATAGGCATATGGTTTTTCAGTCACAGTCTGTGATTTGTGCATTTACATTATCGTCATAGCTGAATCATTAAATTTCTGAGTATAATATGACTACACCCAAGTGACAATCTAAATGTTTAAGTGCTTAGAACTCATGTGTTTCACCTCTCTGTTTTTATATTTTTCAGTTTGTCTCCTTGCAAGAGAGGGAAGTACTGGCTTTTCCATGAGATGAGAGAAAGGAACTTCAGAGCCCAGACATGTATCTCTGAAAGAGAAGAGGAGAACAATCGATATTATTGAGGTGTCTGACATCCATCCCCATCCAGCTCTCTGCAGAATAACATTTTTCAACGGCAGCTGAGAAAATGCTCCGTGTGCTGCAGGTTTTACCACACAGAAGCACAAGTGTGAGGGTCTGCAGGAGAGTAATGCTTCAGTGCTGAACTGGACCCTGGGTTTTCCATTTTTATCAATAAAAGCATCTGTTGGAGAGATGGAGGGCTCTGTAGAGCTGTGTTTTGTCCCTCCAAACCAGCTCACATGTGGTGTAGCCTGAGAGCAAAGCTAGGACTGGAAAGATGTGTACACACTAAATTTGCCTTGAAAAAATGGCTTTATCATTGAAATATATGCATACCCATGCACAATCATTTTCAGAAAAACCTGATGTTTTGAAGACTGTAAGTTCTAGTATTTGTAGAGTTCTTTTCAACAATGGTTTTGGAACAAACTTCTGGATGAATCCTTTCTTCCATGAAACCTCAGGAGAATTTTCTTTCATAAAACCTACAGGAGAGTTTCCCAGTCTCCCAGTTTTCCCAGACAGGGAATTGGAAGGAAAAGACCCTCTACTTAGGTATGATAACCAGGATACATTTAAACATGAAAATTCCTAAAACAAGTATTAATGTGAATAGCTTTTTACAGATATTTTAAATCAAGGTTGACATATTTTTACTTTTGTGCTATTGCTATAATTTGTCAGGTTTTTTCACTTCTTCATTAACTAATTTAGAGAGGTGTTGAAAGCTTTTTATAAAAGAAATGTACATCATATCACTTGGATGACAATGCTGAATTTCTTCCAGGGTTTAATACAATGGCTGAATTTAGCACTCTGCTCATTATCTGAATGGATAACAAAATTTCCCTTCAGCCATCACAGCTCCTGCACATTTGAAACACACATGTTGATGCTTGAAAGGTATCTCAGAATATCTGTAAAGAGTAAAAAGCCTGATCGAAGAAGTGGGTGGTATCCTATTCACTGAGGTGTTACAGGTGCATAATCAATAGGGCATGGAGGAAGGAGACAATTTTTATTTCCTAAATTGTCTTGTTCATTTATATGTGAAATAGACATTCATTAGCATTTAAATACTTTTTTGACATTTAAGACACTCCCCTATTTTTGTGAGCTTTTGACACAGTTTCATTGAATATATTTTTATAACTTGATTTAGAAATTTATTTTAACAATTTCTACAGATTTTGTCAGCCGTGGGTGAACTGTCAAGAGGTTTGCTTTTATTTAAATTCTCAAATGTACACATTTGCAAGGAGCTTAAGCCTAGTTTTGAGCCTGAGCAAGATTTTTGCTGTCACATTTTTTGAGGCAGTTAAGGAACCCTCTGGAGAAGGTGGTCTAAAATTTTTCCTAATAGTGGCTGCTGCAAACAGCACCCAATCCCAAGTAGGGAAGTGGGGAGAAAAAGATGGAAGAAACCATAATATTGTGTCTGCCTTACAGGCTGAAGCTGAAGGGAGGATTTCAGCTCCCCAGAGGTCAGGAAGGGGAGCCTGCAGTAGACTACTTGAATGTTAAAACTTTTATTTCTAGATATTGCTCTCTTTATGCAGATTTAAATTTTACTCAGAGACCTGTCACTAATAACAGAAAGCAAGTAAAATCATGGGAAGGAACATGACATTTAATCTAGACTGAATCTTATATTTTGGACCTGACCTCAATTTGAAAATAATGTTCTTCAAAGAAAGAGTATCTCTGGGTGTCAGACTAATATCTGAGCAGAAGTATTGTTGTGCCAGGTACAGTTTACATCTCGGTTTCTGAAAGAGTGAAAAATGTCCAACCATTTTAATGATGATCTGGTACTCCTTCCTTTTATTTCAGCCTGCTAAATTACAAACTTTCTACAAGCACAAGTACCTACTTGAATCTCTATTAGACACACACCTGGAGGCTTCTGCCAGGGTTGGCCCAAGACAGCCAGTGCTTGGTTTATGTCTGTTATTGTTTCTCATTGCTTAGGATCAGCTTTGTGTGCAGGAGAAGCAAAAATAAGTAAGAGGAACACATTCTTTTGTTTTATAAGCAAGGACAAAGGAAACAGCTATGGCATAATAGACCTTGAAATACATTGGCTGCAGCATCTCTTGAGAGAGACTTCGGCATGTTTCCTCTAATCAGCAGCCCACTTCTCCCCTTCTGCCTCACTACAGCTGTATGAATAAAAAATTCTTTTTTTTCTCTAGGAGTTCTGAAAAATGACAAAAACAAAGCACCTTTTGGGGCAAGCCAAGATTTATTTTAGCTTCTCAGTGAGTCAAGAGGATTTTTTTTGAAAAACACTCTAGATTAAACAAAACATTGCTTTTGACAGGGAATAAAACTTTCTTTTTTTTTTAAGAGGAGAAGCCTTGAAAACAAAAATACAATAATGAAAAGCATTTTGTGTATAAAATGAAAATTGAAAAAACCAATGATTGCTTTTGTTTATTTTTAATCTCAGATTTATGTGACATTTTTTTCAGTTATGTTTAATGAAGTTAATTTGTGAAATCAGTTCACCTTTTAGAAATATTTTTTATGTTCCCACAACTGTAGTTTTCATTAAAAGTAATCCATTTGTCAGACCCAGGTTGCTTTTGCTCTTCCTCCACTCACTTTTACTTCTATAGACACTGCTTCTGACTGATCCAGCAACTGAAAGAATCTGCTCAAGAAAAT
>VWYP01023483.1:249386-330914 GCA_013400435.1 Pycnonotus jocosus | reverse complement strand
TTCAAAGAACTTCAAAGAAAACCATGAAGCCTCTCTTCTAAAATAACAGGGAACTTTTGGTCCCTCTTCCAACCTTTTGCCTCCAGTAACTGATAGCTTTTGATACTGAAGTTCCTGCAGTATCTTGGTGGATTTTATGCATATGACCCTCCCTTCTTCACAGCATCCCAGCACCAGCTGCCTACTGAGCAGAGTGGGATTATCAAAGTGGGCAGCTGAATTCTCTTAACTCATTTTAAATTCCCAGCATAAGAATCCAAATATAACGTAGGAGAGTGTAAAGCAGCATTAAATATTTCTATTTTTTATAGGATTTAAAGTTCAATTAAAAAAAAAAAAAGAAAAATTATACAGAGGACTGAATTGTTCTTGATTCTCCATAGACAAAGACTATGCACCAATACTTGCTTCCAAGCCCATTTACTATGATTTGCTTCTTTCCTGAGGTTCAAACACAGCCTGCCTCGCCTATTTTCTTCAGGTGTGGATCTGTGAAAGCCAGCAGAGGCTTTTCTATCATCCTTATTAGTCTTATATGAAGCAGCTGCTCCCTCTTTCTGAGCAGCAAGCAGGTTGCCAGACAGCCTGAGGGGCTACCATCTGACATCCATATTTTGTTCTCAATAGGGCTGTGACTCATGCTTTCAGGGGAATACAGTAGTAGGTAGGTTTTGTCTCCTTTTGTGCTGATGATAGATGCAGTTTCATTTCCTACTGCAACTGGACAACCAGTATAGTTGCATTTCTTTTTTAAACAACTCACCCCCCAAAAAAGCATTTAGGGGATCTGTTTCATTTCATTGGCATTGCATCCTTGTGAAACATTACAGAAATAACTCTTCTCTTCAGTACCTTAAAATGCAAACAAATACAGCTAGTTTAAATTAGGAATAAGAAAAAAACTAATGTGAATGGTCTTCCTGGTGAAGACCCTCAGTGGTTTTTAACATGATCAGACTCTGCTGGCTGGGGAGAAAGGGACAATATTATTTGTATTGGAGTTTTTCCCGTGTGCCCCAGTGTGAATGTGCTAAACCTGGGCTGGATGCTGTGAATTTGTTGGTCTCCCAGACAGCTTTCAGCTGCAGCAGGAAAGCATGGTGGGAAGCAGGTGGGAAGGGTGAAGGGATGTGCTAAGGGGCAGTCAGCAAAGCCAAACATAACCACCCAGCTTTTGATTCCTCTGCCTCATGTTCACTGCCTGGAAAAAATTTTCAACAAAGAATGGAAAATTAAAACACTGACAATCCTAAGGAAAAGGTAGTTGGATTCTGTAGAGAAACCACCAAAATCAAAGCTGTTAGAATTATAAAGGATTTTTTAATTAGTTCCTAGCTTTGTGCAAGCTCCTAAGTTCTTGTCATTACTTCAGATCCATCTAATTTATTCTTCTCAGAAATAATTTTTAATTTTAAGAAAATGAAATTCACACCTTTCTCTACTGAATTTTTCACCTCTGACTAGATTATTTTGTTTGTTTTCACTTGCTCTCCTGTGTACCTCATACATTCTTTGGCCTGGAACCTTTGTTGTCTGGATTATAGCATCTATATATTGCTATAAATTAGCATAAAGAGTGTATGTAATGTAAATTTCACTGATCAATTGCTTCTAAACAATCCTCTTTGGCTAATGAGATATGCACATTGAAAAAGAAACCAAGAATTGGTTTTGACTTTCAATATACCCAACTCTGTTCACGTGACTGAACTGCTGAGAGTTGTACCCAGCTGTGGGATTGCACATTCAACACTGATATGCTGAAAATGAAGCAATAAAGCAGCCTCCTCAGTGCATCCCTACTCTAAATTAGTTCAAGGGAAAAAAGCATCATAAACAAATCACTGTGAATAATAAGGTACTTCAAAGCATTGACAGGTTCATTTGATTATTTTTTTAAAAATTGTGTTAATTAGAAAACATGAGGAAAACTTAATGATGGCGGTTATTTTAATACAAGTTCACAGTCTCACGTCCACCTTGCTTCTGAATGTCTCCCACTCTCCCACTGCGTCAGAAGAATGAGTGGGTTTATTCAGTGTGTTAGTATAGAAAAATACCCATTTTCTTCTTTTCTCCACATGCCAGCTGTACACTTGCACGAGTAGTTCTGAGCTTTGCTGAAGCAGACATTTAGAATACAGACACTTCACTCCCCATCTCATCATATTCCTTCAGCAGACAGCAATTCTCAGCCCTTTTTTCAACTTATGATTAATAAATACTATAAAAAATATTCAGTGCCTCTTTCTTCACCCTCTCAGCTGTAATTTCCAACATTCTGCTTCACTTCAGACAATGGTTTGTAAGATGAAATGGGTATACCATTGTGTAAAGCATGAGAGTTTTAAAAGGTGGATGCACAGCTTTCTGCAACAAAGCATTGAGTTCTTGATATGTTCTGATTGAAGCTTTCATTTCTTTTCCAGTCCAGCCAAACATAACCTAACATCAATACTAGATAACTCTCTTTCGGATTCCTTAGAGAATATTTTTATAGTCACTGTTTGATGAATTCTGTCCAGTAGCTGCATTAATATTTAAATTATTAGGATCCTAGGTAGACACATAGGATAGGAAATGCAATGAGTTTTCTGATAGTCTCTGCTTAGGGAAATAGGATTAAAGGTCCTCTACTGGGACTATCTCCTAAGAGAATCAAGCTTTCTTAATGACAAACTCAAAGAGCTGGTAAACCAAAAAATAGCCATGGGCTATTAGCTAACAATTACATTTCTCTATCCACAAGTGAAGTATAAAATATTCCAATTCAAAGAGAATGGAGAGATCCATTGAATTTAGTAAAATTTACATGCATTTCAGGATAGCTGGATCTCCAAATTGCCAGTAAGCAGCACTGAAAGAAACGCTAAAACTGGGAGAAGGGAGGATCAAAGTTTTAAAAGCAAGTGTAAGCAGAAGTGCAAGTGGTGCAGGAATCAAAGGTTTGATCCCAAATTCCTCAATTAAATGCTATTTATGACAAGCTATTGATGTGCCCTCAACATCTCAAGTCTGCTTACAGTACTGCATCTAGAAAGGGAAAAATAACTACACATTATCATTTAGATCTCTGCCACAAATAGATAGCATAAAAATAAATTAAAACTGCAGTTCACTCTTCAGGTTTTCTTTCCCAAATTTTACTTCTCCTCCATCTTTCAAATTGATGTGAATTTGCTGCAGCAAAAACTCAGGATATGACCTCATGTGAGGTTTTGTTGGTTTTTTTTTTCTTTCTTGCTGTTTAATGTCTGAAATCAATCTGTCATAGCACAGCACATACAGGAAGGTCCAATGAGTCCAGTTTTCATCATCCTGAGCATTTGCTCTGTCTCTAGATGAAAACACTGGGAGTCTGTAATATACAGTGCCTGGCTGCTGGCTTCTGAGAGAATGCTTCATATGTTATTAAACTCTTCATAACATTTACAGTAGTTCAGCTGCTGAAAAAAAAAATGAGTAAGTCTTGTGATGCCCTGAAAATGAGTAAAAATGAAAACTGAAAAGAAAAAAGCATCATTTGTGAGCTGTGGTCACTGGGCTGCTGGGAACTCCCTGAAGCTTGACATGCAGACGTGCCAGAAAAGGCACCTTTTCTTCTGGATAGTTGATGTGTAGTTTGCATTGGAAAAGAGCAAGGCAGGGATCTGAGCTGAGATTTATCCAACTAACACAGTGTGTGAACAGCTTCTGACTGAGCAGCAGGATTTTTCTTGGGCCCATTCTGTAGTTGTCCTAGCAGCCACTTAATTGTTCTTACATATAATTTGCATAAGATGTCTCCCTCTACTTCCCATAGTAATCAGAAGAATAAAATTATGAGATCCCAAGACTTTTAATATTTTTCATCCATATTAGCTGTACATAAAGAGAGGCTTTATTAAGTTAATAGGTAAGGCTAAAAATATGCCACATGGCAGGACTGTATGACTGTCCCCGCTCAGCACAATGTTTGGTGCTATAAACTAAGAGATCAACATATCAGTGAGAAAAAGAGAACAATTAATGCAAAATTCCTTACAGCTCAAGTAAGATTAATGCCTTTTTCTTCAGTAGGAGAGCTTCTGAATATATACATTGGCATATAAATACATTCATTACATTGTTATAATGACATTCTGTGACAGTTTGTTTGTCTGGAAGCGAGAAACAGAGTATTTTAAATGCTCATTAAAGAGGAGATGTGACAGCTCTACCTCTTGCCTGGTAGTTAGAGCACTGTTCCTGCACTGGGAAGCCTTGGTTTGAGCAAAGCAGATCGACAATCATTATGAAATTCTGAGACAGGTTCCCTAACCACCCTTCATCAGGCTGTGCAGCAGAGCAAAACAGGTCTCTTTGAAATACTCCTAGGTATAAAATACAAAAATATTCACTGACAAAAGGCAAAAGAGAATGACCCCATGACTTTTTCTTTGAATACAAACATGAGAAAATATTTTTTCCTGGAGTTCCATCCCCATTGCCAATTGATAGAGCTGCAGCTGGAACTGCCCACCCTGAGCCCTTGCTCAGTTACACAGACTGGGAATTTCAGTACCCTCATTCAGACAATGGAAATAAACCTTTAATTTCTGTAATTAATACCTTATTTACAGTCTTTTCCAAAAAACCAGAATGCTTTCTCACCATCTCTTATTTCTTTTCAAAATACTCAACAGAAAACCTTTTAAATTCTTTCGAAGGAAATGTGTAACTTGTCAAAACTGTTTTGGTTTTTGGTTTCTGTGGTTTTTTTGTTTGTTTTTGGGGTTTTTTGTTTTGTTTTGGTTTGGTTTGGTTTTTTGAGAAGATTAGTCTCTATTTCTCTATGTCCCTGCAAAATCTCAGGTCAGACCAAACTTAAGTTCCTGATTTCTTTTAGTCAAATGGAATTTGGAGTGATCTGTCTATCTGTTTCACAAAACTGATCTCAGATATTGTAATTTGGGAGGATGTGGTGGAGACTATTGTAAATTTGCCATGACAATAATAATCAATAAAATCAACAAAATGACTGCAGCAATCCCCAGCAGTGGGAGCAACTTCAGTTTGACAGGAGCAGATCTGGAGGAATGGTTTTGACTCAGAAATGAGGGTGCTGTGAAGGCTCTGGCTAATGCATGCAGAAATCACAGGGTCCTGTTCATGAGACTTGACTGTCTGGGCTGAGCCACTCTTTGCTCCATTTTCATCTGTCAATATTTGAAATTGCCTGTTCATCGTTTCAGTGTGTAATGGTGCTTTGTGTGTCCTGTGCTTGGTTCTTTGTTTTCCTTGATTGTAGGCAGGAGGGGTGCATGGGCACATGCAGACTGTGGAACAAGTGCACTCGTGCTCAGTAAGATCTCCACTGGAGAAATGGGCTTCTTGATTGCTGGATTTATTGTTTCATGGCTGGACACAATATTTTGCTTTGGAGGACTACCAATCCTAACTTTCCTTTGAAGGAAAGGAAAGCAGCATCACTTGTAGCTACTCTGATTCTCCAGGGGGTCTGTGCTATCAGATATGGTTTAAGGAAGTTCTTTATGTTCTCTTCATTTGTTTCCAGATATGTAAAAAAAGATTAAGGGGTTCTAAATTTGTCATAGGATTGGGTCCAAAGGAGAACTGTTCAACATAAACACCAATATCAACCAGCATAACTCTTCCTCTGAAGAGACTGATGTCTATAAAGGCACAACAGAAACAGAAGTTTCCTCATTTTTGAGGGATTCCAGGGAGAGACTGAGTTGGTCTAATGGTAACCTGTGTCTAAATCTTTCTCCAGTGGCTACAGAAGAAGTTTTTTGCTGCCAGAATTCTTGAAAAAGATTTATTCTTTATCAAAACTTAAAAATTAAAATTTTGGTTAAAGCTTTAACCAAAAGCTCTTTTTTTAGCTTTTTCTAAAGGGGTTTGTGAGTTTTTTATTTTACTGGTTGGTTGGTTTGGAGTATTTAGAGTGTGTTTTTTGTTGTCTCTGATAGAATTATATTCACTGTATGAACATACTTCTTTTTATCCAGTTGTAAAGAAGACAAAACATTTACCTTCCAAGCCAAGCTAGTTGAAATGTGAGGTCATTCTCACCAGAACACAATAAATAAGTATGCAAAACAGAACTCTAAAGCCTCTAAAGTGGCAACTGGACAAAAAATGTTTTTAGAGGAGATGTTTCACCCACTCTAGACCTTACAGTTATTTTCTGCTTCTCTCTGCCTTATATTCTGCAGATAATTCATCTACAGCCATAGAACTAAAAGGTGAACAAAAGCAGATGCTTTCCTCTCTTACCACCCAGCTTGGCCAACACAGAGATTTCCTTGTGCGTGCAGAAAGTTCCACTTTTCCACATACATGGCTCTTATGACAGTACTATTTCTATAGTAATATTATTCCTATGCTGAAGTGTAGGCTTCAAAAAAAAAGTCTAATTAAATGCAGAAATTGGTTGTCCTTCTGAACCAGCATCCATTTGGGCAACATGTTTTGAAATATCTGCTCCTAGGTACTCCCGTATCACCACCATTAGTGCAAGCACTAATGAACACTGAAATCAGTCTCCCTAACATATAGGATCTCTGAGCTCTCTGCAACATTTTTGACACCTTCACCCTAATTTCATTTGCTGGTTGTAAGGTTTTGAACCAATATCTTCTTTTCTTTCTCTACCCCAATAAAGGACCTTGAGTCCTTGTTCAAGATTTCTTTAATTAATCTGGGATTCAAAACACAATGTCTGCTCTAGTCTCCTCACAAACTGACCTCACAAAATGCTAAATCTAAAGTGGACTCATTAGCATTCAGAACCACCACAGATGAACAAAGGAGGAACATTACAGAAAATAAAAGGAAATGTATTAAAAGAAGGGCATTGCAGGGAGAAGAACATAATTTCTTAAGTGGACTGGATAGAAGGGGTAGGTGAAGGAGGCCACTCTGTATCAGAACATCTTTTCAGTGATCTGTCATTTGGCAGATAGAATGAGATTGCCTGTAAAAATTTTTCATTTTAGCTTGAGTGCAATGACATATTGAGAAGAATATTTAAACAGAATGAAAAGGATACACAAAAGTGCACATAGCCAATGCCATCATCTAAATGGACTCACGGTGAACTGGTAGATTTTTCTTCATAAGATTGACAATGTTTTGAATATTTTTTCCCTAATGGTGTATGTCTCCTTCTTCTTTAACAGTTTAGCAACCTTTCACTTCAGTAACTTGCTGTAACTGTCCCCATCATTAAAAGAGTTAGGCAGCTCTACTTATTATAGCACCTGTGATGTTCCAAGGAAAGTCTGGGACCGTAAAAGGAGCCTTGATTTTGGTTACTTGACTGCAAGAGAAAGAAGTTTGAAAAGTGAACTGACAAAGTTAATATCTCATTATATGAAATGAATAATTTAATTAATGACTAAAGACTCATTACTGTTGTTTGGCCAGGGGAACATTGCAGGAGTACATTGTACACAAAATATTCTGCTCCAGCTAAGTCAGGGATCAGAATGATTTTTAAAATAAACCAGCCTAGTTGCTAAGATATTCATCAAGGAGGTGGCAGGAAGACTGAATTCCTGATCCCTGCTCTCAGAATTATTTTTACTTTTACCAATGACTGCCTAATATAAACAGTGATGGGAACATTTACCAGAGTTCAAGACTCTCCTGCTGACCTAAAGGCTACATTAGGGCATCTGGGCAGAGTGGGATTTACTTTTTTTCTTTTTTTTTTTTTTTTTCTTTTTTTTTTGCTTCTGTGTGTGTGTGTGGTTTTTGTTGTTGTTGTTTTTGTTTTTTGCTTTTTGTCTCCATTCTGTTCCCATGAATCCTTTGTTAGTCAGTAGGTCAAGTTTCAGCAGGAGGGGTGGAAAGGGAGGCACTGAAGCCATATGGTACCTAAGGCATGTTGAGGGATGCAAATTACATGAATTTGAAGCTCTTAAGCTGGAGGTAGATAGGAGTGTATGCACTAATAGATAATACCTAATAGACATTGTTGTCTACTGCACCAGTGGTTCATCTTGCTCCATTTGGAATGAAGGTGTCTCTGTCTGCTACAACTTTTACTTCCTTTAACATTTTAGTTAAAGCAATTGTAATAAAGCAACAGGCCAGATCCTATCCTTCCCTTGCTGTTCCTGATACAGCTCTGATTATGTATTGGTGAACATGAAGGAACTAATGAAATCGTTGAGGCAAATACCAGATGTCAGATTAGTCTCTTTGTGTATCAGATTGTTCAAAACTCTACCTAAAATAAGTGGAAATATTCCTGAAATTCATCAGTGCCGCTGTTTTTTCCTTTATTTTATTTATTCCCAAAGTTTTCTAATTTTTCAGAAAAATAAATTAAGAAAGAATTAGTCTGCACTTGGATATACACTTTTTTTTTTTCTTTTTTTTTGCTATGGATAAATCTCTCAGGGTGGATGTTTTTCTTTAATCCCAGAGGAACACCCTCAAGCTACATCTTGCAGTTTGTCTCATGGGGCCAATTATGTAAAGGCCATCAACCCTGTGTTTCAGAGGCTAAAATTACCAGTTGCCAAGCTTGCTCACATGTTCAAAGGAGGCTCTGCACATGTGTTTGTGTTAATTTTCAGCTCTCATGAGCACACTAATTCAAAGAAGGGCTAACTGAGTCATGGTTGAAGCTATATTCCCTCACCCTTCATATGCAGCAGATTGGCTTTACAAATCTTAGCAGGCATTTTAAGTTTCCTCAGTGAGGAAAGCACATGATATCCCTTAATAATTGTCTGTGGTGGTCTGATGGACTCTAAAAGGGTGTAGGAAAAATACAAGCATGAAAAGGGAGTTTGAGAGAAAAAGTCCCAGAAGAGTTCTGAACTTATTCAGTCTCCTTGCAATGAATATGTCTGTCAGCATCCCTCCTGTAAAAAATAAGCCTTTAAAAAGCCAGCTGGCAATTATTTCTCAGGACCATATTTATAGCACAAGAGGATTTTTCTTTCTGAAGCACTGTTATTCTTTACTAAAAATATTTTGTATTATTTGTGTGTTAACTTTTGAAAAATCATAGGGAAGTGCCATAATTGCTAATTAAAAAGCAGTTAAAGAGACATTAATGAACCCCCTACAGTGGTCTTTTATGCAAAGAATTGATGAGTTCCTGAGCAGACACAGTCCTCAGACAGATTCATTAACTGGTCTCTAACATGCACAATTCAGTTAATGAGCAGAACATACCTGCCATTTATTCACATATATCAAGTGATATTTACTCATTTGGGGGAAAGACTGAATATTAAATCTAGTTATATGAATGGAAAATGTTATAAATTTTCACTGGAGATGAAAGCTAAACCTCCTGTTTGTCTCAGAATTAGTTGGGCACTTGAAAGACTATATGCATACGCCAGGAAAATTAAACTGTAGAAAAGGAGATTTCATATCTAGAGGACTTTTTTTCCTTATACTCTTTTTATCTTTTGCACCTTTGACCAAATGGAGATATAACACTTCGTTTCAGAAAAACTCTTCCACTTTGCATAATACAGTTATTATTAGGGAAATAATTATTCATTGGAGCAAAGGCTGAGAATGTTAGAGCCATTACCTTGGAGGCCTAGATCCAAGTGAGTAGATAATTATGCATATAAAGCCAGATTCAAAGTAGCACACCTCCAGACCAGTACTCATGGGACTCTTCAAGCAGATAGAAATCAAACCAGAATTTGTTCCTGATCTCCCTGGTATTACTTGTTTGCTAAACTGCTACTCAGAACAAATCTCATGTTGCCATCATTTTGTTATCTGTTGTACAGGATGAGATAAGGATCACTTTTTTTCTCATTGTGTGCTCACTGGGAGAGATCTAATTTATGAATTCTGCTATATTTTCAATACAGCTCTTTAGACTATCAGTAGTTAATGGATCAGTGCATGGCCAAAGACAGAAATATAGTTCCCCAAGAGGGTTTTAAATTTTCTTCAGTGTACTGCTGAATGTTTAGGGATAAACCAAGAACGAGTCTTACAGCTCTCCCACCTTATATCAATAATTATCTTATATCAGCTCATTGTCTGGTACCATTGAGCTAGGCCCGCTATTTTAAAATTCTGTTGGACAAGGGGTACCCAAAGATTGTGGCACTACAGTAAGTAGCATCCATGAATTAAAAAACCTGAAGGCATAAAGTAAAATTCTGTTCAAGAGAGCAGCTATACTGACAAGGACACTGGTAGCAATGTTGTAGTGACACCCAGCCATACCCATGCAGAAGTTAATAGAATACAGAAGAAAGCCAGCTGAGATAGCTTCAAAGATGTTGCTCCAGTTTCACCAGGTATCTAACTGGTTTAGCCTTGTGTTGTCTTGTCCTAGTGAGCATTAAATCTGAGATACTGTGCAGGAAGTCTCTATCATTGAGGCAAATGGAATTATCTGTATTTCTATTTGAAGTCACTGTAGCACACATATGCACTCTTTTTTTCTTTTTTTTTTCTTTCTTTTTTTTTTTTTTTTTTTTTTCTCCTCTCTGCTNATCAAATGGTGTCTGAACAATTCAAAACTCGTCACAGATCAAGGGAAGCAGCATGGCTAAAAATATCACAAGTCCTGAAAACACATATATTTGACAATGTAAGGTGTGACTTCAAAGTCCATCTGGCGAATTGGCTCTGGTTTAAAGGTCGTTAAACCCTGTTAGCTCTTCCCCTTAGTACCAACTAGAATTAAAAAGTGTAAGAAATGAATTGTCAAGATTTGGGGCTCAATAGAGGGGTTTGAGGTTTTCTCCAGAGATTTCTATTGCTGACAGGAATGGGTAAGATTTTCAACAGCAACTGCTAATCTGAAATGCTGCAGATTTTTGTGTGATTGTTTAATATCATAGAAATAGAGAATAGTTTGGATTGAAAGAGACCTTAAAGATCACCCAATTCTAACCCCCCTGTCATGGGCAGGGACACTCTCTACTAGACCAGGCTGCTCAGAGCCTCATCCAACCTGGCCTTGGACACTTCCAGGGATGGAGCATCCACAACTCTGGGGAAGTTATTTCATTTTCTCACAACTCTCATTTTGAAGAATTTCTTGCTAATATCTAATCTAACCCTGTTCTCTTTCCATTTAAAACAATTACCCCTTGTCCTATCATTCCATGACTTTGTAAAAATTTCCTACCCATCTCTCTTTTAGCCACCTTAGGTACCAGAAGATGCTACTAGCCCTCCCTGGAGCCTTTTCCAGACTGAACAGCCCCGAGTGTCTCAGCCTGTCCTGATGGGAAAGGTACTCCAGCCCTCTGATCATCTTCATGATCCTCCTCTGGACTCATTTCAACAGGACCATGTCCCTCTTATTTTGAGGAATGAGTACTCTTTACCAAAATCCCTGACAGCTTGTTTTCTGGTGATATGACTTCTTTAAGAAATTATGTGATAGCAACATTTTTTCCTGCTGTTATTTTCTTTTCTATTAGCAGCTTTTCCATATGAGATAAAGCTGCCATCACTTATTCGGTTTGATCTGCACAGCTTTAAAGAGATGTGGGTGCTATTAGCTATGTCTCTCAGATGTTTAGATCTCTCTTTTAATATCAACTAATGGTCAGATAATACCATTGATTGCTAAGCAGGGTTGTCCATTGATTTTGCTAGACTGCTGGAAAATCGATAAAATGATGTGGCCCAAATTTCACTGACAATGTCTACACACCACTTTTGGAACATAAGTGACTGCGTAGGGCTGATGGGGTGTTTTATGTGCCTGCTCATTGTGAACAGAATAAATGCGAAAGCCATTAGCATTCAAATATGGAAAACAATATTGCACACACAGGGGGTCTAATTTACTTTCTCTTTCTGTCTCGTTTTGTCAGTCACACTGTTGTAAAGTGGGTACGAAATGTTATTACTCTGGTCCATTTTTATTTTCATTCTCATTAGTATAAATGACTTGGGGATTATATAGAGCAAGAGTTAACCAAGAAATTCTAAAGTTTGATGTTATTTCTATGTTAGTGTTATAAAGGAGGTGGCATTTCTGTAAAGTACACCTGCTGTGTCATTCCTATTCTTCTTTAGTGATGAGCCCAAAGATCAGCTCCAAAGCATCTGCTTTTTGTTACATGTCCTTGGCATAATTCAACACCTAAAACAGAAGGATGGCCTGACACTGAGGGTATTGACTCTCTCGTTCAGTTCCCTATTTTTGTGTAAATTCTGCAGTGCCACTAAACCAGTGCAGAGCAAGACCTCACAGAAGGGCTGGACTGGCTCTATCTGAGCTGGTGTTTGGAGACTGGCAGAGATGTGAATTCAAACCCAGGAAATTTCATGACAATTTTATAGGCCATGTGTCCTAATAACCCATGGATCTTGCTGTGTTTGCATGTCAATACACAGACAAACACCATCTCAGCACTCTGAGCTTCAGTTTCCATGTGTGGAATTAAAAATACCTTGATATTTGACAGTGCTACTGGGAAGAAAATACGTTTAAGACTGTAAGATACTCATATACCAAGTTAATAGGGGTGTTGGAAATCCTTGGAATATTTAGTTATGCTAATTGGTTATTTTAATTATATACATAATTCTAATTCAGCAAAAGATATGGATAGTCTTGAACTGTTTTTAGTAGTGGTGTTTTCAGGGAATGAACTTCAAGCATCTTCCTTGTCTTTTTTTTTTTTTTTTTTTTTTCAGGGTTTTTGGTTTTATTAATTTAACTAAAATAATGCTGTTTTCTTGCAACTAGAAGATGGTATGCCAGTGTGGGGTAGGGGTTATTTGAGTGACAGTCTTTTCTTTGCCTCCCAGTGATGCAAGGCAGAATTTAGTGGATTGAAGGCCTTTAGGTAGAGTCTGAGAGACAGACTTCTGAATTGCCAAAAAAATCCCAAGAAACAGAGTGTTGTCTGCCTCCTCTAGGTTTCTTCTGTCCCTATTAGAAAGAATGAAAAAGGCTGGGAGACCCAGAGCAGGAAAGGAGATTCCCTTTTATGCTGTCTGTGTAGCACAGGAACACTGCAGATTGAACAGCTTACTAGGAATTAAAAAATGTGGAGTCATTCTTATTTTTCAGACATGCTGAAGCACTGACTATAGATTATTTGTTTTGCTTTGTTTGACCCTGACCTCTTAATGATTTTTTTTTTCTTTAGCAGAAAAAGTTGACAGAGCAGAGAAGTCAAACACAGTCTTCCAAGAGAAAATTACTTATGAAAAAGCTAGAGATAAACAGAGGCAGGGAGAATAAAAAAATCTAGGAAAGGAGGTGAGATGAGGTGATAACAGAAGGTGTTTGAGAAGATGGTGCCAGAAATTGTATATTCACATCCTTTTCCTTAAGAGAACTTCCATATGTTGCCAAGGACTCGGGTTGGAGCAGAACAACATTTTCTCATGCTAGCCTAGTGAAGGAAGACAATCATTTAATCATGGGGACTTGGACAATCTGAGGACTACATTTGCTGCATCCTTTCACTCAGAATTTCAAAACTGTCCTTCGCCTTGACACAAAAAGCGATCAAGAGCAACTCAGCACTGAAGACACAGCCACAGCATATGAGAAGTTTTATTTATGGCAGTAGGTGGATACCAAAGGTGATGCAGAGTTCCACATTTTGATGTTACTAATTAGTAAGTCAGTTATTTAAAAATTAGCCTCTAGCAAAATATTTTAAATGTCTGTATCAATGTTGGAGGCTTCTTCAGATTCAGTCTCAGACAATGAATAAGTAAACTTAGCCTGAGGCTAAAAGATGCAACATATTTTCTTAATTTTAAAGTAATTACTGGATGATAATTACTTTGTATACTCCTGAGTGGATAAGCATTTTGATGCTTCCTTCTGGGCAGGCATATTTTAATCATCTTTACCGAATCACATAATCACCAAGGTTGGAAGACACCTTCAAGATCATCTAATCATTGAAAAATCAATGAAAATACAATTGTGAGCCAGGTGGATGATGTGAAAACAGGCATGGAAGGCCTGCTGCACTCCAGTAAGATGCTGGGTGAAAGAGATCTGGTCTGGACACAAAAAATGGTATATTCAAGACTCTACAGCAGTGATCAAAAAATAAAGCACAGAATCACAGAATTGTTAAGTTTGGAAGAGATCTTCAAGGTCATCTAGTCAAACCATCAACCCAGCACCACCATAATTACCCCTAAAACATATCCCCAAGTGCCAAACTGAGACCTCTTGAACATTTCCAGAGATGGTGACTTTGCCACCTCCCTGGGCAGCTGATCAGTGCCTAACCACTCTTAGTGTTTTTCCTAATATCTAATCTGAACCTCCTGTAGCTTTATTTAAGGCCATTTCCACTTGTCCTTTCACTTCAGATGTGGCAGAAGAGGTTGGCCCCACCTCACCATAGCCTCCTTTTGGGTAATTGTAGAGAGCAGCGTGGTCCCCCTGAGAATCCTCTTGTCCAGACTAAACCCTGGATCCCTCAACTGTTCCCCACAGGCCATGTTTTCTAGACCTTCTCCCAGCTTTGTTCCCCTTCTCTAGACACACTCCAGCCTTTCAATGTCCTCTGTGGAGTTAGGTACCCAAAACTGAACACAGAACTTGAGGTTTAAATCTAGCATACTTTCATGTAAGGCATTCCTAATGATATGTTAATGTCATATGTGGCCATCACTTAAATGCTTCTAATATTATAGGAAATATTTTTCCATTTAATTGGGATGAAGGCAGGTGAGGTCAGGAGGGTGTGGTACCTTTCTAAGCTGGACACTGTGGCTAAATAGCTTTCCCATCTACAGAAAGTGTCTGCATAATAGCTTTCAAACTTCAAAATGGAAATTTTTAAAATCCTTAACTATTATAAGATTTTTTTTATGAGAGATTATGCCATTTTTCCAATGGGAAAGCCAACATCAGACATCACTGAATTGCCTTTCAAAAATGTAAATGCATTTGGTATAACTTGGAAGAAGAAAAATCAATGTGCAACCAAGAAAATTCCCATTCAAAAGCATTTCTTTCAAGGAGGGGTCAATATGAATGAAATAATGATTTTTCTGTCAATAATAAGTGATATTCAGCATAGGAATGACTGATCATCAAGAATATTTCATTTTATTTGTCTGGTACTGTTCAGAAAGTATAAGATAGCACAGCTTTGCAGATAAATATGTGTGATATTTACAGTGGTTGGCTCACCTTATATCTCCTTTTATTAGTTTTAAGCTCATACTCTACTGTTGGCTTTTAAGACTGTTATATCCCTCTAACCTTCCTAACATTAAGACATACCAGGCATAAACCATAAATCTATTGCTTGCTTTATTACAAATTGGCCTCAGAAAGGTAGATTTTCTTTTCTAAATAATGAAAAAAAATCAAACTTCTGATCTAAGAACTTTGTTTTAAAATAGTGACTCAGTTAAATGAGATCATAAGTGAGGACACTTCCTGAAGTAAAAAAGTCAATAGTCATTATAAATGACATGCTCTTTTTTTCTCCTTGTGGAAGGTCAGCAAACTCACAGCATTGGATTCAATACCAAAGATGGCATCATCTGCAAAATATATGGACAGCTTGTTGGAAATGCTCTGTGTGCCTCCTTTTCACCTTTCACCACGTCGATACAGGAGGAAGCTGCAGGCTCGCAGATGTGTTTTTTTTCTGCTGCTGTCATGGTTATTTTCAAATGCATTCTCAGATCATCCATTCCACAGGGAAGGTCCTTTCCTAATCTCACACAAAGCTGATGGCTCTGCTGCTGTCCTTTTGATTTAGAGAGAACAATCCCACATCTGATGTACAACTTTGATTTCCTAGTAATTAGAATTGCAGTGTGGGAGCTCATCTCTGCTCCTCCAATCCACCCTGCAGAAGTTCAAGGCTACCTTTGGAGCACGTCCATCCCATGATTTGTTAATATTGAAGAGGTTTCCATGTTGTTGTTTTCATAGTTCCCCCAAATTTGCTAAAGCTTTCTACAAGCAGGTGATACTTAAAAGCAAGAACCATGGCTAAATTGTACTGTCTGGGTAATGGGTTAGTCTGTTCACCTTTACATGGAAAGTGAGTGGTTTGACTTTTCTGTCTTTCAAGTATGTTTTGTTCTGTCTTTCAAAAAGATGGTGTCATGGGAACTTAGACTGCTATGAGGATCAATAGGAAATTTCCACCTATGTGTTAGTTTTGGAGAGGTGAGCCATAACAATTAATTTTTCTAAAGTGTTAATGTCACTGAACTGGAACCAGTCCCCATCCAAGTAACAGAAAATTTTCCTCTGGCAAAGACAACTCTCTGTGCTGAACAGATATAAGAACAGTAAAACAGTAAAAACAGATAAATATCAGTAAAGTGCTTCTACAAAATGATTGGGGGAGGCTTCAAACAAGATTTTGTTTTATTTTTCCAAGGACAGTGATTGAAGTCCACCATTTCACAAAATCTGAGATAAATTTTTCTTCCTGCGTCTTCACCCAAAATGTCTTGGCAGTTTCACATTTGCACTTCAGGCCAAAACTAAAATTGACATTAGCTTAGAAATGGACTGCCAAATAGTATTTGCCTCCACATCTTTCCTTTTCTATCTCTGCAGGGTTACTGTCAATGAGCCAGGGAAGGCTGTAGGTCAAACATAAAGCCAAAGCATTTGATTCACAAAATTTCTTTCCAGGGATGAGTAGAGAAGCAGGGACTTGTGATGCTCAGACGTGAAGTGTCCTCTTTAGATAGATACTTATTTTCAGTTTTCTACAATTTTGTACACACAGATAACTATTAAAAGGACCCATCCATGCAAGTTACATCCATGTCTTCAAAACATTACTGTAACAAAAAGTAATGAGAAAAATCCTCTGGCACTCATATGGCGTATGAGTCAAAATTCTTTCTTAAGCAGATGACTGGAAGTTTAATTTTGAATGAAATACTGATTTTGATGATTTATATACTCTTGTCTGTGTTGTACGTGCACTTCTATGCTTCTCAGTGTGGAGCAGCCACATCACCGTGCCTCAAGGAAGCAAATAAAAGCACCAAATTTTATTAAACACTCATTTTCTCCAGTGTACCAGCACTGAGTTATTTAGCACAGTCACTTTTCTTATTTTGACACGTTTGGGAAAATTCACAGCATCTAACTGGCTTTCAAACTCCCACTTCTACCTATGTGGCTCGTTAATCTGTCATTAGTACACATGGGATGCAAAAGAAAATGTGTAGCATAGGAATATTGACTGGCTCAAGAGCTGCTAAAAGGTTTCCTGTTGAACTCTGAGTGCCTTTTTCATCTTGGCTTTGTCTTGTTTTTTGGTGGATTTTTTTTTTTCGTGTGTGTTTGCAAAATAAAAAATAAGTCTTTGAGTCTTTACCTTGTCTTCCATAGACATCATTCTACTGAAGCACCATGGTTTGACAATCTCTCTCCTTTATTACTGTGGGGGAAAGAAATTCTTTTTCCTGGCTGCAACAACCCTATCCATGTCTTTGATATTGTTGGATGATGTATTAAGGATGAGTTTGGATATTAATCTGACCACAGATCCTGTCTATCATGCAACCAGGTTTCTGGTCCAGAGAGGCACAAGATGTATATTCTGATTGCAATGCAGAGTCAGACCAGAGACTCCAGAAATTTGGAGTGGATTTAAAATGCTCCTATTTTGTTTGCAGAATGTATTTTAATTTAGGAGGTTTTTTTAGCAATTCTGTTTCCCAGCTCTGTTATGAGCCACAAGAGGAATTTCTATGAAAGGCCTAATGCTTTACTTGTGTGCATTATGTTCTTTCAGTGCTGGCACTATCAAACCTAGCACACAACACAGAAGCAACAGGTGTAACATTTTCTTGGGGTCTGAATATGATGCTCCTTTTGTCAATTGATTAGAGATCCCCACAGAGCTGGAGCCTTGCTTTCAATTTTCCTTACAGGGTATTCCAGCTTCAACTCCCTATAGACAGGATACAGTGCTTGACAAGAAAGGGAGCTGAAGGAATACCTGTCCTGCTACCTAGCACCTTGTTTCAGGCCTTTTATATATTTCACATTAGTCAGTTATTGGATTAAAAAAAACATGAAGATGGTTCATGTTTCTTTTTCAAAAGTCAGTGATTTCATCAACAATCTGTAGTATCAGATTTTTGTATGACTCTTGGGGTGAAGTATGTTTCACAAACTATCTTTCATGACTCTAGGTGAAATTCCAGTTTGCTATTAAGAAAAGAGAAGTTATCACAAGGGCCTTTAGCGTGTGAACTGGTGCAGTTCCTGAAGTGAGTGATGGGAATTTGATCATGGTAAAATTTCGGAGATTATTGAATTTGCTGTCTTTCTCTTGGGTTTTTCATTCTTGTGATAATGCTACATAGTATTTCACTGCGGCTAAAATAACCAGAGATCTCAAAAGCATGATCCTGCATCATTCCTTCTGTAAAGACTCACTGTCTGGAATGTCTGATGGGCAGGAGTGATTAATCTGCAGCCACAAGTGTGCCATGTATGTTATGTCAAAGTGCTACCAAAATTGCCAGGACAATACATCAGCCTGTTTGGGCATTGCTGTTCCTGAACTGCATGAACAGAATTAACAGAGAACACAGAAGACAGCTGTTCTATTCATTCACAGAGATCTTCTGCACAGTTTTGCACACTTTGAAGCTTTTCACACTGTGCTGAGTCCTTAGGGAGAAAACAACTAAGGATCAGACACTTTCACTGAGGCTGGTATGGAGGAAATTTTTTTTAAAAATGGTCAATGGTGGATGCTCTTAGCAAGTTGAACTGTCATAGTTCAGTAATCAAGGGCTTTAAAAGCAGAAAATACAATATTCTGGTTAATTGGGATGTGATTAATTTCCAAGAAAACATCACATAATTCCTTGTTCTATAACAAATATCCAGAGACTGTGTCTAGATCTCACTGCTTCAGTCAAAAATACATAAAATATCTTCTTGAGATATTATAACAAACCCAAGAAAATGATGGCCTGAAACTAAACTTTAAAATCTTGTGTTTGATACAGGAGACACAAAGACCAACACACATCTAAAGGTTACCAAATCTTCTTAGTCAAATAGCTTACAGGAAGGTTACTGACATATATAAAATTATCTCAGTATTTTTATATTTGTATGAAAACATTCAAATAAGAGTAATAGCACATCAATTGTCACTATCACCAGCAACAAGACATTGCTTATATTGAAGTAAAAATAAACAATGCAGCAATATAATCAATATCAAATTAGCTAATTAGCAATTCTACCTCAGAAATTCAAATGATGCTTAAGGAAAAATAATTGTACCAAAATAATCTTTGAGTGCTGAAAAGTGATCTTCATTTGATTATAAGCCAAACTAAATTGCTTTTCTCAAGTTAATTAGACATTTAACCTATTTTTTAAAATTCTATTAATGCAGCTATACTCTTACTAAATGACTAAATTGCAGCTTAGAAACCTTTATGGTCCTTCTTTCTTAAATATTTGGTTTTACCTAGCAGCTATTCCCCTACTTTCATGACCCAGTTCACTTGTTCTCTATCAAAATTTACAAATGATAATTTCAAATATCTTCTATAGAATGTATTTTGTTTTCTACTTTATTGAAGGTGTTGAAATTAGGCAACATTTCTTTCATAACCCTTAAATATGCACTTTACCAAGATACCAACATACACAGCTGTATTTTCACACCTTAAAATAGGAAGTCTAACACGTCTCTCAGTATCCAAGAAAAAAAAAGATGAAAACCTGGAAGATAATTGGTATTTATTGTGTTTTCAAAATGTTTTCAGCCGTTGCAATTTCATAGAATCATACAGCACTTTGGGTCAGAAGGGACCTTGAAAATAATTAAGTTCCAAGCCTGCTGTCATGGGCAGGAACACTTTCCACTGGACCAGGCTTCTGGAACAGTGTCCCTGGACTCAGAAATCTCAGTGCAATCAGCAAACAGTGTTTTTTCTCTAAAGGTCCCTTTCAGGACCTGAGAAAAAAGAATTCCCAGAATGTGCATATAAACACAGAAATATAGAAATAAAACCATCATAATTTGTGAGAATACACAATTATGCAATTTTAAATTCAGTTTTATGAAGTTCGTGAAACTATAAAAAGCAGTGCATTACAATTGTGTTATTCAAAATAAGACACAATTTTAGTTGCACGTGGTTTAACTGAAAGTGTAGATTATCAATATTTAGAAAAATATATTTAAGAGGTGAGTTGTTTCAGACAGATGATCAAAATTCAGACTGTCACACATTGCCAATGGCCAAATTACTGTGGCATACAAGATGGCTGAAGTCATGCATTATTTATGCTGACTTATGGATATGAAATACAAAAAGATGATTATTAGCAAATATCCAAATAGCTGAGAGATGCAAACTGGACAGCTTGTCATATTGATGGACCCTAATGAGTTTATAGTTGAATAGGATAAAGATTATAATGAGAAGGGAATGCAGAGTGCATAAAGTTCTGCAGTAACAAGATGACTGCTGTAACAACATATGTCCTTACACCCAATGTTGTCCATCTTCCACTTTGCAGAGCATCTGCTGACCAAGCAGTCTCTCCTTAAGAGAATAATCCTTGGCTCATTTTCTGATGTGTAAGAGTTTGGAGTAGAAATAAACCATATTCTTTTCAACAGAGACACGATTTTCCTATTTCAGATCACTGAAATATAAGTATGTGGTTACTGCAATTGAGTAAATTAAGGTGTCCTCAGCTGAGCTGCAATACCTGACTGGCTGAGCACTTACCCCACCACAGATTTGACATCAGACACTCCCTTAAACCAACCTCTTTCATGGCAGGAGACTCTGCAAGTAGGAAGGTTAAGAGGTACTTCTGTAAGCTGCATGTGCATGCAATTATTTTTTCATATTGTCAGAGCTGCTAATATCATAAATTATCAAGTCTTTATTATTTTCCCAGTAATTTTTCATTTTCTTGAGTTACTTGTTGCTTGCATAAGGCTATACTGTGTTCTGCTGCATAAGGGGAGCAAGCAGAAATTAGCAGCAGTATTTTAAGATAACCTATTTTAAAGAATGAGATGTAAAAAGCAAGCTCTAGGTATGAGAATGTTTCTCATCTAGCTAAAAATGCTTATATATCTGGTAGCTAGAGAAGGGAAAGATAAAAAAATAGACCATCTCCTCAGCTTGGAATGCCCAAAAATCCCTATGGAAAAAAGACTTTAGCCATATCATATGTGGATATTGTAATTGCTCAGAAAGACTGTGCTTACATCCTTGCAGCCCCAGTAAGCATCTAAACTAAAAAGAAAATCTAAATGTCTTAGATTTCTGTCTGAAAAGGGAAATAAAGCACCTCTGAGCTTTCTGCTTTTTAGAGGACTTTAAGGAATTGAAAATCTTCCTTCTTCTTGGGTGGAATCAACTTTCCTGACTGTTCTGTCTGCATGAAAAATTGTTCATTCTCTCTCTTCTTTTCTCAGAATTTCCAGAAGACATACTTAAGACACAAGTGGAGATTATGGAATTAACTGTCAAAGTGAAGAGAGCCAACCTGAGAGGAACACGGAATGTTTAGACTTTCTGAAGAAAATCAGAGATGAAGTAGCTGAATTAAAAACATTGATATCTTTAAAATTCCTCTATTGAAAACTGGGGGATGACAAACAAAACAACCANNNCCTCCCCCCCCCCCCCCCCCCAAACCTGCATATTTCCAGATGTGCTGGCTTGTAAACCTGGTGTCTACAGCAGGGAAATTAGGAGAAACTATAATCAAGAATGGAATTGGTGTAGATGTGAATAGATGTACTTTACCTTGGAAAAGTTAGCATGGCTTTTGCAAAGGGAACTACTGTCTTGGGAATTTATTGGAGATCTTTGAAAGGGTCAGCAGGTATATGGATGAAGTGGATGTGATTGATATAATCTATTTGGATTTCGATATTAAGCAGCCACACATAAGAGATAAGAAGGTCATAACTTAGATAAATATTCGGTTACAAAACAGGAAACAAAGAGTAGAAGTGAATAGTCCATTTTCCCAGTGAAGGAAGATGAGCAGTAGAATTCTACAAGAATATGTGCAGGGGATTGTTCTGCTTACTATGGTTATCAATGACCTGCATAACAGGGTTAGCAGTGATGTAAGAAGGTGGGTGATGATACTAAATTATTCAAAGTAGGATGAGGTCTAACTAGAAAAAATTGCAGAAGGTTTTTATGAGATAAGTGAAAGAGAAAGGAAAAAAAAAAAGGCAGATGAGAAAAGGCAGTTAAATGCAAAAGGATGAGAAGAAGGAAAGAATTCTACTTTCATATATAAAGTGCATTGACATAACTGTTGCCAGTCAGGAGCAATTTTTTTGTTGTTGTTGAGAAAAATTTTCACTGAAATGTCAGCTGGTGCTCAGTAGCCATCATAAAGCAATTGTTAGTAATTATAAATAAAATAAGAGCAAAACAGAGATCACTTTCACCTTATATAGTCATGGATTCAAACATATCCTGGGAAATTCTATGCAGTCCTGAGACTCTCATCTCAAATTCATGAAGGAGAACTGAAAAAATGCAGAGAAAGGTGACAAGAATGATCAACTGTCTGTAACAGCTTTCATGCAAGGACTCCTTGTGTGAGCTACAAGTTCTTCTGTCTGGAAAAGAGTTGACATGGGGGAAGGATGTGACAGAAATTAAAAAACCTCTTGAGTGATATGAAGACAGTGGGCAGAGACTAAACTGTTCACAGCCTCTTCTACTTGAACAAGAGACAGTCAAATGAAACTCTCAGAACCCACCTTCTTTTTTTTTTTTTTTTTTTTTTTTTTAGAGGAGAGGTGATAGTTGGTCGTTGATTATACAAGACACTAGACAGGAACAAGTTCTTGCTGAAGAATGATTTGCATGTGAAACATCCCTGTGGACTTAAGGGAAGATTGGACAAGTTTATGCAGAAGAGACTTATCAAGGCTCACCAAACAGAAAAGCTTCTCATCTGGCTTGGCAGATCTCTGAAACAGAAGTATCTGGAGGAGCAAAGAATGATAAGGACAGATACAGATTGTTGCTGTTCGTTGGTATCATGTCCTCCAGACTTTGGTCCATAGTTGGAATCAGTTTACTGCATGGACCCCAGTTGGTTTGTCCTAATATGGATATTTTTACATTCATATATTCCAACCAAGTTTCCTAATCAACAATCCCAAATTTTCTAATCAGTCACATCCCAAAGTTGAATTTCAAGCAACACCAAAATGTAGGCAGTGTGGTGGATGTATAATCTGGGATTTATAATGAACTGAAGAATAAATTTATATGATAATGTGTACATATATCCAGTGTCATGCTCATTGGAGCTGGGTCAAATGCATTTAGAGTACATGTACACCACATGATACCACACTTTTGTTCTACTATTTATAAGAGCTTGCTCTGGGGTTCAAAAAGGACAAACACGCAGTTGAAGAGAGCCTGCAGATGGAGGGAGGATAATCTGTGGCATCCAGCAAGAGTAAAACTGTGTAGACTCGTATACAGAGAATGATCCATCTGCCTGTTTGGCTCCTGGTAAACCCTGAGCACTTGTGACTGTATGTAGGCAGTTTTTATGAGCTGAGATGATGACAGCTACATACGTGCTGCAGAGACCATGAGTGTGAAACTTCATTGCAGCTATGTTTTTTTCAGGTTTTGGATATTTAGACTCCTTTTCTCATCTTTCCCACCAAATAAAAACAAAAGCTTCTGGATAAAGATGGCTTATAACTTCATTATAGACATGTAAATAAACTAAGCATGAAACAATACAGATATATTTGTTGTTGCTTTGATATTTTTTTTTTCTTCATGTTTTGCCTTTGTCTGACTTATGATAATTGGTTTGTACATTTGACAGACATACATGGAACGTTCCATCCATGACACACTTAAATTAAAGTACATTATCTAAAATAAATATTTTTTCTGGAAAATATGCTTTATTCACACTATTGTTATTAATATCTTGTATTTATTTATCATATATTTTATTAATCTTTGATATTGTTCTACTGTCCTTCCTAGAAAGTAGTCATGTATCTGTGTCCCTTATACATATAAGGTAACTTGTGGTAAGAGCTGCAGGTGATCCTAAACAAGAGAATTTTTGCAAAATTAATTATCAGTAATCTTGAAGTTAAAGAATAGGGCTTAAGACAGAGGTAATAAGGGCTCTATTGCTAGCCATATTCCTGACATAATAGTTATGAAATTTATTCTAGTTTCTAAGGAAAAAGAACTCAAGAAATTGTAGCTAATGATTTTTTTCTCCAAATGTAAATGGAAAATCTTCATTGGAAGGATATACTTTCAGCAGACTTATTCATGTTTTCCCATCAGAATTTACGCATTCTTTTTCATCTGAAAGACTGAAAATATGAAGGACAGTAGAGATGGCTATTTGCAAATGAAATTTTGGAAGGTCATCACTGTAATTTTTTTTGCTTATAGAGTTAATTCCTGCCATAACATTTACCGGGGACAAAGATAAAAAAAACTTAGAATGAAAAAGTGTTTCCATTCTATCCAGCGATGTGAGGGAGCATTTAGAAGCAACCAGGAGACCAGACTCTGTTAAAAAGAAAGTGCCACTTTCATTATAGTGATGTATAAGAGCTGTGCCTGAAAACCTGTCTAAGACTATCCCTGAAGAGGGCTCGGAGATTGTCTGTGGCTGAGAAGAGTTATGCACCTGCTGCTTACAATAGCTAGAGCACACCAGGATGATTGAAATGTGTTCAGTTCTAATTTATTTTGAAAAATAGCCAGTGGATCAAACACTAATATAAAGAAGGAAGATTCCACTTCAGTCACCTCTACAGCAAGAAATGAGATAGTCTTTCTTATCTCTTAATATCTGTGGTATTTTAAAACCTTCAAACAGTAAAGCAGGGTTCTTGTGGTTTAGTTCATGTTTGCTTTGTTTAATTTTGTTTCATTTTCCCGTCAAGAGAAAAGTATTTCCCAGGGAAGGATTAATTAGTAGACACAGAGAAAAAAAACAAAAACAAAAAAACCCCTCATTTTCTTTAAGATCTATAGTACTCTCTGTTTGCTGGTCAGATTATTTGTAATGTCTATACTGTTACAAATCTTTCAAACACAGGATAGAAAACTTAGAGGGCAAAACGCACACAGGTACATTCACAATTCACAATTATTTATTTAGATCATCATCCAAAGGTTCCTGGTGTCACTGGAAAAAAACCCAATAAATTTATATATTTCTAGGTTTGTATGCACATGTAGACATGTTAGCTAATGAAATGTATTGGTGAAGAAAGAAAACTAAGAAAGTGTGAGAAAGTGAGAAGGAAAAAGATAAAAATCTATTCAGCAATAACAAATAGAAATAAGGTGGTTCAGTGGCTCTTGATTTAATACTTCTGGATAACTCCCCACTGGAAATCAAGAATTACAAATCAGTGATATGTGTTTTGTTCATCTCCTCATCAATGTGCTGAGCATGAAATAAGGATCATAATTTGATGCTTATCCTATGAGCATGAGTGATTACATGATGTGCACACAGAGTGCATGTTTGTGTATTAACATAGAGAACCGAATATGAAAACAATAAAAACACATATGTTACCAAGCCTTAACTTTTATAGAATGATTTTTTTTCTCCTGATGTATCTCTCTCTTATATTTGAAACTTTGTAGTTGCAGCACACATTTCTACTCAGTCCACAGCAGTAGGTAAGTTTATTCTAATTTTCTCTTGTTTTATTACCTCAATCCCAGAAAAGTAAAGCCCTCTAAAGATAAAATTTTATGGTTTAGTTTTTAAAAGAAGCAGAAAAAAGGATATTTTTTTTCCCTCTTCTGATATGACAGAGGCAATATATGAGTCCTGGTTCCAGCCAGAACAGGGTTAAATTTGGCAGTAGCCAGGAGTGGTCATGGTTAGGACTTGGAGGTTATTCTGTGCTGCCTTTTCATTGCTGGAGCTGGGGAAAAGGGGAAAGGGAATGTCTTCCAGGGAGAAGGGGTCCCTTCCAGGTGAAACTCAGTGAGAACACTGAGCTGGGGAGTGCCATTGCTAAACCATGACAATGAGGCAGAATGTATTCTGGGACCATGTTCTTTTGCAGTAAAATCTTCTGGTAAAAGAATAAAGTCAGATATATTGCTTTGTGTTCCAGGAAAAATAAATCGAGTGACCTTATGAATGAAAAGGTCTTAAATCTTGGTAAATAGTTGGTTATTTTTGATTAGCAAAATGGAATGTTAGCTGCATTGCAATAAATGCTTTGTGTACCTGCCCAGTGCTGAGGCCAGGACTCCCTGATCTGTTGCCCAGTGATTCTCTTACATACTTTGCCTTCACAAGAAAACAGCACATACATTAAAAATCTGAAGAGCTTTTTACATAATTCTGTTATGGTTTTTTTTGCCATCAGGGCCTTACGCTATTATTTAATCTTCTGTAGGCATCCTCTGAAAAGCAATGACAAAGAAAAATGAGCAATGAGATATCCACAAACAGCCTTCTAACATGCTCTGATTGGTCCTACTTGTTTTGGGGTTTTTTTCAGATTAGTGTATTATAGATGAAATTCAGTCTATTAATCTAATGTGCAATACATTTTGCATATATTAACTGCAGTATATTTTAGACATCTTCAAAGGTTCATCACTGTCACTTGAAAAAATATCATAAATTCATTTTGAGACTTTCCATGACTGGATATTCAACATGTTTGTGTGCCTGCACTTAAGTCCTTTTTATAGGACTTAAGTCCTATAGACCTATAAAAAGTCTTGACTTTTTGTATTTTGAGAAAATCTGTGTTTTATAAATGCAGCAACTATTTAAATGATGTAAAAAGCAAAATGAGGAGATAACATACTCACAGGTCTTCACTGTGAAGAAAAAGATTGTTTGGCTGGTTTAAAAATAGGCAGAAAAAAAGCAGAAGAGGGGAAAAACTATTATAGCACATGTGGGTAGATTGCTAACATTATAGAAAAATCACTCCTGAATTTGATATGTTCATTGTCATGGCCTTTAGCAAGTTCTCACTTGGCCTTGATGCTGTTCTGGAAAGCACAACACTAACTTACAGAAAAACACAATCCAAAACCTAAACCCACAAAAATGCAAAATCCCCAGAACTCCTGCAAGAAAAAAAAAAAAAAAGCTCCAAAACAAAACAAAAAAACCCCAAAAATCAAACCAAACAAACCCTAACGCAAAAAAACTCCAACAACCAAACCAGGAGGGAGGGAGAAGAAGTGATATATTTTTCCCAGAATAAACCTCATCTTCATTAGTAAACCAAAGAATACATGTACACTTTCCTCTGTTTTCTGTTGCTTAGAAATAAGGAGCAGGGGTAGAAAGCCCTAGCACCATTACAGTCAATTTACAACACCCTGTTTACACCAGCTGAGAAACTGGCTCATAAAGTTGTTTAAATAGGATGACAGCCCAGAAAATTTTCTGATGAATGAGTCACCCAGTTGTGGAACCACGATTCATTCCTGACCCACTATGGCTACTACATTTATATTATAAAGGAGGTCATGGTTGTTTTACGTTAAATATAGTACCCTGAGGATTTAATTAAAAGGGATTTAAAATTATGAATACCAAAGCCAGACAGGTCATATTGGATAATCCAGTTTTATTTTACAGTAATTGGTTACACAAGTTATTATTACATTATTTAGAACATCCTGATTCTCAGTGGAAGTCCTTGTGCATTTAATTAACCATGAGTACAAAATGACTTTAAAAACTGAAGTCATTAAGCCCTCCTTAAATAGCCTTTTCAAATGGAAATTGACAACTACATTTTCTTTTAAATTATTATAATTTTGGAGTTTTTAAATGAAGAAACAATGGTGGTAAATAATGGTGACTTAATTGCTGTTTTATTTAATAGTGTCAATTATTGCATTTAAGTGGATATTTAATATTTGGATTTTGATCTAAGGTTGTCATAACTTGATTTTCGCATGTTCTGATCTTATGGTTAGCTTGATCTGCACTTTAACAAAGTTTGTAGAACTCTAAGATTCTAAGCATGAGAAATGCTGGCTACTGATAATGTGTCTTTGCTGAGGTCTACAGTTTTGATGCATTTATTTAAAAAGGCAAAAGACTTTTACTGTAAGAATGGTAAATTTTAAAGGACAAGAAGGAATTTAACCTTTACTTACCTGAAAGATCAAATGACCAGTGTGTGTACCTCAGTGTGATTGTCAAGAATGATGGAGCACTCAGTTACTTCTTCTGAACCAGGTCAGTGTTTTATGTTGCTTTTGCTAAGGTTTTTGAGATTGATTTTGAGGTTGTTGTGGAGTTCCCCTCACTGGAGATAATTCAAGGATTGTCTGGATGCAATCCTGTGCCATGTGTTTTGGGATGACCCTGCAGGGAGGTTGGGTTAGATGACCCACTGTGGTTCCTTCAAACCTTGCCTGTTCTGTGATTCTGTGAGATGCTGGTGACTACAGTTTTCGGTACCACTCTAGAGGAAACAGGATATCCAGACTGACACCAAGGCAGCCCTACCTCCAGAGACTTGACTGAGAGTACAGACTGGATCAGAGACAAACCCTTGGCAAGACAAGAATTCATTTCCCTGCCAGTCCAGGAGCCGTATGGATGCAGACAGCTCATCTGAGTATCAGTGCAGAGTTTCTTTGCAGCAATTCTTTCACTAATTGCGTCCTGATTCAGCCTGTTTTGGTATGAAAAGTGGTTTATCTGGGTTACCATGAAGAGAGTGGTGCAATGGAAGTGCTCTCTGGCACATCATAATGTGCATTATTAAGCAGTGTTTATCCACACATTCATTTGCATTGCGGGTCTGGGCAATTGTTAAATGTAGCACAGTCAAATCTAAATTCAGTAGGGACGATAAAAGGCAGGTTGCTATTTGTGCTCTTTGCTTAATTGTTCTATATGACTGAGAAATAGATGAGAATTTACTGCAGCCTTTTGATATTCAGTGTTGCTGTGTCACAGTACATTGAGAATAATGAATAGGACATTCACTCTGGAGCAAAGAACATTAGTTTTCTTACCTAGGAAACACAGAAGCCAGCTGGAGAGGAGAAAATTGCCAGGTAGATTGTCGACATAAAGGCAAAGGTAACATGCTGATAATAACCAGGGGAAATATGAAGATAATAACAGAGGATGATAACAACCCAGCTGAGGACGAGAGGGGGGTCTGGAAGATCAAGTGATCCCAAGCTGTGCACAGCTATTATGCAGAAGGAGGGAACCTCTGCTCCTGAAGAAAGGAGATGGTTTATTTCCCATGTAGCAGAACGTGTTAACTGCAGCCTTGTATTAAACAACATCAGGCCTTGCTTTCTTCCTATGATAAGAAATGTGTACTTCTTGACAGATTTCCACACCGCTGCCCTGTTATTGTGGATGTATCATTATTTATCCCACTCTGCCCTCCCTGCCCCTCTCCCTTGGCTGTGGGGCTCTGCCAGTCGTAGGCATCTGTCTCGTCAGGTCTGTGTGAGTCTGTCAGACACACCATGAGGAAAGATGGAGCGATCACTCCTTGCTGCCGTGTTCACTCTGTTCTCTGTCCTCAGCACGCCTGTGTTCAGAGAGACGCTTTCCAGAATGCTTCCCGTCAAGGATGCCGGGAGGAAGGAGGGAGCCAGGGCTGCCTTGCTGCTGCCTGGCAATGACAGAAACCTGGGATAATCTCCCTGCCTCCAGCAGCTCGTCCTGGAGTTCCTTTCCTCTGTGACACCCATTCCTTGCAGCTGTTCCAGCTCTCATTGCCATCATTGGGGGCTGAGGAGTGAAGAAGAGGAGCTGAGGAGCTGCACAAGAGGCGGGTCGGGCAGAGGAGCAGCAGCAATGATAAACTAAGGGGAGCATTTTGTCCTGCCCTGGAAATCAGCTTGCTTTCAGCAAGTGCAGTTTTCTATTTTTCAGACTCTCCAGCAGTGGTGGCTCTGCAAATATTTTTTGTAACTTTCTTTTCCAAGTTGTAATAATTTACTTAATACCAGTTTTGAAATTGCAAATTCCCCTCTGCTTTGTCTTCTCTTTTTTTTCCTTTTTATTTTTTTTTCCTGCTTCTAATTATTCTTCTCCTCCTTTATTTATTTATTTATTTTTTAATTACCTGGCTGGGATTTACAATCAAGATATTTCCTGGGCTATGGTTAGACCATTGTCTGGACCAGAACAAGAGAAAGGAAAACAATCTTTGAAATGTGATAGAAGTCATTAGGCATTATATTGCATATTTATGAATGTGATTCACACAATGTTTTGATTTTCAGTAACAGCAAATGTATCATAGGATGCAGTGGCTGAAATAATATAGCAAGTGAGTTTATTGATTGCTGTCCTAAAATGCTGATGTCTTGCTTCCACATCCTATAATGTTCTGTTTTACCAACAGCTATGTGGGTTTTTTTATTTATTTTTTGGAGTTTGTTTGTTTGTTTGTTTGTTGGTTTGTTTTTGTTTGTTTTGTTTTGTTTGTTTGTGTGTTTTGGTGGTTTTTTTTCTTGGTCAAACTGTAACAGTCTCCTTCTCCCAGATAAAATTTCCATTGGAGAAAGGATGAAAGTGTTCTCCCCGAACAATTTTTTCCATCATTGGTTACTTATTGTTGGCATTTTAAGATAGTGAACCATAAGTAGCGAGGCAAAAACTTTCACTATTTATGTTCTGTTTTTACTAGAAGTCCTGGGAAAATTCAGGTCATTGACTTTGTAATGACAAGTCTATCTCCTCTCACACAATTCCTGCTTGTCAGAAAGGATGATTCAGGAGTGGTAGGCTCTGCTCAGAACCCCTGATGTACTGAGAAAGATTACCAGAACAGCAGCAGCACAGGAATGGCCCAGAGCTCAGATACTATATATTTTTTTTTTTAACTGAACTCTTTATTTATTGCTTTTTCCTTCACCTTCTAATAGCTTAAACAATGACGTTAAGGCTATGCAGCAATTTTCTGATTGCTGCAATGGATTCTCTAGTAGCTAGCTCAGGTAATGCAAGTGCTTAAAATTTAATGCAGAGTTCTGTCCGCGGCTCTCCTTACAAACCCACATTATTTATATAATCTGGTTATAGAAATTCTGTCATCACCATGCCTTTCTGTCATGTTAAGCTCTCTCATAGTAAAAGCTTATTAACTTGTGCTTTATTAGATTCTGTGCCTTTACAACCAAGTCATTAGACACAGCCATTACCCTGCTCTCCTTTTGTTTCTCTCTTAAGATCCATCTTCACCGTGATACCCATGGTTAATGGGAGTCCTTAAGTAGACAGGCTGCAAGTGATTCATTTGTAGCTCTTGTAGACTTGTTTCATGGAATAAAATAAAAAAAATAATCTCTAAAGCTTGCGGCTAAATGTTCAGCCAATAGATTTGACAATCTTGAGTTCCAATTAGCTGCCCTCAGGTTCAGCATCCTTCTTGCACACTGCTTCCTGCAGGCCCTGATGTGCATTGCTGATGTCTCGATTGCAGTGATTTTGAGGGAAGGAATATTTTCTTTTTATGCTCCTACAATAATCAGCACAGTGAGGGCTCCAAACCCACTGGGGCCTCTGGCTGCAGCTTGCTTACTGCTGATATACATTTGAAGAGATTGGTGAGGGGGATTCTAGTTTTTGCATTCTTGTCCAGTTTTGCCACTACTGCATAGTTTTTTATATTACCTTCATTAACAGGCAACTGCAATGCTCAGTTCAGGCTTCAGATGTAACAAATAGTTACTCCTAAAGAAGAACTTTGTCTCCAGACATAGTTAGTTTAGATTTTACTTAGGAAAAAAGACACAAGTAGAACACTATATACACTGAAATTTATTTAGTAACAATCAATGAAAGTATTTTCTGAAAAATGGATTTTTGTGGCGTGTTTACATTTTTTTGCCTCCATTTTAACCTTTAAATGTAAGAATTAATACAGATTTTTTGGTAATCCTCTGAGCTCACTCTGTCATCACACTGAAACTTTCATTAACTTGAACTGCTTTACAGAGTCTGGATTCTGATACAAACAAAAAGAGGCAGCTTCTGACTTAAAAGCAGTTCTTGAATAGTTTTCAATTTTTTCTATTTCATCTGAGAGTCTTCACTGAGGGTCCTCAGCTGAGTTTGGCAGGTAAGACCCCACCATAGAAAACCCTCTCAGAGAACAGGGGGAAAAGAATGTTTTTTATGTCCATCTCCAGCTTTTCCGCTGGTGACTTTGCGCGTGGATTTTGGTTAAGAATGTTCATGATCATAGCAATGCTTTTGGAAATAAGTAAAATCTATTGGTACATGAAATCCTGCTTTAGAAGTTGTGCCTTACAGATATTAAATATGAATCTGTCATAGAGCCATGAGTAGAGCTTTTTACAAAGCATTTGTTTGATGTATAGTTGCTCCCCAGAGAGAATAGTATCCAAGAATGAGCTCTGAGTAAATGAGTGCATTTGGCACATCCTAGAGTGATGTCAAAGCTTCATTGGCTCCAAGGGGTAGTTTTGTTTTGACAAACCTAGTTCCAGTGCCTTTTGCTTAGAATTGATTCGAGGAATTTAGAAATATATGAAAAGAATATATCAGCACGATGACACTTACAATGAGCAGAAGGCATCCATTAGCCGGAGATGGAAAAAAAACCAACAAAACAACAAACCAAAGAGAAAACAAACCAGCTCTTGTTGCTGTTTTACTAGAAATTTCTTTTGTTTTTTCACCTGAATGTATTTATACATCTAGCTCCCCAGGCAAACAAAGAGAAATACTCCAGTTGAACTCTGTCAATACAGAATGATCCTGAAGTGCATTTTTCAGAGGAAACTCTTGTTATTTTTCAAGTTGGTTGTGTGGATGCAGGATGCTCTGTGTAAGGTGTGTTCCTGAATGGGAAGTCTGAAAGCTTGTTTTCAAATCCTGCAGCCTTCAAGAGGAGTCAATGCCCATTTTGCCCTAAGATAACCTCCATTAAGATTAGCAAATTTAACTCTGCTATGGAGCTGTGTGTTCCCAGCTCACTGCAGTATTAAATGGAAGCAGCTGGTGGGTGAAGTGTTTGATGCAGACATATTTGATGGATGGTAGGGACACATGGCCAAGCCTCCATTTTTCAGATCTGGGTGTTAATTGTGAAGCCTGGTGAGGGCTGTGGGCAGGTGTGCCTGCCTGTGCAACCAGCCTGGGTGGGGATCTACTCCTCCAGAGATGTCTACAGATGGGACAGAGATGCTGATAATCCCATGGCACTCCTGGCCACCCAACTCCTCACAGGAGTGAGTATGAGGTAAAGGGAAGACTTTATGACCCAGCACAGACACAGGGAGAGAGGGAAAAACAAATGGCCTCAGAAATACTGCATATCACTGCTCTTGGATATTGGGAGGTTTAGCTTGTATGGACAGGATGTGTCAATCCCACTTGGTTTTCCTGTATGAAACTGTGCAGATTATAAAGCCTGACCTGGAGCTCTGATGGCTTTCAGTCCCTACTGAGTTTCCTTTCTTGGCAAATTCTGGCAGGGTTGCCCATGGTGGCTTGCAGGATGGGACCACAGGTGAGGATCTACTAGGACCCATTACCAGAACCACTCCAGTCTGGCCAGATTAGCTCCAAAACCTGGATCTGAGCATTGGGAAAGTGGTATTAATGTCTCATCAGACAAATAAAGATGCTAGAGTGTTCCTGGGATTTTATTTTTTTGGTAAGTATCTCATCATATAAAAATGTACAAGTTATCCTAGAAGAAAGGACATCAGTTTTTACCACCTGAACACATTTGAGTTTTCCTACTGTTTTACAGGACATAGGAACCATTTGTGGCTCTAAATTAGAAGAGCAGTTGCTTGAGAGGGTTCTTGTAAGTGTCTGACCAGCTCTGGAGAGAGCTCTAAAATCTGAGAGATGGGACAAACCTGCCACTGCAGCCTTGGTTCCACCTCTGAGGCCCAGAAAGCTGCAGAAGTAAACAGGCACACACCTGCAGATAGCTGCCTACCTTCAGCTAGATGTCTTTGCGGTCAGAACTTCTGAAATACCTTTTTCAGATGCTTGGATTGATTAAAGTTACATATTGAGGTGAGCAGACTAGCTTAAATGCCAGTGTCACTTTAGTCTGGTGGAGCTGCTGGGCAATTCAAGGGCCTGTGGAGCAGCTGGATATTGCAGTGTCTCTTGGATTGAACAGAACCAGAACTACCACGTGGGATTTGCTTTTACTACCTCCCAGACTACAGAGAAGAGATCTCAAACCCAGCTGTGGCTGTGGGAATAATATATTCTTCCAGTTCTCGATCACTGCAAATATAACTCTGACGTTTTCTGAGCTATAAATTACATCTGCAATTATTTTTACAGCCTTGGTGCTTGGAGAGAGTACAACACATGTATTTTTATACTGTCTTGCACTTAAATGGTCTCAACCAAATTAAAAACATTGGAAGGAGTGGTTGATTTATGCCACACAAAAATGAATCTCAGGCTAACTATCCAGAAGCACAAAGCATACCAACATCTAACACACATTGCTTTACTTCACTGTAGTGCTTTCTTTGGCAAAAATATTTTATCATATATATATATATATATATATATATATGCTATTACTACTTTGGAAAAAATAAGGGACTAAGCATTTATTTGTAAATGAAACACTTATTACCACAGTTAGATTATAAAATACTAGCCAAAGACTTGGCTAGTATCTAAAAGTGATTAAAGAAAGAGAACTTTTGAAGATAGAGTCTGTTTAATTTCAGGAAAGAAAGGAGATGTTATAAATTGTCCATTAAGAGAAAGTTGTTTGCAAAAATTAACAGGAATTTGCTATTATTGTTCTGGGAGTTCTGCTTAGTCACTTCTTCATATCAGCTTCTGTGAACCTCTTATTTTTCTCTCATTTTAAAATTTTTCATAGGTTCAGAATTAAACTTTTGTAGGAAAATAAGAGTTGAAGATCACCTGGGAGGTGTTTTTCTAGACAAGAAATCAGAAAAAATACATTTATTACAGATTCCTGAGTAGTAATAGACAGTTACTTTTCTAATTTTTTTATCTAATCTGAAAATAAGTTTTCAAAAGTACTTGACTGTTGCAAGGTCTGTCTTTGTATAAGCACTTTCCCCTTCTAAATGGTATGCAAACATCAGCTTGAACATGCAATTTTAAAAAGACGTTGGTAATGCTCTGCACTGATAATGTCACGTGACATTCATTCCATAAATCTTTCCAGTCAAAAAGAACATGCAGATATTTTCATGCTAACTCATCCTTGTTAAACTGAATAACTTGTTTATTACACTTGTGAGAAGATAAGTAGACTGCAATATGATACCAAAAAATGTTTTTCTGTTTGAAGAAAAGTGTTCATTTCTGCATGTAGTGTCTGTGCACATGCCTCACAGGTTTGAATGCTGCTGAAGAATTGTGTGCATTTGCACTTCATCCATTCTTCTTGTGCTGATCTAAAGCCTGATGAATTCATTGTTCATTCTGACTTTGAATCAAGTTATTTTCCTTTCTGCTGTCTTTGTCTACTCCTTACATTTTAAGAAGCAATATACCCTTTCTCATCAGTTTCTCTGAGCTGAGCAAGTGCTGAAATGTTGGACTTCTGCAACACTGCTGCTGTCTTTTCTGTTAATTAGGCCATACTAAAAGCCATTCTTTTTTTTTTTCTTTCTTTTTTAACCAGGAGTGGGACAGAATGATGCATTTGTTCTCAAGGGATGTGCCCATTTTCTGTGCATGAATGGACTATTCAAAGCTTTGCCTAACACATATATCTAACACATTTGTCTCATCTAATAGAATAATTAAATCAAAGCAACTTGTATTCTAGAAACAATGAGTGGTTTTGCTCTATATTGACTAACTTCTTTCCTATGAGAAAAAAGGTTACTTTTCTTTTTTTTTTAATATATATAGCACATTGGAGAAAGCAAGCATATATAATGATTAAGGAATTTTAATGGGAATTTTATTTAGAGGATCAACCTTGTTGGCATCAGAGCCTCTGGACTTTGAACTTGAGATTTCCTTAAAGATGCTTCCTACATGTTTAAAGATTATTCATGTTCCTTTTTCATTCTGTTTCTAACTGCAATGCCTAAAGCTGCATAAATATATTCAGAAAGTGTTATGAAGAATGAACAATATGCATAGAAACAGTTGCAGGTCAAGTCATTAGGTTATACAGTAGTTTGGCCGATGAAAATTTGAAAATATTCAAATTTCTGAAAACATTTCTGAAAACATCACTGTGCATAAATCAAGTTTTTACCCCATATTCTTCATTAGTAAGTTTCATTATTTTCTTGTTATCTGTGGCATTTCCAAGACATGTGGTCACTGCTGATAGGCAACTCTTATTTTTGACATATTTTATTGTCAGTGGAGAAGCCTAAGAGCAGAGTCCTCTAATATTTGAACTGTTTGATGTTAGTAAACATTGCATTATTCTTCTGGGTTGATTTGTATGAGTCTGACATTTGGAAAAAAAAATAGATAGGAGTCTCCAGAAAAGTTAGGTGGAAATAATAATGCCATCAGATCAAATTCATATTCTTTTGAAGTCTGAAATGCTAACAATAAGGAAGTGTGAGGTCCTCCACTGAGTTAATTCTGCTAGTGCTAGAAAAATTGGTATCAGAACTTGGAAAATTTGGAAAAGTTTCCAAATGTGCAGGTATCAGGGAATTTTATATTTTAATGTAGTTCAGGGAATAGTTATATATAACACTGCATGATGTACTCATATTTCTTGCTGAAATTCAGATTGCTGACATCAGTAGTTGTTGAAATAGTAAGTCAAACAGTAAAAGAAGCACTGCAATGGTATTAAAGCCCTGCAGCAGTGAGAAGAAGGGATGCAGTCCAGAAAATAAGAAGCCCTCAGACTAATACCCCTAAAAATGGTGAAAAAACTTCCACTGCTCACAAGTGAGTTCTAGATCGGGGCCTGAGAGAAAGATTTTGGGGTAAGGAGGAGAGGGTAAGAAGAGAGATAGCAAATACCAAACCACTGAGGTAAGGCTGTGAGCTCAGAACTCTCCCTGTCTCCAGTAACTTACTGTATGTGTGTTCGTATCTGCTTGTGATTTTAAAAGTATCTTTTTAAATTCAGATTTATTAATTTTGGTTACTTTTTACAGGTTTTTCAATACAGGATGGTTTGGGAGGGTTTTTTTGCATTTTAGATAAAATTTTCAGTATATTCACTGCAAATGCAGACTCCTATATTTTGCTTTTGAATACTATTAGCAAATCTATTTTTTTCTGGTTAGAAAAGTGACAGGTGTCTCCTTGTCTATCAGTGCATGTAAAGAAAAGTAAAACCTGATTCTAAGCCCAGGTTGGGAGTAGCTGCTGATCAGGATGGGTTCATTTCTCTGTAGGGAAGAGAAGGCAGTGAGGAATCTAATTTTTGAGCTGTGCGAATTATTTATGTCCTCCAGCATATTTTATGCAGCTTCTGAAGGAGATGACTCAGTTTTAAGTCTGCTTGGAGACAGGGGCTTAATGTGGATGTCTCTTTGCCTCGTTAGGCAGCCTATGATCCTACCTCCTCTGGCAGAGGGGAGAGTGGGAAGGGTCTTTGGTGTGTCTGCCTCTGAAAGGTTGTGGGAGATGGAATAATGCACGTACAGCTGGAGAACTGCTCCCATGTCTTGATGTTGCCGCATGAACTAAACCCAAGAAAGCTCTGATGTTATAAAAGAAGGGGAAAAGGATTATTTCCTGAAGATTTAAGAACACCTAAACTCCTCAACTGATGCACTGGGGAGTTAATAACTAGTTTAGACATTGGTAGCATAGACTCAGTTTTCAGCTGGATATGATGCAGCATGTTCTGTATTCCAGGAGAAGTTGAAGGAACAGCTGCCACAGAACATCTTAGAACACACAGGCAAAAATCAGAGAAGTGTAGCTGTTCATGTCCCATGGTAATTGAAAAACAAATTATGAAAAGCAGTGTCTAGAAAAGATTAATTTTCTAAAAAGAACTGGAAGTATTAAAAATATTTTCTGGAAATGGCAATATTTTGATGCAATATGCTAGCTTATTCATTTCTGTGATGAAAACTCACAGTAACTTGTGAAAGGTATTTTTCACAGCTGTGACAATAAAAAAGAAATCTATCAGATCTTCTTTAAAATGTAGGCTGATCAAAATGCTTAATGTATTCTATCTCCCTGTTGAAGGAAAAACTGATTATGTTTCTGTTTTTAATGGGTTTCTATCTTTCTCTGCAACAACCTGACATTATGGTTTCAATTTGACTTTGGCTTTCTAAAACACACAGCTGATAAAACATGTAAAAATGTGAATTAGACTTGAAAATAATATTGAGTCCAGTGTCCACTGGAAGTTGTATACCCACAAGACATTTGAGAAAATGTTTTTCTTTTTCTCTTGATTTTCCAAGTTTTGTCACATATTTCAATGCTGATTGCCATATCAAACCATAACCTTTGTTTTGAGATCAGAGAGACCTCCATGACACTTTGAAAATTTCACGCCCAGCTGGGAGACTGGAAAGAATATTGTTGCCAATGCTTTGAAAATGTAACCAGAGTTTGCATTTTTTCCAAATGTAAGAAGATTTTTTAGGTACTATAGCAATGATACCTTCTAGGGATGATTATCTGAGGATAAGGTGAGCTTTTGTCTTTATTAGTAGAGAATTATTGAAATTAATCTCTCTGGAAAGGTTTTATTTGGTTAGTGAAATCCAGGAGTTGGGTTCCCTAATAATGCCCTAGAGCTACTTTGAAGTGATTGTTGTGCCTCAAATGCATTATTCTTAAACAAAAATTATTTTTATGTATTTGTTTTATATTTTATATCAGTGAATCTTTTGAATAAAGAGAAGCTATTGTTTTTGTAATATGATTTGGATTCCAGTCATTAAAAAGGCTGACTTCAAATAAATGAAGACTCTGGAAAAAAAAATATTAAAAGTCATACTTTAAAAAGTTGGATTGATCTAGTTTTCAATAATGCTTTGCCAAAATGAAATCATCAGTTACATAACAAATTTAAAAAATTAGTTTTTTAAAAGGGAAACAAAAGGGGTCATCAGAAGTTTCAGTCTGGTGTGATGTTTCTCAAAACTGATATTCCAGACATTTAACCATTAGACAAGGGATGCCATGGAAGGCCATGTCACTGTCATCTTGCAGCAGACTAAAGTAATCTAGGAGCACCAGCCATGAGGAACAAAGAAGAATATTTGCTCTTTATACTAGACCTAGGAATGAATTTAGTGATTACCTATCCAACACAGATAGCACAGACACTGCCAAAGTGAGGCATCCTGGCTGAAACAAACATATACAGCTACAGCATCCATGTATCTCTTACATGAGGCGTCCTTACATAGGAGTTTCATATAGGCTGTCTTTATTTGCAGTCAGGAAATGTTTGGATATTCAAGTGTGACAGGAGCAAACCAGAAAATATTTTCTGATTAATAATTTGCTAATAGAAAGATGAACTCTTAAAATCTGAGTCTTACAGTCTGAGTTCCTCTTTTGGTATCATCCCTTGTGAAAGGTGACAGCAAGAGGACTGAGAAGAAACAAAACAAGGAGCATCTATTCCAAGGCAGGAGTTACTTAGAGCACACCATGTAATTTCTGCTCAAATTGTCATGCCATAAACTAGCAGAATAATAGAGCAGTTTATCTCTCTGTGGACAATGTGAGAATTGAGTGTATATTAGAGACTAAAAAGAGATCAGACACTAAGTTATTAACAAGAATTTAATGCTGCCCCCAAATTGCTATTGCATCATTTTACAAATATGAAGCAGTGAGGTGACAGAGAGTGGCGACACCAGAGCATACTCCCAGTGAATGATTCATACAGATAAAAATAGATCTACAGCTAGAATTAGGCATTTGATTTAAAAAATTCCATGGTTAGCCTAAAATAATCTGTGTGACTCCTTTCAAACTTCTTAAACTATATGGTCCTGACCATCCTGTATGGCTTTGTTCGGTTTTGGGGGTTTTTTTGTTGTTGTTGTTGTTGTTGTTGTTTTGTTTTGTTTTTATTTCTGAATATATCTTCTGCTCAGAGAACCTATGGTCCTGAAAGGGAAAATGAAGCACTGGTCCAGAGGAAAGGACTGAAATTCAAAGACAAAGAAGTTGTCTTTGTTGCCTGCTGTGAAATGATGGGTTATATAGTAATGGTGCTAATGAGCTCCATGTAAAGTCCCAGTGTACTTATACCCACATGTTCACTTGACAACATAAGTATGAGCCCATTTAAGATCTACTAATTAGTGGCATGACAAGCACAAGGAAAATGCAATTGTATAGCTTTTAGAAAGGGGTGCCCAGAGCAATTTCTGCCTGCCTGACTTACTTACACTGCTGTCACCCACCTTCATAGTGCCTATCTCTGTCTGTCTGGTCACCTGAGGCTGTTTTTGTAATCAAGAAGGAAACCCAAAAGTTTTGAGGGTAGGATATAATTGCTTCCTTATGACTAGAGGCATTGCATTTTAGAGTGCCATTGTTTTGTAAACTGGGTGCAGGGTACACTAATTCCATTTGGCCAGGTGCAACCCATCATCCATGAGTCTCTAATCTGCTTTGGCTTTTACATACAAGTAGCAAAAAGTTGATCTCTCTCTGAGAAAACTGTATCTAGTTACATAAAAAAGGAAATAATAGTTTGGTTACTGTAAACATGTTAACAATTCTGCTAAATAAAAAAGTCTCAGAAGTATTGTGATATTTATTTAAATCATATTCTTCATAGCCATTTTTTCATCCAACATCTTCTTCTGGTATTGTCATGGAGACCAAGGCTGTTAATGTCATGCAATCCTATAATATATACATGATGAATACTGCATTTCATAATTCATAAACCCAGGTTTATACAGTGTCACAATCCTCACCTCACAAAGCAAAATTGTATCTGTACCTTTGTTGTCAGCTTTGAACTTCAGACATTTACTGGGTATGTCACTGGCAAATCTGAGCAAAAAGATTTAGTGCTTAAGCTTACTTATGCATGTTCAATATGCATTTGTTTAGTAGGAAAAAAACCAATCCACTGCAGTGGGTTTATTTTGGTTGTGATAAAGAATACAGTCTGAGTAATCTCAGTGCACTGAACAGCAGTTTAATTGACAGCTACATAATCAGTCTAAAGTGTATTTGCTAGGATGGGTCAAATTCCTTTGGGAATCCAAATGAGGTTTGGATGGCTTCTGCACTCAGTGTTTTGCTACTTTGCATCACAGAGCTTGACATCAATATTTTATATGGAGAGGAATATGACAGAAGCTCATGTTGCCAGTGTCCATCTGTGGAAGATAACAGATTTATATTTTTAATTGAAGCAAAAAAAATCCCTAGTTTTGAAAGTTCAGCAGTAACAAATGCATGTATAGAGGAGGTTGCTTTTGTGAGTAGCCCCTGCAATTTCAATCAGAATGAACAGAGTCCCATTCTAATAGGGGTGGGAAATGGATGAATAATGGGAACTTGAGCTCTGGGCATGAATAGTGTGGCCTTGCATGTCTAGTTATGGTGATTTAAGGTTGTACTGTCCAGCTGTTCACTTGTATTTGCAAAGCAAACCACATTTACCCTTTACTGTGAATGTTGCTCATCATTAATGAAAAGTCCACTCACATATTTAAAAACATCCTTTAGGGTTGACTGAGACTAATCCATCTGATTTTGTTTAGTGTTAGGAATGCACTAATTCATGTCATTGACTTGGCTCAGGTATAGACCTGGTATTCTCAGGAAAGAATCAGTAAGAATGAACCTTGAATAAAAAAACCTAAACCACTATAATTGCAGAAGACCTTATTTAGATGTGCTCAGACACCACATAAATGTCGAGACTACTTCCTCTTCAGTGATGCAGATATAAGAGTAATACACTGCTTCATTTCCTCTTTCACCTGAGACATAGACACCACAGATAAAATCCAGCAACTCCTTTGCTACTTTACCATAAAATGAGAAGTTTCAAATTTCCTAGGACAGGACTTAAGGCAGAGTACCTTATAGAGCTTGAAATGCAGCCCAGTCATTGTACTAGTTTTATGCCTAAATACCTGATCTAGTTGAAGATGTCTCTGCTCATTGCAGGGAAAATTGGACTGAATGACCTTTAAAGGTCCCTTACAACCCAAACCATTCTATGACTTTATTATTTTATGGCTATTGCCTGTATGTAGTCATGCTTCAGAAAGGTTAGGAAACAAACTCCTCTCTCCGTGGAGAAACCAGGTATATTACTTAAAATGCACTGGATAAACCCAGATGAGTCAGAAACAACCATTCACTGTCTTTAATACTGCTTTTAATTCACTCAGCTGAAATATATTAAATAAATGAGTAAAAGGGCATGAGGTATAAAGAGAATAACAATGAGCATTCACATTTGCAGACATGTCTATCATTATAACGGCATAGACAGGTTTTTCTTATATTCAAACAATGTGACCAGCATAGTAAATGCTCTATACCAAACTGTGTAGGTTCTGTGGGCAGAATGAACTGAAAATCTGAGGAGATAATTAATAAGAGTATAAACATGAAAAAGAAAATCACTTCTAATTCATTTCTGGAAAGGAGGTGCATATTCTAGGAGTGAATAGATAAAGTTCCCAGGCTCTTTTAAAGCATTACTGTTCACAGTATCTGAATGCCATTGTTATATTTCAGCCTTGAGAGTCTTACAAATCTTGTGCAATAGTTTCACCCAGTATTTATCTTTTTGTAGTGACTTACCTCAATTCGACCTCAGCCAAATATTGTTTTTACTATTCTTTTAGTTACATGCCAGAACATGTGTTTTCATTCTGCAAACAAATTAGGAATACTCATTCTCATTTCATAGTTAAATTGTATAGGATTCTCAAACTGTCAATGAGTAAAGAGCCTCATTTGGGTTTATTTTATAGAAACCATTAGAAACCAGTACATCAGCACTGCCAGCTGGTACTAACATGAGAGTTGTGATGGTTTTAACAATTTTCTTTTCCATAAAGCCAGCTGAGGTTTTGTTGCACACTTTCACAAGTGGATTACTATCAGGAGTTTTGAATGCTCAGACCTTTCAAAGCTTTAAAAAGCTAGGCTTTAAAAACTAACTATTTAATATAGTTACCGAAAGATAGAGGTATTTATTTTGGCTGAGTAGTCTAGGATTATAAAAAGGGAGATTAAGTAAAATCATATTGCCCATACTGTGTTATGATCAGAATGAGAAAAATATACTCCACTCAGCAACATCAGAGAGAATGTAAATTCATATGTGAATTCCTCTGGTTTATGATGCACAATCCAAGTAGCTTACTGCACTGTCAGAAAGATGACTTTGGTGATAAGCCGGTCCAATAAACTTAATTCCGTAAACAAATTTTAAGTAAAACTACTGTCAGAGATACGTGGAGTGCTTTTTTCCCTCTCCTTCTCCTGGAAAGTCTGTCCTTTGGCAGGCAGCTATGTGCAGTGTGCAATTCATCTGTCTGGAAGGACAGCTGAGAGGACAGCCTCCTGGCCAGCTGGCAAGGTGTCACTGTGCACACAGATGCCAGCACGTTCCTCTGAGAAGGGATAAATCAGACAACTGGCACCTGTGACACTGATGTCTGTTCAAACATCTCTCCCTCTATGTAACTTAAACTGTAGTGGAAGGGCATAGCTGGGATCTCTCTCCTTTGTTGTAACCCTTTGCCTGTGGAACTTGCTCTTGAAGGCTGCGAAAATACCTCACTGAGGCAGTGTGGTCTGGAAAGCAGTGTCTTCCCACACATAATTATATTATGTATTCCTACAGGACCAGGAATTCCTTCTTGGAAAAATGAGATAAACAACGAATTCCTAGGGACTGATCTAGTAGCTCATGGCAGCAATATTAAGCAATAGGATTCATTTTTATCATGTGGACTGTGATCTGTTTTCTTCTTTTATTAGAGTAGGCTTGAAGTGGTGTCTATTGGAGGAGTGTCCTTCCTTCCTTGATATGTAATTAACAGCACAATGGGAAATAGGGTTGTTAGTATCTATGGTCTGGTACAAAATGCATTATCAGTCCATATTTTTTGACTTCTGACTTCAGTGACCTTTGTAAAGAGGCATTATACTCGAGTGAAGCAAATCCAAACACACCTGTCTCCCAGAGCCATTCAAATATTTCTAATACATAACAGCTAGTAGCTAGCAAATGAAAGACAGTGCCTGAGGCTTCTGCAGCTCAAACTAAGCCCAGGTTTTTTTATTCCACTTACTTGAGAAATCCTGATAATTATCACGTACTGGCTGAAAAGATTTGTGCAGGGCAAGGAACCCCATGAGAATGCCTGACAACTTCAACCAAAAACCATGGTTTGAAATGAGAGAGACCTACCACCTTTTATACCAACGATTAAGTATTTTAGGTTAAATAAATTTTAATACAGAAAAAATGCATCAATAGCTACTTCAAGATTTTAAGGGATCATTTCATTTTTGCAGAGACATAAACAATTCATAACATCAGAGATCTAAAGCAGTTATAAGTCTTTGCCAAAAGATTTAGCAGCTCCAGGGAACCTTCTCTGCACTTTCCTCTTAACCAGGGTAAGTTACTCTTGTAACTCAAGTGCTGTGCTTCTCCTTCACCTGTGTTTCTACTCTGCTGTAGACATTAGATATTTACAATTATGAGGTAGGGAAAAATGTAAACCCTCTTTAGTTACAATCAAGTCACATTTTCTTAGGCTGAGTACATGTGCAGGGAAGGTTTTAAGAGATTTACTGATGAGTGTGAGCTACAGCACCTTCTTATAAGGGTGTAAGAAATAAAATGATTGTGAAAATGTGTCCTTACTGCAGGCAATCATGGTCACAGGCTATAGCACTGGTTAAAACACAGGCTCGGGTCGTCTCTTGACACAGTGGGCTTTTAATCATTACATTATGGTTATACACACTCTGTCTGGCTTAATGAATATTCAGTCATTCATTTCAAAGACCCCCTGCTTAAAGCACATGAAATTCAAATGTAAGATTCCTGCATAACAGGTAAATTGAGCTGGAGCCCAAATCCCTAAGCTCAGTGGGCTACTCATTGCTAGTCCTGGCAAAAGAGGGTACACTGACTCCTGGTCTGCCTGATGCACATGTCATTGTCAATGCATGATCCAACTCAACAAAACACAGATAGCAGATGTCAATGAAAAACACAGATATCTGCTGGTGATCTATCATGGTTTTCACTGGTGACTCATTAATGGCATAGCACTGGTGTGTTATCTACATCATTCTAGCTCCAAATACACAGCACAGCTTTGAGATGGCCACTGTGGGGAAAGGTAACTCCAACCCAGCCAGAGCAAACACATTCATAAAAATATCTGATCTTTCTAGGGCACTCAGAGTGGCCAGGTGACTCACAACAGATCTCCCAACACGCTTTGACCTTTTGGGTTCCTTAGGCAGCCTACACTTTTGCCTTTTGTTTAAAAATATCTTCACACTCCAAATGGCTTCCCAGGAGCTCTATGACTCTTGCTTCATTAACTATGACCCAACTGCAGCATACTAATACTGGAAATATGCAATACCTAAGTGGACTTTTCAGTTTACTCCCCATTCCTTTGCCAATTTAGTGTGTTCCAGGTGTGCCTCAAACCAGATCTTTTGTTTGTCTAACGTTCCCCCCACCCCCACCTCCACAAAACTCTATGGGTCATGCTTAGAGGGACTAAAGGAAGATTTTGAATTACGTATTCCCTTGTTTCTGTCAATCAGACCATCCACAAGTTCTATCTTATTAACACTGAAGATCTTTTTTCATCCATTATTCAGGACATTCTTCAGATTTCAGGACTCTGCCTATATGCTTTAAAAAAATGTTACCCTGACTTTATTCTTGGATATAGTATATGTTTATCCCTGTCTTCGTATTGGTTAGAAAGTGAAGTTCTTCTCCCTTGGTGATATTTATTCTCCTCTTCTCACTTCTCTCACTCTGCTTGTGTATTTTTAGGACACAATCAAAACTGCCTTCAGCTTTTTCTTTACTATGCTAAATAAACCTAAATGCTCTCATACTGTCCTCCCTCATGACAGTGCTTTCACCATATTGCTACTACTTGCAGGGTTTTTTGACTCTCATTTGATGAGGCTTTCTCTATCCCTACCTTGTTTTTATTCCCCATTTACCTGTATCATTAAGGCTCAAGAGATGAGCCACCACATCCTGCACCACAGCTCTGTCTCCCACCAGATGAACCTGCACAGACAGTCTAACATTACTAGTAATTAGCAATAATTCTCTCTATTGCACTAACATTTTCATTTGCCTTGAATATCTACATCAAACAGAAGGGAACAGGGTAAAGACACACCACAGAAAAGGAAGTTTTCAGTTCGATAACATGTACAAGAAGATCAGTCAGCAGGATTAGGTTTACTAAGCATAGATAAAAGGCAGGAATAGAGAATACACTGATAATGTTTTGTTCTCCTTCCCCCTCCACCCCAGTTCACCTCCTTCATCTAAACAATAATTTAAGTTCCTGGTTTCTCAGAAGTAAGCCTTCAACATATTTGGTTTTGTGGGGTTTTTTGTATCTTATATTTTCACATATACATATGTATATATGTATAAACCATTGGCTGTCAGTTTTAGGTGCTGCATGAAAGGAAGGTTTCTGCCTCTTTCCTGTTCTTAAGGCCCTTGAGTAAAATAAGGAGTGATCTCCAGCAGTCTATTTTCCCTTCAACCTTCAGGCTGCAGAGTGCACCATGGTCTTCTGCACTGTCCTAAAGACAGCCCTTAGGCTGATTTCAAAACCAAACATACGTATTGTGCAATCAATCATCCTGAAAACTGGGATTTCTGAAAAAACAAAACACATCCTGTGGAGTGTATAAAACACACAGGCTGTATAAAACATCATGCTGATGTATTCCTCTACGTGGAGCAAGCATTCTACAGGCATGCAACTGTATGGATGGGCAAGGAGCTAAGAAAGTTCAGATGATTCTCTTTGGAGAGCATCTAGGTGAAGCAATTAAGCTTTGACTATTTTTATCTTGTGATTTTTCTTCTTTGTCTTTCTCTGTTGCTGCTCAAAATTTCCTGAAAAGTTGCAGCAGCATTTGGCTCATGTAATTCTTGACTGTTTGCCTTCTGCCCACATGATTTGACAGTGTAACTGTGAAGTTGAACACACTCGCTAAATTCCTCTCTGAGGATTCTCAGCAAAGCTGTGAGCAGGACCAGAAACTCTGGGATTTGTCTGTACAACCTCAAAAGTACCCTGTATTTGATTTATACTTGTTTAATATTTAGAATCATATGAGTTAAAAACTTCATTTCAACAAATAAATACCAGAATCCTCATATCTGAAAAAGAGATGAATGTTTTCAGTCCTGTTGCTTGCCAAGGCAAATTTCTGAATTACCCATAGAAGAGAATGTCAGGGATTTTTAAGATCTGCAGTGGCTATGTGAATACAGAGTTTTTGGTGCCTACAAGGCCTTCATGTAAATACACACTAATCTGTTAAAAAGAGAAATAGGAATGATCCTGCTCACTAATAGGAATTTCCTCAGGGACTTCAAGAAGAGTTGGATTAGACAATAAATGCTTAGAGGTTTTCTTCTGTTAAATATCAGCACAGGCTCCTTACTGGGGTGATGATATTTTTCTAATAGTAATATAGAGCCAGTGCTTTATGTTTGATAAAGCTTTTCCCAGTAAATATCAAAAGATAATGAGATTGTGGGAGGGTTTTGGTTTTTGTTTGGGTTTTTTTTGCAAGATTTTTAATCTACTGTTTTTAGCCTACAACTAGATGTGCTGCCATCAGCAAGGTGGCTCTGCCCAGGCCTGTCAATATCCTCCAAGGCTCAGGGTGTGCTCAGCACTCTCACACAGGGGCTGGACCAGGGGACCACCAGTGGTCCCTTCCAACATGAGTTATCTTGTGGTACCACCACGCACACACTGTTAAATTTTTACTCTGAAAAAATGATAGAGTCACTCTTGTCTACCCATGAACTCTGTAAAATCTGTGTATGATGCATATGCAGAATGGTAGTGGTAAACAAGGGAGAAACAATGGACACCAAGGAAGTTAATAAGACACCTTCCTTGCTTACAGATAAAAGGATTTTAGAGAAGAATAATGGCTTGAAGTAGGATATTTGTTCTGTGACTTTGAAATTCTGTCCTGATTTCAGCTGTGATAGAGTTAATTTTGTTCATATTAGCTAATACAGTGCTGTGTTTTGGATGCAGTAGGAAGAATAATGTTGGTAACACAGGGATGTTTTTAGTTGTTGCTAAGTAGTGTTTATACTAAGTCAAGAACATTTCAGCTTTGCATGTCCTGCCAGGAAGAAGGATGGAGGAGCACAAGAAGTTTTGGGGTAGAGACAACCTGGATAGTTGACCCCAGCTAGCCAGAGGGATGGATATTCCATACCATATGGAATGGTCCATACAGGGTCAGTATATAACCTGGGGGAAAGCTGGCCAGAGACCACAGCTCAGGGACTGGCTGGTCATCAGCTGGTGAGTGGTGAGCAATTGCATGTGCATACTTTACTTTGTATATTATTATTATTACTAATAATGATAAAAATAATAATTTTTCAATTATTTTTCTGTGCCATTAACCTGTCTTTATCTCAACCCATGAGTTTTATTACTTTTACTCTTCTGATTCTCTCCTCCATCCTGCTGGAGGTGGTGCAAGTGGATGTGTGAGGCTGAGTTGCCACGTGGGATAAAACCATATAATGGTTTTTTGTTCACCAAATTTCGTTTACTAAATATGAGATGGGATTTTGGAAGAAAAAGGCAAAACAGGCTCAACTTACAACTAAACAAATAGCTTATTAACACACTAAAGAAGGAAAGAAAGAAAAGAAAAGAAAAAAACCCCAAAACCCGACCTTTTCCTCCCCCACAAACTATTTACTTTTTTACACAACATAGAGAGAAGCCATGATTTTAGTCAGCCACAACCATTAAGCCTAACCTTACACTCTTTGGGAGAGGAGTCTCCCTAGAATTTTCATAGAGATCATGTCACAAGGAAAAAAACCTGGTGGCTCTCAATGTCACAAATCTGCAACCACTTGGGATTTGCAGATCTGTGCAGTCCCACCCCATTAGCAGTCTTTCAAGCTGCTAATGGGCTATAGCACATTCAGTGTACCATTTTAAGAATGCTCACTCTAGTACACAACAAAAGTTCTCTTCTATCTCTAAAATCGTCTCTATCACAAAGAAATAGAGACTTCCTTTTTGCCCAAGAGCCAAGGCATCAAACTAAACAACCTTTGACTAAAGTTTGCACTCCCCCGAACCGCATTTTGATGTTAGTCCATATCTCTATGATTCATCTAGAGAAGTCCAGACAAAAATGTCCACTTCTTCTATCTTTTTCTTTCAGCAGTTCTTATCAATTCTTTCACTGACTTCAGTTCATGCTGTCTCTCTCTCCATCTTCACTTGCTGCCTTCCACAGAGGACGGAAAGGGTTCATGTCTTTGCCCAGGTCTCCTGTAGTCGCGTGATCTCTGCCAGGCTGGGATTTTCAAAAGCCACAAAAATACAGAGAAAAACCCTCAAGCTAACAGATCTTAGAGCAGCTCAGCTGATAGAAAAGTCTCGCCTCCACCCCTCAGTCTCACCTAAGGCGAGCCCAGCCCAGAGCTGCTGCAGGCTGCAGGCTCCCCTCCCCCTGCTAGAAAAAGAGTCAGGCCCACAGCCAGCTCTCAGGCTAGCTCTCTCTCATAAGGTGCTTCACAGCTGCTAAAAAACTGATCCGGGCCGGGACAGGGGCACATCATCCCCTCCCCCAGGCTGAGAGTCCCCGTGCCAGGCGGATCTCCCATACAGCCCAGGCCCAGGCTGCGGCTCGCAGGGCAGCCCCCCCCACAGAGACCCAGCCCGGCCCGGCACCAACCCCCCGGGGGAGGCGGTGGGGCCCGGACCGGGCCTCCCCAACTCCCGGAGATCCTAACTCCTCGCCGGCCAGAAGTCCAAAAGAGCTTGAACTCTGAGCTGAAGTTTTATGAAGATCCCCCAAAAGTCGCATTCTGCTTCCCAAGTGGCCAAATGACATGCCAATTAGAGCAGCTAACTTCTGATTGGTCCACTAAAAAACCAAACTAGTTCAAACTACGACAAACCACAAAAGTTACTTTTGCAATATTAATTGTTTATATCTCAAAATATTACTGCAAAGAAGATAAGCATTGGCTTATCTGTTTTAGAGGTGGGAGAACACAGATGCAGCAGAGGTGTGTGATGCAGCTGTGTGAGAATGATGCAACAAGTGCAGCTTCAGGCCTATTCTCTAGACAGCAAATGGGCCCCAGTGTCCTAACCCAGTCCCAAAGTCCAGCAAAATATTAGCTGTCTATATTTTCTCTAGTGGCACCTTTCTCTATTTACAGATCCAGGGTTTAAAGTATGTTCAGAATGTGTTTGCACCATGAAAAGAAATGTCCATGTGCTTAGTGACAGTTTCACTGCTAATACAATGTTACACACATTCAAATGCCATTACACAGAATTTGAGACAATGGATATCTCAGATAAGTTAATCCTGCCAACTCTACTTTGTCAGAACAGGTCTAAGTGACTCATAAAATCTGCATTGGCCATAAATGAAATAAGGAAACCTGAACACTGTATGGACAAAGAGAACAGTGGGTACTTGGCCTGTTCTGTTACATTTTCCTGTTTGCTGTGAGAACAAGTTCAGAAAAAAAAACTGCCTGCCTTTCATTTAATCCATTTACTGAAGCATATTGCACAAAGGATTTGCTACCTGAACAGCTTTAATACTATTTTCCAGGCACAGCCTTTATGGTGGCTGGGATGGTTGGATATATTTAGCCCTGAACAGAAACTGTAAAAAGTAAATAATGATACTGTCTGATTTTGAGAGAACAGATTGTTTAAGCTCAGTGATGAGCAGAGCACCTGAAGCTCTTATGTCAGTTCAGACAGTAGTCAGAAAAGTCCACTGACAGACACCATTCAAATAAAAATATTTGGTGTTGAAAAGAGCAGCTTTGGTTCTCTACTGTAAATGAAGAAAGAACAGAATAAAAATAAGGGATCTTCTTTGTCCAGTGTTGGTATCTATAGAAATAGGACTGCTCTCTACCACAATGTAGGGTAAGTACCTCTCCTTTAAACATACATAAACTCACCTCCCTGAGAGGAACCCTGCCATAACTGATATTTAAAGCTCTAAGGCATGAATCTATTCTTTTTTTACATTTTTTTTTAATGCATTAGATTCAAAGAGGTAAAATCTGTTTGTAGATATTGCAGTGTTGAGAAACTCCTCTGTAGGTCAGCTTTGTTACTGCTAAAAGCCCTTAATATTGGTTTTCAGACAAAGCAGTTTCCAGAATATTTTACACTCAAAGACAAAAAACAAACCCTTGCTTCCAGATTTTTGAGGACATGAATCTGCATTCTCATCCAGAGGATAAAAGTTAAATTTAGCAAGCCTTTCCATTTTAGGTACAAAACATAGGAAGATGAACTGGGCCTTTGTGATGTGCAGATTCCAGGTCTGAAGTACACTTTACTCCCTAGCTTCTCCTGCTCATGTGACAGAGAATAGATGACTTAACTGGAAATTATTTATAAAAATATGATGTTGTTTTGAGCTTTGCTCGAGGAATGGAGTTTTTGAGAAGAAAACCGTAGTGGGAAAAAAAAAGAAAAAAAAAAGAAGAAAAAAAGCAGGAAAGTCTTTAAAGCTAGACTAAAGAAAAAAACTTTTTAAATCTACTGGATAAGGCCAGGCTGTCTGCTGATGTTATGTGCATAGGGCAGTCTTAGAGTTAAGCCACAGTAATGCCAGCAGTTACAATAAGATGACTGAAATACAACATGGGAAGGACTTGACTTCCTCAACCTAATGATGAGAATAATTTCACTGGAAAAGATTAATACACACACACACACACACGGCTGTAAAACTGTTTTTATGTTTCATTCATACTTCTTTTATTTCAGGAAATATAACTATCTCTGCTCTTAGGGTGACCTGGAAAAAGTGCTCAGTCTGCAAGTACCATGGTATTGTGAAACAGTTCATATTTTTTTCCTGATCCTTTTCCAGCTTTTTGTGGACTTTCATTTGTGCATTCTCCTAATATCCCAGTAAAATAATATCTCCAGGTTTTCATTCCTCCAAAGTTTGTTTACCCCATAATCAAGATTTTCTGAAATATATGAATCCTGGATTATTCTCTTCTATTCTGTATTCATTAATTGCAATAATAAATGGCAGGAAGAAAAACCATAGTGACCAAACAGTACACAATGGGTTAGAATGTTATAGCAGCAGCTCAAGATCAAAGTTGTTGAGTCATGTTCCCTGTCCCACACACTTTTAATGAGACACCTACTGACTATCTTCCATCACTGTCAGAATACACAAAAACTGTATTAGATGGTTTTAAATTGGCCAGTGGGTTTATTCATATATCTAGCACAGGCCTATGGTTCCGTATTATCAGTGTTGTAATTTCAATTCCTGTATTCAGACAAATAGCCTACTGTGCCAGACTTGGATGTGCCCCATCTGCATGTGCTGTTGTACTGTGCCCTTTCTATGACTGCTGCAGGTCGAACCACTGATTATGAGAATAGCTGCTCATTAGTGTTTGTTGGCACACAGTCATCCTGTTCTGATTAGCCTGTGATCCCCTGACCACTGCAGTCACCCACTGAAATAATCCATTACCTACTTACAAGCAGCCAGTGAAATACACTGTGGTTCCTTTTTTGATAGTGACAGTGCCCTGTGTTTGACTATTAGATCAACTATAATGAGATCATGGTTGGCTTAGACAAGCTTTTTTTTTTTTTTTTTTTTTTTTTTTAATTTTAATTTTTAAAGCTGCAGCTTATGTAAGACTACACATTATCTGCTTGCCTTTGGCCTGAAATCACCATTTCTGTCTACAGCCAATTGCTGAGTTGTGAGATGCTAACATGCTAACATATGTCACTCTCTATGTCCTTCACAATTGCTTTAGCACTTCCCTTCAAGATGAAGAGCTGTGCCTTTGTGGGAACTTATCTTAAAATTTCTCATTGTTTTTGCCAGGAAGCAAAGTATATTTTTTCTGGTTTGAACAATCTTATAGCTTGCAAGCTGATATTTCTCATTGAAATTAGAAGTATTAACAGAAATAAAGACATAAAAATTAGAAAAGGAGATTTGTGCTGAAATTTTCAAAGGGAAGGCTGATTTTTTGTGAAGCTACTACCTATCGTTCAGCTTTCAGGTCCACCTCAGAAACACTCATTTTTATTAAAGATCATTGGAAACTTTGTATTGCTGAACAAACTTGCTGTTCTTCCAGATTCTAAATTTTCTTTGCATCAACATCCTTGATTTTTTTCCATTCCTCCTAAATTACTATGTGAAGAAAAATCCTGTGTGTAATCTCAATGCTTTCATTACCTGGCTCTCCTCCTACAGACATCGGATATTAAATCTCTTTCTTAGCATTGCCCCAATATTTGACATTTACCATTGCAGAATTCATCTTTCAGAAGCTACATCTTTGTTGACTTTTCTTCTAGAACAAATATTTATTGTACAGCCCTTACTGTACTTACATTTAATCCTACCAATCTTTCCAACTACAGCATCCAGATATTATTTTTCAAAAACCTTTTAACTTTAAACTAATAAATAAGGATCTAGTGAGTTGAGTCTATCCCTGTCATTGGTGCAAGCCCTGAGAGTCCACATAGGTTTGATTAAAATCCTGTTATAAACCATAAATGAGTAGCAGCTGTGCCTGACATCTCTCAGAAACTTGGCAAATTAGACCACCTCACATTTGACAAAGCTGCAGGTGGGAGATGACAGGTTTCGTTTGTGGTCTTCACATCAATTCCCTCAAATTAATGTTCTGCATCAAAGCCAATCCTATTTTTAACTTTTGATGAAGAGAGAAAAGGAAAGGAAAAAGATGAATGCCTCTTAGAGAACGGAGTTACCTGGATAACCAATACACCCACAACATTAAATATGATGCAGAACCACTATAAACAATGCTTGTGTATATACTGGAGCTTCTGCTTCCTGGAACATGTTGAAAGATGGGCTGCATCCAAAGGTTTATGAAATAGCAATATATCACAGACACAGCAAGAGACAATAAATCTTGTTTTGGGGTGTGATGGATGAATCAAATAAGCCAACATTAAGTTATGGGCAAGAGGAGCCATCCATACATTTTGCCCCACCCCTGAGCCAGACAGGTGAAGTAACTACTGGGTTTGATTTGAAATTTTGAACTTAAATTTCAAATTTTGAATTTAATAAAAGGGCTTAGTTTTGTTCCAGACCTAGTCCTGCTTATTTTTCTAAAATGATACATGTGAACTCTGGATATTTGAAACTTTACTTAGTTCTATTTTAAATTCTACCTGAAGTGTTATAATTTAAATAACTTCGTTTCAGCCACTTGTATGCATTGTTTATATTTGATCAAGCTCTATCCTTCTAAATTTGGCCTGCAAAAATAATCTTCACTTAGATTCCTTGCTGCTTAGAAACAGAAATTCAGAATATAATAGATTAAATTTATGTATTAAAACTTGAGAAATTGTATTTTAAAAAAATTGAGACCTAGAAAGCTTTTTTGAGAAAATCAAAACGGCCTTCAAATTCTTTTCATTCTGAAAATAACAACAGTCTGTTCAATGATTGTTCAGCAACAAGTATCAGTTTAAATAGAAGTTAAAAAATAATCACATCTCTACTTGATAACAATTGTAGCCTCATTGGCAGCTGCATATTAAACCTGAGATATGAGTATGTTAGTAATTCTCCTTTTGATGCCAGAAACTATTTAAACAATGTAATCTGTGGGATTACATTTTTAAAAAAACTTTATTCCGTCTACTTTTTGGCAAAAGACTGGCAACTGAATTTTCTTTGGCTGCAACTAAATTCACAAACAGAAAAATTATTTATTCCAATCTTACTTATTGACTGATAGAATGCCTAATAGTTTAGAGAATATTGTCATATCTCAGTGTTAGTGGGCATTTCTAACCCTGCAAACTAAGGGAGATAATAAAAAAATAGTCAAACATTCAGTGCTTGTTCAAATGTCAGCTCAGTCACTTGAGTCCTTTGACTGGAGTGGTTTTGTGCATCATGTAACAAAGGAAACCATCACTGGCTTAAAAACATAATCTTTCAATTAAAATCATATGGTTATCTTCAGCCCTGTTTGCTGCTCTGTGCAGGCCAGAGTTGCATACCCTGAATTGCATAAGCCATTTGTTCCCTTGGAACATTCCCCAGAGTATCATATTGTGGTTCTTTAACATTTGCTATTAACTTCTTTTTAAACAATCTGCCTTAACATTGCATTTGTCTGTTTTGTTGTGTACACTCCAACAGTCCCTTGTGAAGCATATTTCATGGAAAAGGACTGGAAAAAAATGGTAGAACAATGATTCTTGGTAAACACATTAAAAGAAATGTATTGTTTTGCATTGACTTTGACTGGTATGATTTTTTTCTCTAGCTCTCCCTCTGGAACCTCCAAGACACAGTAGCCCAGCTCCATTTCCCTGACAGCAGAACAACTTTGCAGATTTACTTTTTGTGAGACGAATTAAAAACAGGAGTTGCAACAAACCTCCTAGCCAGGGACATTTTCCTGAAAGCATCAGTGTCTGAAGATAAGTAGCTTTAAACGCAACCTTTTCTTAGTGTTACATGGGGCTCAATATTTGATTAAATCACAACTATGTGGACCTTCTTTTGCATTTGAATTTTGCTGAAACAGAAAAAAATGCAAAAGAGTAAATGAATTCTTCCCCCTTGGAACAGCAAGAGGAGCAAATATCTCTTCCTTTCCTAAGATGTTCTATGTGCTGTTTCAGGCTATTGCATCAACTATTTACTGTTAAAGTGTGACTGTGCAGAAAGGCCAAGGGAAAAAGGCAGGCAGCTTGTCTAGATCACGTTTCTGCTGAAATGTAAACTTGTGGCAAGAGAATCCTGAAAGCGTATCGGAAAAGATTCTAACATGTTGGCATTGGCCTTGAAAACACGACAACAAGTTGCATGTGTAGCACAACCTGTGTTGCAAAAAACACAAACCCCTACCTGTACTGTCTTTGCATTTGGCATTGGTAGCAGCACCTCCTAGAACTCTGACTTAATTTTTAATGTAGCAAACAGAGCCCACTTCCAAAGTATCCATATCCCACAAAGTTAACAACAGGGTAGGAAGAAAGTGCTCTTTCTTTCTCTTTTTTCCATGTCTAAGTTTAAACTGGGGGACCTGGAAGCACTTCTATGCTGTCCTCAATTGTGTGTTCTACTCCCCATGTCAAGGAAATCTGGAGGTGCTACAGAAGGCAAGACACATCACGGTGGGTTATTTCCATGCACAAGGAGTGTGAGAGACTAGTTGGTATATCACAAATCAAGTGAGAAACTATCATCAAAGAAAGGAACTTTTAAACTTAGTTTCTGATCCTTTAACCAGTAGTGACAACTAATTGGAGGACAAATTAAAAGAGGAGGTGGATATAATTACAACTCGTGAGAGCCTTTGAACAAGGAAGCAGGAATGGACTGGAATTCCCCGTCTCTGACATTTCTGACTCAATTGTTTCGTTTGCTCAAATGTCTTTCTCATTTGAGAAACAACAGTAGATCAGAACTGCAGAATCCTACTTCTCTCCATAGCAGGGTATTAGGAAGCTGTTACCAGCTGCTGCAGTTATTGAATTTAATACAATCTGGCCTCACCCATCAGCTTCCAGAATTTTCCATGCCTCCAGTGAAGATGCAAATCCTGTTGTTAGCTCTGTCCTACATACTATAGTCCATGAGAAAAGTTAACTGAGAAATCTATTGAAAATCCATTCAATAATGTTACTAATACAAGACTGCTATCAGTCTGGGGAAAATTGAAATCACTGCCATAAGTTATCAGAGCTGGACGATTTCATATGGCTCCTTCCGTGCCATCTTGTCTCTCAGAAAAAAAAAAAAAAAAAGAAACAAAACAAAACAAAAAAAACCCCCAAACAATAAAATAAAATAAAAAAAACAAACAAAAAACCACAACAAAAAAAACCAACAAACCAACCCCAAGAGCTAATAAGAATGTTGTGCAAAACTGTTTAAAGGTCTGACTTCAGAAAAACAAATAAGACAAAATCCTCATGTACAATTATGTCATTAGGATTCTGTCTGAAACTGACATTGTGCATTTCCATAAGAGAATTAGGCATTCATTACCTTCATTACACTCCATTCTGCTAATATGATTCATCATATATGTTTAAAAATGTAGTCATTTAACTACTATTGGCCATAAACCATACTTCTAATAAAGATGAAGCCATTTAACTACTGTTGGCCATAACCCATACTTCTAATTACTCACTTCACTAATGTTCAATTGTCATCTAATTTTTAAAATTTTCTGCATTGGACTATAACAAGTATAAAAAAGGAAACCTTTGTTTGATGCCAAAGGATATTTAGCTATGTTCATTATAATCCATCAAATGTCCTAGTGAGTCAAAATGGAGTCTGCAATCCTCTTGACAATCATTATTGATTTGAAAATGATGACATTTTGGGTAAACTGCTGAGAAATATCATTCTCCTCATGTGCAAATATGGAGAGTGGTCAGAAACATGCCTCTGTATTATCTCATAACAAATGATGTAAAAAAGCAGGAAAGATGTGACCTCACACACAGTTAACCCGGAGCAGGTTGTAATGTAAGAAGATATAATTCTGTATGGAACACTTATGCCCTTTTAGCAAAAATCAAGCTGATAGAAGCATTGCCTTAAATCAAATCTTAACCATCCTGGCCAATTACAGCTCTGCCTGCAATGTGCAGTAAATGGGTAGGACATAATAAATCTTTCTATTGTACCAGACATATCAAGATACAAATGTGCTTGGCTGAGTGCTATTATCTTACAGCTGATTTCATGACACTTCATTTCGCATTCTGCAGCAAGATTTTAAGCAGGCATATGCTGAATGGCTTAATAAAAGTTCAGGTGGTGACAAATAGCCCCCTACTTCCAAAGACACTTCCTGAAAGCTGCTGGTCACATATAATATTGCCATCTTTCTTATATCAGTCTGCAAAAGAATAGGACAATGGGTGAGGGCAAATGTCATCTATAGCTGGAATCTGTATTGTGAATTGCTCACTTTACTGTGCAATTTTATTTTTGGAAAAAAGAAGTAAAGTTGAGAGGATTTTCAGACAATAGACACACTGGTTGTTTGCAACAGAGCATTTCAAATAAAATCTCTCGAATCTCACTACTTCCTTGTGGCTACCCTTCTCCAGACACTCTGCTCAAGACAAAGCTATTAGCATTTGATGTAACATGTGATTTTTATTGGAAATGTGACATGTTTTCTAACTTTGTAAACTGATGTAAACCTCCGCACATGCGTATTATAAGGGGATGTCATTGCAGATACAGTATTAGGCATTGTTCTGAAGAAAATGGCAGAGTTAAAACTGGCAGGCAGAATTTGTAGTCACAGAAGTTGATGCTTTGCCATTGCCCTAATGCCCTTTTATTAGTCATTACATATTTTTTTCCCTTTTTAATTAGCAAGGCAAAATGGTGAGAAACTTTTTATATACAAGATGATGTTTTTAATGTTGCTTATAATTGTAGAATGTCTTCACTTAGAACACAAGATGCTCACCAGGATGTTCATGTTCATGTTCATGTTCATGCCAGTCAGCTGTTTCTCAGCAAAACTATTACCTTTGCTGGCTGAGTTAGTCTGATTTGTCCTGGTTTGGCTTCTCAGCTGTACAACAAGCAGAGCTCTGTTTCTCAGACACAATTAGTATTTAATGCTGTGGTCTGGCAAATATATTGGGCAGAAATCATGGCCATATATTAATTATGCAGATCTTTTCAGTGGAATACAATTGCTATAAATCCCCTTTCATTTCAGGTTTCTTAACAGCTGAGAATAACATTGACATCAGGACTGCCTCAAAACTGGCCCCACCACTTCTTTGTTTCTCCAGAGGGTCAGAGACATTACAGACTTACATGAAAACAGGACTGGCACACATATGTTCAGTGCAATATACCAGGCAAATTTGGAATGTAGGGGGTTTGTTGGAAAAGCTGAATCATATCTGAGCTTCCAGCAATAGAAAGGGAAAAAATTGAAATGTCTGTGTGGATAGACTTTAATAGAAAAGGGAGGGGTACAGCCAAATGCATATAGAGCAAATTCAAGAAGCATTTGACTGATAAGAATTGAGCATGTGTAATGTTATTTTTATCATAAATATTCTGGCCAAACAAGCATTTGGCAGTTTTCCTCTGAGGTTGTTTTTTAATGTTGTTGTTGGCCTCAATTTCATTAGTCTAAAACACGTTGGTAGTTTAGTAAAAAGAAAGCAATATCTGTAAATTACTCTTGTATCATAGTTGTCAGGGTGATAAATGAAGAGAGATTAATTAAATGTATATTCAGATGAATCCTACTGACTGGAGAGGTTTTTATAGGCTGGGAGACTCCACTGATTTCACTGGGACTTGGGAGTGGTGTCATGGTGAGAGGAAACTTTTGTCTGGAAACTTCTAAAGTGAAATTGTCTGGAAATACACATGGAAAGGCACTGGAGGATTGTGGATTTAAATGCAGCATCTGGGTGCCCCTTTGTGGGCTGTGGTGTTATTGCACTGTTGAGGGCTCCTACGAGGCACCTGAGGGATTTCATTACATTTGATTATTGCTATCTGTCTGATGTTTATGCACTATGCAAACACACCTCATTTTGAAATTAAAATTTTACTATTCCAGTACCCTTCCTCTTTCATTATGTGGTATAAAGTATGCGCCTGATATTCCAGTGCAACACAGTACTGTACTAAATTATGAAGCATATTATGTTATGAGTCATTTATTAACCACATTTGTGGCAAAGCACAGCCACAAAAGCAGAGATGTTACCATGAGTATGAGGAAACACAAGCAGAGACTACAGTAGAAGGAACAGTTAACAACAAATGTAAGAAGAGTTATCTTCTATATAGAAAATCACCCTGAAAATTAAAAAAAAAAATTTCTCTTTTATCTCAAGTATGTGCTTCAGGAGGTGAAGAAAAGTGGTTTGCAGAGGGAGAATCACAAGTTCCATCTCTGCAATTACAAAGTATTCCATGTCTCAGTGGTGAAGTCTGGGGTGAATTTTGCAGGGAATATATTCAATTTTGGATTAAGTGTTTTGATACAATAGAGAATCTCTACCACTATTATTATTTAAGAAAACATCTCCAAGCATTAAATGAAAACCAACAGTGCCTCTTAGATTCTCCTTTTTTCCAGCATTTGTCACAGGCTGGAATGCCATGCATTCCTGTGGCCCACAGCTCTAACTGTGCCCACATTGTGTACCATGGTTGTGCCCACGGGACATTTCAGTACATTTCTCTCTTTTCTGAGGCAAAACAGACATCAAAACATTTGAATCTCCAGTAAGACAGGTCACCTAATTTTTTTCCAGGGTTTGTCCTTTTCTCCATCCTATATGCCAACCAACTTTGTAAGTCACTTGTCATTTCCTATCAACTAGTTTTTCCTCTTTACTTTTTTTAAAAAAAAAAATCTTACAAAGATCCTCCCATGGGGATTGGTTGGAAATTATATAAGACACCAATAAAAAGCCAATAAATCAAGCCAATAAAAAAGAGTTAAATATCTCAGTAACAACTCCAGGAAATCTCTTTACTTCATGAGAAAACTCTGGTGTTAGATAGCAGATGTTGCATAGTGGGGCATCCTTAAAACTCCACTTACCTTCATAGCATGGTCAGTGTGCACAGGGACAATCTCCTTCGTTATTTTAATAAACGATTGGTCAATAAGCGATACATGGAAGCAGTTGCAGAAATGAGCACCAGAATCTGACTGTCCTAGCTGGATGCTGACAGAGTACACAAATCACAGAGCCATAGAACTGTTTAGGTTGGAAAAGTCCTTAAAACCACGGAGTCCAAACCGTAGCCTTACGTCTCCTGGTCCACCACTAAACTGTGTTCCCCAGTGCCACATGTATATGTCTTTCAAATACCTCCACCTTTCAAATGGTGACTCCACCACCTCCCTGGGTAGCCTATTCTAGCCTTTGACAACTTTTTTGCTCCATCTTTCTTTTTCTTCTGTTTGGTGTTTATTATACCTCTTTTTCTAAGTCAATATTTTTAAGCTACAGAATCACATTCCCCTTTGTGCCCTTCTTTTCTCACTACAGTCCTATTAATTTTTCTTCCAAGTGAGACTCCTTTAACTGGTGAAGTGCAGATAGTCACTATACAAATTCAATATTTAAAAGTCTAATATGAGATTTAAAAGTATCAATATTTAAAAGAAAAAAAATCAGCATTTTCTGTTCCACTAGATAGCAAGTTACCTGGCATACAGGGCTCCTAAAACTAATTTCTGGAGCCTGCTGGCAATAAAAGAGGATGACTGCAAAAGAACTCAGGAGATTTGAGCCACTGAAATTGTATTACACCTTTAGCATGGTGTTCTCTGGATTTTGAAAGGAACCTCATGAAACAAACACCACTTCTCCCATGCCCAGTCGTGAGTCCTGCCTGTGAAATGCTTTTACTGCAGATCCTGGCTCTCTGGGAGTGTCCTTGGCCTTGCTCTGAGTCTCCCTCTGTTAGACAAACTCCACTGCCTGCTTTGTCTTTTCCACTGAACTTTCTCTAGCAACAACAGCAATTCTTGCCACTCCCCATAGGTCTTTAATAGATAGCAGTGTTAACTTTTGACTTGGTTCCCATTTTAAATGTTGCTGCAACAATAGTGGTGAGAATAGCTTATTTTTAATGGAAACAGTATTTCTGTGGACAAGGCTGTTTTTCTTATAGTTCATGGCTAGAAGTATAAACGAAATGTTCAAGCTTTCTATGTATTGTGTAAAGTGATTCAGAGCCTTGTTTATCCTTTTTTCCACTGAAACAAATACACCCAAAAGTACAAAGGTTCAAAGTCAATGAGTTCCTCTTGCACAAAACTCCAGCAGCACAGCTGTGTGCTTATTTTTATAGAGAGCACTGTCAATGGAAGCAGATAAAGTGGTCCATCATAAACCAGACTCTCAAAATCATTGTGTCCTGGACACAGTGTCCACAAGATGTAACATCTTGAGAGCAGTGTGTTTGCCTTCAGTACAGAATAAAACATTGGACGCAATTGTTGCTGTAATATACCTGAAACTTTTTTTTTAAATAAAAAGAATGTGAAAGTAAATTCATCTTAGACCTGAAGTTAGAACAGATATAAAGAAATTAATTTTTAGGCAGATTACTGAGTCTATGCTCATCTTTAGTTTTCCATTTATAAAATGGGCATTACCTTTACCCTTTATAAAATGGGAATTACATTTTCTGACCTAGTAACAGTGCCAGTATTGATAAAGTGATGAAGAATAAAAATTCAAAATAAAATTTAATTGTGCAACCTTAATTCTGCCTTTATACATAGTATTTTAAGCTTGTGGAACAAGGCAATGTTGTTCAACATGTGAGTCAGGACGACCCCTGGTATCAATACAGGCTGGGAGATAAAGGGTATTGAGAGAGACCCTGATGAGAAGGACTTGGGGTTGGTGGATGCACATGACCCAGCAGTGTGCACTTGCACCCCAAAAAAACAATTGTATCCTGGGCTGTATCACCAGTAGTGTGGGCAGGAAGTGGAAGGAGGTGATTCTGCCCCTCTGCTCTGGTGAGACCCTACCTGGAGCTCTCACCAGCCCATCTCATCCAGCTCTGGGATCTCAGACTGAGAAAGACACAGACCTGGTGCAGCAGGTTCAGAGAAAGACCAAAGAAATGAACAGAGGGATGGAACACCTTTCTGAGGAGGAAAGGCTGAGAGAATTGGGAATGCTCAACCTGGAGATGAGGATCTGGGGAGACCTTATTGTGTTCCAGTATTTAAAGGGGGCCTAAAAGACAGATGAGGACAGACTTTTTAGCAGTTATTTTAGGACAGGGGATAATGCTTTCAAATGAAGGGAGCATAGATTCAGACTAGATATATGGAAGAATTTTTTTTCCATGCAGATGATGAGACATTGGAACAAGTTGCCCAGAGAATTCATAGATGCCCAATTCCTAGAAAGATTCAAGGTCAGCTTGGATGGAGCTCTAAACAATTTGGTCTGGGTGAAGATGTCCCCAGGCATTGCAGTGAGGTTGGATTGTACGGCCTTTGAAGGTCCTTTTCAAGCCAGATATTTCTGCAATTTTATGACTGTAGCAATTGTCCACAGCTTTTACTTAAGCAAATGTTTTAAGGCATATATTGCATCTAGATTCTTGGGTAAAATCTAAAACTCCTGAGAGTTTTATGCCTGTGTTTTATTTCTAACATAGGCATTGCCTCATGGAAATATTACATACAGATTCAGTCAGGAAACCATGTTAAGCCTAATGTAATCCAAACATTTGAATGGCTTGTTCAACTCCCCCTGCAAGAGATCCAGACCTCTTAATTTACTATCTCTCTCCCTCTTCACAAGAAGATCCAGTTTAATTGGCTTCTGGTGGTTCAGGACCAGTAGCAATGTCTGGCATCTCCACTCTTGGGAGAAAATATAGCTAACACTTACTGAGAACATGTTTAATAGTATGGCATGTGCCAATGTCATGTTGTTTTTACATAATTGTCCAGAAGCCAAATCAGTCACCCAGGAACTGAGACCATTATATACACCCACAGGGACTGATCTCAGACTGTAAAAGGAGGATCTAGTCATCAATTATTCTGGTCAAAGCAACCTAACCCCCCACACATGTTGAGGGAGATGCAAGGTTTCAAAACAATGTGTACTTTTTGTTAGAGTTTTGTTGGGTTTATTAAAACCTCCCCTCAGGGCAGGGACCAGAAGCCTTTCCTTCCCAGTTGTCTTGCCCTGACTGCTGCACACCTGACTGCACAGGGACTGATCTTCAGCAGCAGAGAGGTATTTTGTGCTCAGGGCACTCCATGGTTCTTAGGGCACTCACTCCTCTGGGATGGAATAGAAAGGGTCACTTCCTCAGGGTGGGAACAATCGAAGAAGACCTTGACGACCCGGCGCGTACGTGAGAGCTGAGCAAAGCTGTCATGGCATCAGATGAAGGAAATTGCAACCTTGACTCTTTCTGTGCCTTTAGACATTTCCAAGGAACTTAAACAGAACAGAAACAGCTGTCTATCTAATCAGGACTGTGTTAGAGCAGACAATTTAGAAAAGTCATGGGTGATTGAGATGGCACAAACTGAGGCTGCTGAGATTGCAGAGAGCTTTAAACAAAGTAGGGAAGCAGCTAAAGAGTAGAGACCTAAATGGTTAGTCATAGCAAGATTGCTGTTTTATCACTCTTGGTCAAGTTGTAATTTTAATATATTCTTATGTGTTGTTTTGTGAAGTCATTATGCCTTTGAAATTTATTTCTTACTTTCTTTTTTTTTCAAACACAGCACTTTCTGGTCACTAAAATGACAATTTAACTGTTGATTTCCTTTCTTTATGCAATAAAATGAAATTATAATAGTAACAATAATAATAAAAAATAGAGGGTTTTTGAGTATATTCCTATCCAAAATCTGCTCTTACACTGGCATGATTTAATGAGCTGAAGGTGTGGTGGGAATGAACCCCAGCTCATAGGAAAATTGAACATGCATTCCAGTTTGAAAATATGCAAAAAGGTTGGTTTTGTGGTTTGGTCTTGGGGTTTGGTTTTGATTTTGAGGGGTTTTTTGCTAGCAAATTCCCAAAATGATTAAAACTTAGTCATGAGCAGCTGAGTAAAAGACTGAAGGACAATTGCATCTGAGCTGTTTATCTGCTTTGAAAGGATTCATTTCCTCAGCCCTTATTTGACACAAAACCAGATGTACCTCTGTCATTCCTCTGACCTCTGTGGCAAGATGAACAGCTAGGCTGATACATTTATTGATCAGAGAAAGAAGCAGTCCAAGGGAAATAAGCTATAGAAGCCTTGCTGTGAAATTGAAGATTTAACATCTGTCCCATGCAGATGGCAATTAATCTTGAATATGTAATGCCCACAATTGGTTGGTTGACAACATTACTTTCTTAATCTGGGAGCATGGGTAAACAAATCTATTGGATTGCTCTGTGGGTAACATTTTATTAATGTATTATAATTGCATATGCAGCCTATAAATCAGATAGATTTCTCATCTACATTGCTAATTGTGTTTATTATTGGAAATGCTTCTCATGTTGCTTGGTATTCATTCACTGACTGGTTGATTTCCCACTGTTGCAAACCCACACCCTTATAGGAATTAAAATCTTTACTGCTGCAAATATTTTAGGAACTATTAAATATTCTTCCAACTTAATTGCCTGGTAGCTAGATACATAAAAAGATATCCTGAGTATTACTTTTTATTTTATTTTCTATCATCTACAATTATGAAATAAATGTTATTGTTGAGATAATATATGGATGATTAAATGCTAATTGGTTGATTTTATATATGCCATTCTGCCCTGTTACTGCTTTAGTCTTTGCACTTCTAGAATTCAGCTTTTCATTCCAAAAATGAACAATTCCCCTTCCCTGTAACTTCCTCTAAGGATTTATTCAGTGGTTTTCTGCAGATAAATCTGTCTCCTGGGCAGGATGCTATCAGTTCCAAATCCTAATTTCTCAGTTGTTCTCATACATATAGTTCACTGTAACTAGAACAGCTACTAGTATTAAAAAAATGTTGAATTTGTTGAAATTAAGTTGGTAGTCTGCAGCAAAATCTTCCAGTATCAGGAATGATTACAGTAAGTGAATCTGTATCCCAAAAACTACCTGTGGGAAAGGAATTTTAGAAACATTGCCTGAACCTGGCTGGAGTCAGAAGTTTCAAGACATAAGTATCTAATATGAATTACATGCTGATTCAGGAATATAAGGATTCATCTGTCTATTTAGAACCCAGTGGTAAACTGGTAACTCCTTCTCTGATGCATGTCATCAGCCTAAGGAAACAAGATAGCTTGTATTTGAATTACAGGTATTTAATTCAAGGTATTTGAATTAAATCTCAACTCTCACATTCTGGTGTAAGATGATTAACATTGTGGTATAAGGGGAAGAAAGAACTTTCCTTCTTGAGTTATGTAGGCAGTGTTTCTCACTACTTTCTTCTCCTCTGTACTGGGACAGGCTGGGCTTTATCTCATATTTCTGCCTGCACCACAAACAGCATCAAAACCCAATCTGGCAACAATTATTAATTTCATCTTGGCCTGTGAACAGACACTGGCAGATGTCTGCAGTTTTTGATTTTCAGTTGTAGGTTAAAACTCCTTGATGGGAAGACTGACATTTACTTTCATGGGCTTTGAATGAAGCTTTTAGTCACTCACAAATGAAGAGTTAATTTAAACTGGCCGCTTTAAACTGGAAGGGCTTTCATTTGCTGCAGTACTTTGAATGAAGCTGTTCCCTGAAATATTTTCTCCTCATTTTCCTAGAGAAATGTGTAGGTTGTAAAGGCTGGTGTTACATCTCGTCTAACACTGAATTTGCAGTGCCTCCACATTTGTATTATTCTGACTTTGAAGGGTAAGTTATTGATAGAAATTAGGAGCTGATGGCTTTTGTTGTGGGTATTTCCAAACATAAAGACTGTACTTAGATGGTTTTGAAATATTCTGAATGGAGTCATCAATCTTTTGAGTGAATCTTGTAGTAAATTTTGCCCTTGATTTTAACAGTGTACAACTTTCAAAGATTATATTCCAGCTGTAGCAATCAGCATTAAACATGTCTGTAAGTTTCCTAGACTACATGATTTTTTCTGTAGAGTAGACAAAATATCAGCACGAACCATGAAATGAAATCAGCTGCATTATGCAATCTTCTCCAGTCTTGTATTTCAACTAATGCAAAATTTCTAGAGTTTGTGGAAAGAGAATATGTCACTATATAATTCTGATAACATAAAATTAGGGAATCAAAATCTAATAACCAAAATACAGAGAAGAAAAAATGTTTCTACAGCTACTAAATTGCTGTAGCAGCATAAATATCACTGAAATTGTAGAATTATTCTTCAGCAGAGAAGCTAAAATTCCCCACTGGACATTTTGGTTCCATTATTTTCCTAACAAAACTGCTCCCATCTTCTGTTTTTTACTACTCCTTATGTTGTCATTTCTTGTTAAAATGTATTTTATGAAAACTGAAGTGTTTTTCTTTCCCCCAATTACCTAACTACTCTTTTTGAAAAAAGCTGCACACATGTATCTATGCAAAAGGAAGTGAATCCCTTTAATTTGCATTTTTGTATTAGACTTATTTTTTTTAATTGACTATCTCTGAGCACTTCCGCTAATAAAACCCAATAATAAAAATTCCTAAAGAGGGTGAGCATGCAAAGAGTTGTGTATAAGGCCAAAAGTATTTGGTTCCAGTGTTAGAATGAATGCTTGGCAATAAATGCTAAATTCTTTCGCAAAGGTTTACAATTGTGGACACTTTATTGTGGAAAATGTAGCATCTTCTGAATCCAAAGCATCATTTGCTCATGTTAATTTCTTTCTGTGTCCAAACCTTTGTAACTATTATACATTTGGAAAAAAAAGACATTCAAATTTATAATTTTCATTCCTGATCTTGAGAATTGGATCATCAGCAAATATCCAAAATATGGCATTCATTAGTTCAGTATTTCAGCCTTAACTAACTGCATGTCCCTCTGCCTTTTCCTTATTGATATCTGTTGTTTATTGTAGCTAATTTAGAAGCAAGGTGCTTAGGGTAGAAAACTGTCTTTCTTTCTTTGTCTGTAAAATGCTGTGAAGACATAGGAATAATGTGTTGTCTTTCACAGTAATTGGCCTTTGATATACCACATGAAGGTCAAAATCTCCCATAATATGACAATGTCTGAGATCCTAGACCTGACAATTACTATTTCAGAGGTTATTCCTTTCCAGCATCACACTAAATTAGCACATGGACAAGCACATGAACAATTTGGACAAACTTTAACTTCCTCATTTCTGCCTCCATTCGAACTATGATGACAGCTATGCAGACTAGTATAATTTTTAATTATGTGCAGAAAAATATGTTTTCTTGCCCAAAATGCAGGTTTGTTTATGTTTTTTTTCATAAGATATGGAAGGAATGATCAGTGGGACTGAGAAGAGCATGCTTTGGGGTATTAATTAAAGCATAGAGATAGTAATGTTGCTTGGCCTCCTGGCTCTCTGCTGCATGTTTTTCAGTTTTAGAAAGCTAAAAGGTGCTGAGCTCTAGCTAGCCTGACATATTGGCCGGGGTGTCAACACTAAAGTCAGATCCAGACTTTCTCACCAGGAGCACAGTTCAGCTTTTAGAACACTGTCAGACACTGGAGCACTTTCTAGCATTTACCATGGCAGTCTCTCCAGGGTCTGGAAAAATAGAAACTACTCTTCAAGCAAATGCTAGCATTTGCACAACATGGATCCTTGAAGTGAGAAATGAGGTCAGCTAAGGACAGTGCTGTGAATATCTGTGGCAAGGGTAGTGGGGCTCAGCACTGTTTCTGAAGGTCAATTATTCCATCTAGAAGTATATTGGATTTGGTTATTTACTACTATGAAGAAATGGCACCTGTGGAAATTACAATTAAAAAAAAACAAAAACAAAACAACCAACTCCTCCCCCTCACCTCCCAGATTTTAATTCTAAAATACTGAACATAAGATGAGGCATGAGGAATGCTCCCATCTGTCATTTCCAAATGAATACACTCAGGGAGATCTAGGATTGCTCTCCTCTGGAATTTCCCGGGATATGAAGTAGCAACATTAGAGTATGAATTTCTCCCTGCAGACGGAGCAAAAATAAACATAATAGCTATGATATAAGTGCCACAGGCAAAAGTCTTGGTTAAGCCAATGTGTTGAGCAGAGATTTTCAGTTCACAACAGTATGACTTGGAATAGATAAGTTACTGTAAATACTTTCTTTTTTACCTGTTACAGGAATAAACAGTTACATAATGCTTCCTATTTTTTCTGATTTTTCTTTCTAAATCTGCACCATGCATGTGTACAGTAACAGAGGAAGGTAATACAGTTTATTCTTGACAATTGATTTTCCTATTTCCGTCAAGCTTGGCCTAATTATCCTATTGAGACTAGATTTTTCCTAGCATTCACTTGAATCAAGAAGAATCTATTTGCAATGTCTTTGCCCCCAGAATCTTCTTAGCTATAATTTTGGAGGCTTATGCAAGGCTCACATTCTCCTTCTCTATGGTGCTTTATGTAGACAGTTTTATCAGCAGGATAGTCAGGGCCTGCACATAAAAACCTGACACATCAGCCAGCAGCAGCAGAGTCTAAAAGTGGAGTAGTACTTCATGAACCACGAAAATATGTAAGACAGTGACATTATCCTATGAGTTTAATGAAAATGTATGTTTTATTTCAGCTAAAAATCCTAAATCTGCTTTAGTGTCCATACAGAAAAATGGGTTCTGTGAAAATAAGAGTTCATGGCTAAGTCAGGCTCCTAAAAATAAGTGGGTTGGATTTTAGGTTGGCTTCACTGAGTTTAGTCTTTCTTGTACTTTTTTTTTTTTTTTCTATTCAAGAAGACTGCTTAAATCAGTGTGCATTGGAATTTACACTTATTGTCTGTAATTTGTGTTGTCCCTAGTGGCTTGCTTGCTTGCTTGTTTGCCTGTATGTGGTTTTTTTGTAGGTATTAAGGAAAGGCAGGCTGGCCTGTGTCAGGAATACTGTGGCCAGCGGGACCAGGGCAGTGATTGTGCCCCTGTACTCAGCACTGGAGAGGCTACAACTCAAAACCAATGCTCAGTTCTGGGCCCCTCACTGCAAGAAGACATTGAAGTGCTGGAATGTGTCTGGAGAAGGGAACAGAGCTGGGGAGGGCTTTGGGACAGCTGGAGGTGTTTGACCTGGAGAAAGGGAGGCTCAGCAGGGACCTTATCACTATCTGAAAGGAAGGTGTAGGAGGTGAGAGTTGGTCTCTTCTTCCAAGTAATGACCAATAGGACAAAGGAAATGGCCCCAAGTTACACAAAGGCAGGTGTAAACTGAATATTAGGAAAGGATTCTTCATGGAAGGGGTGGTCAAGCATTGGGACAGGCTGTCCAGGGAAGTGGTTGATTCACCATCCTTAGAGGTATTTAAAACAAATATAGCCTTATGGACCTGGTTTAGTAGTGGACCTGACAGTATTAGGTTAGACTTGATGATCTTAAATGTCTTTTCCAACCTAAGCAACTCTATGATCCAATGAAAAGTCTTTACAAAGTCTTGCAAAGTGCAGTATTTATGCACCTTTTAAGTGTTGCTCTCATACTGTGCTCAAGCAATGATATCTCATGCAACAACACTTATTGAATGTTGTTATAGAGAGGGGGGAAGAGGTTGTGATGAGTAAGGCACTAGCCTTGCAGAACTAACCTGTTTCATAACACAGTTGCTCTCTCTTGCAAAAAGACTCTAACTGGGGAGACCAATTTGCTGTAGGTTTCTTTTTCCTCCCACACCAAAAAAACCTTTTTTCCTGCTTCCAGGGTTGAAAGAATATTGCTGACCTCAATGTGCTGAATTGTGTATTTCATGTTGTTGAAGTTCCCAGAAAGAGAACATTATTCTGTAAACAAACATGAAACAACCTGCCTGAGACTGCTGCCCTCCTCAGAAGCAAAGCAGATATGCTCTAATGAGCACTCTTCCAGTACATCTTTCTGCATATTCTCAATATTTCAGATGCAGATTTTCAAGTGAGGCATCCAAGGCAATATGCTGAAAAAGAAACCAATGTGTTACAATGTTTTATATATTGAAATTATTATGAAAGATCAGATGGACATAACTGCTATTCAGTAAATGACTTCAATTAAAACCTGTGTCAATAAAGATACAAATACTGAATCGTACCTCTTCAATGTATTTATAAAGGCTATATAACAATGTTTGCAGTCATGGCAATTCAACCTTGGCCAACAAAAAAAGTTATCAAAATGAAATGTGATTCTGGCTAGTGTATGGCCTGTAATTCAGGAAATAAATGTGCAGGATGCATGAAGCTATTCGTGGCAGAGTGCTGCACAGGGTTTGACCAGGAGCAAGAGAAATGCTTGCTGGAAGCCATTCCACATGAGAAAAGCTTCTATGACATGACAGCCTGACATTGCCAATACATCAGGAGCTCGGTGGAATTAAATGACTTTACCCTGCTAGGAGTGCCAGGCTGTCCATTCGTGAAGTGTTTTGGTGTTTCAGGCAGCATGAATAAAATGAAAAAGCCTTTTTTTGATTTAAGGAACAATTCACTCTGAGTCAAAGAATTCCACCTAATTCCTGGGCAATAGACACTCGTTGTCAAAGAACACCATGTTTTTCTGGAATGTACACTTATAAGGGAAAAAAAGGCCCTGAAAATAAATCTGTCAAGAAAAGTGTCTTTAAGTGTTGATCTGACTGCATCCAATTTGATTGTACAGTCTCTACATAGAAAGTTTCCAGGGGTGTGAAGGTCAGTGTTTGTTTTGTCCACTTTTTAAAAATGAACCAATTTTTCATTTTGTTCAAGTTATTAACTATTCATTGTTTAATGAATTCAACTGTCTTTATCAGCAAAAGAAAACTCTTTTTTGTTCTTTATGAAGAAAAAGTATAGTTGAAGACTGGATAATTAAATATGATCTGATTTGGATTCATCCCAGCACAGTGAAATGATCATTACTTCATACCTATTCATGAGTTATAAAAAGAAAAATATTCAAAGGTTCTTTGGGGCCATTTATGATCTGTATATATGTGTATATGATATGTTTGTATCTCAATAGTCAGGTAAAATTAAAATTAAGTGATCTAAATCTGATCGGACCTGAGGGTAGTTGAGGATCAACTAAGGATGCCAATGCAATGGTCAAATTTCATTATATCATTTTCCTGATATTACAAGCTAGTCAATCTGAGAAAATTTTGGATGTGATACCAGGACCAAAATATTGCAGAATTTATAACTGAAGCTGATATTGCACCAGAACTACTTGGCCACGGTGAAGAGAATTAAATTTTAGAATTCCCATATTCTGTACATTTCTGATAATGTTAATTTAAAGCAGATCAATAACCAGAGAAGAAACTCACAGTACTATAAAGAGGTTTTTTGGTGGTATGAAAAACCTCCCCTCCTTTTAGTTATTCCAACGCAATTCAGAAAATAAGCATTTTATCTCAGTGCTTTCCAAGAAAAAAAGCAAAAAGCCTAAAAATTAAATTATAAGGATCTACTCAGTAGTCCCTTGAACTAAGCAAAAACTTCCTTATTGACTCTGAAGGCTATGGATCAGGAGAAAAGATTTTATATGAGATCAAAAAATTTAAATATTTCACTTGTTTCGTGTCCATTTGAACTAACATGGATCCTGGGTATCCTGCATCAGGATGAGTGCATCAGGAAGAGTGTGGCCAGCAGGTTGAGGGGAGTGGTCCTTCCCCTCTGCTTGGCCCTAGTGAGGCACATCTGGAATGCTGTGTCCAATTCTGGCTCCTCAGTACATGAAAGATGAGGCAAGTCTGGAAATGGTTCAGTGAAGGGTCGTTTCAAAGGTGATTTGGGGTCTTGAGCATCTCTTGTGAGGAGAGACTGTGGGAGCTGGGCCTGTTTAGTCTGACAGGAGAAGAGAGAGGGGATCTCATCAATGCATATAAATGTCTTGAAGGCAGATGCCAAGAGCATCCTGCCAGGCTCTTTTCAGTGGTGCCCGGTGACAGGACAAGTTATGATGAGCGCAAGAAGTGCCACCTACACATGAGGAAGAATTTCTTTGTATTGAGTGAGGCAGAGAACTGGAGCAGGCTGCCTAGGGTGATCATGGAATCTCCCTCTCTGGAGACACTCCAAACCCACCTGGATGCATTCCTGTGTAACCTGCTTTAGGTGACCCTGCCTTGGATCTCCAGATGTTCTACCAACCCTAACAATTCCTTGATTCTGTGATTCCATGATTCTGTAATTCTGTGATTCTGTGATTCTGTGAATGAGACTGGTTACAATCCATTTATGTCATGCACACAATGAAATAAGAATAAGGCTCCTGTTCTTCATATTTTTGGTGTATATGCTGATGCCATAGTTTTTTACACAAGGTTATCTTGTTAAAGCTGGAATTGATATAGGAGAAAGATCTGACATGATTGTGTGTACTTTAAAGGCAAAAAAAAATCCTCAAGAAGGAGCTCTGGAAAAGTTTAAATGTAAAATTTCAAATTATTCCATTTCAGACAAGAACTAGTGAAGGACAATGAAGAGCTGGTGCCAAAATCCAGAGGTTACAATCAAAATGAAATGTTCTGAACAGAACTGAAATAACAAAATGACCATACTGAATTCAAACTCAATTCTGTCTTGTGTGTTATATTAGAGAAAAGAGAGGTTTGATAGAGGAGGTTGACAAGTTAGTGATTGCTGGTCACTAGAATACTCTGAGCTTATTTGAATGTAATTTGGCACACAGTTGATGACCTACCTTGCCTTAGTGACTGCAGTGGCTTCCTGCTAAGCATAACAGAATGAAATAGCAAAGATGAAATAAGGCAATTTTTTGGATTCATATCAGAACACAGCACGATGAGCAGAGAACTGGCATCTGAGTTCTTTGCCCTGAATAGTCTAATTAATTCCATTTCTTTTTGTTTTTCTAACTCAAAGTATAACTCTGCCATGAGTTTTCCTATTTGTTATTTTAGTCAATAGCACTGTCTACAGATCATAACAATGTGTTCTTTCCATTGCAGAATGTTTAATGATAAAATTATTTCATTTCATTGTCTTTTAAAAGCAAGTAGAATAAATGCCTTGTGTCACTTGACAATATAGTGTAGAATATGAATTAAGAAACTAGTACACATTTTAGAGACAGCAAATTGCATTCAATTTTTTGTGCATCTGACAACAAAATAAATTATTATCTTAAAGATATGTAATTCAATATTGATTAAAAATAAAAATATTAAAGAAGAAATATTTAATTAGATTTAGGGTTTCTTTTAAATTTAATTAATTAATTAATTAATTGTAGGATATTACATAGTATTCAATATAGACTTGATCATGTATTGATGAAGCAAGACAATGCAGCCTGATAATTTTAGCTTTTCACTTTAGAAGAAGCTTACTGGCTGGATTTGAACAGCCCATGTTATGTCCATTCAGCCAAAACTAATTTTACAACATGCGGTGATGAGAAGGTTAAGTAATTGCTCCTAGTTAGTTCCTGTTGCACTCTATTCTAGGGGAATGAAATCCTTGGCAAGCTGAGCAACATGGTTTCTTTGGCCACCTTTGTTTCTGCTTGTATCAGAGAATCTAAACATATCACAGCAGGAATACTCTCACTCCAACAAACTTCTCCATCCACAATGGATTTTTATGTAGATTTGTCGCCTAAAGAAACTGCTGGACATGTAAGTGCAAATCTGATACTTTTCCTAAATAATTCTGTTGCCACTGGTAAGGCACATATTCTTTGCTGTGCCTCATTTATTAAGGAAATACCAGCTGCAAAGACACAAAACTGACTTGCAAGGCCAAACATGGGCACATCTCCAATTACAATTCATTTCAGCCATGGTCGGAGTTAAAATCCATTTCATCCATGATGGAAGTTGTTCTGGCCAAAGAAGGGAAGAAGGAGGCAGTTGGGAAGTTAAAGAGGTGGCACAGCAGCTGGAGAACGTCCCACCTTGTGACAAGCAGTGCAAGCCACTTCCTCATGAGGCACTCAGTATTCCACCCTCTAAAACTGTGCCGATATCAAAAGTACAATTTGAGAATTCAGGCGACCTAAAGAAAAGAATTAAGAGATTGAATATATTTGGGTATGGAAGAAATGCAACCCTCCCTTCTACATCTTCTGAGTTACATCTGGTTGTCATGGAGCATTTCAGTTGTTAAAATAAAACTTAGAAACTGTTTGGATTTGTGTTGTCCAAGAGTACAAGAAGAAGAATGTTTATTGTTGCCATAATTACCATGGATTTCAGAAACAATTTTAAGCAGGTTCAACTGCTTCTCAGCCTTCTCTGTTTCGTTCCTGCCCTGTTATTTAGGGTTCTGGGGTGTTGGTTGACTTTTTTTGGTGGGTTTTGTGATTCTTTTTGGTTAGGTTGAGGTTTGTTTCTTTGTTTGAATTGTGCTGGGTTTTTGCATTTGATTTTAGGTTATTATATTATTATTATTATTATTATCTCATGATCATGAATCTGAACAGTAAGGAGGTTTGGATGTTATTGTGACACTGCAGCTGTGCACTGGTCAGACTCCTTTGTTTGCTGAAGCAACTTTCAGGGATAGGGCTAAACTGGTGCAGGATTTCTGTGGAAGTTCACAGGGGATTCATTGAGGTTCCCAGAACACCCTTAGGGGTTTTATGAGGATGACCAGAAATAGTGTACATGAACCGTACACAACCCCTTCAGCTATGCTTTTTTATTCTTTTGTAAGTGATAGTAACTGAAAGCCTATGTATGGAATTGAAATTGTTCTTTATATCTCTCTCCCTTTCCATTCCTTTCAAAAATTAACTTTGGAAAACTATTAGCAGATAAAATATTGGCAAGATATTGGAGCTGTTTAGTTTCATAACCCTCAGTAAAATATTGTTTTTAATAAACTCTGTTGAAGTTCTGCAAAAATTACCTGCAGATTTGTCTGCCTTTTATAGAATACACAAGTCTATCACTTTGTGTGTACTCATTAAAATTTTATAGAACAGCTACTGCAAAAAGCTCTTTAAATCACTGCAAGATGTTGTCTGGTTATTTTATGTTGATTCACTAAATATAATTGTAGTGAAAAAAGAGTGTAATTCATTGCTGAATATTTCAGTCGAAGTATCAGATCTATAAAACACAGTTTGATTGAGACAGCAAAAATTATCACTCTAATAATATTTTCCTTTAAATATAAGTAATTGTTTGGTATGTGCCATAAATGCTGTTATATGTAGTACTTTAGAGATCTTAACCCAGTAGAGCTGTCTGGGTTATGGCTGATGATAACAAATAAGCTGTAAAACAATGACAAGAAGCCCAAAAATTATAGAAAACACATAGGAAAAAAATGTGGGATTTAAGTTCTCCATTTTAGTTCCCTTTGGATGAGACTTTGAGCAGCCTGGTCTACTGGAAGATGCCCCTGCTCGTGGTGAGGAGGGGGTTGGAATGGTCTGGTCTGTAAGGTCCCTTCCAAGTCATTCTGTGATTGAAATCTGTATGCAGTGCATTTCCTCTGTGAATTTTGTAGGGGGATGAATAATTACTCCCACAGATTTTCTTGCCCTTTGGGATTTCTAATTTCTTTTTTCTGGAAATAGAGGAGGGTTAGAAAAAGCACACAGCTCATGTTTAATTGCATTTTCCCTTGGGATTATGATATTTGTGGGCTTTTCTTCTCTGACTTTGTATCTATTCCCATTTCTTAGTATCTATTCCCATTGCCAATGTTGAACTAAAGGAATAAAAATCTTTTTACTTTATATGTAATTCCAAAAGAAAAGTTAAATATTGCTACCGTGAGGCTTTAATACATATAGTACAGACAAAGTAGTCAAGTCCTCAATGCTAATTTACAATACATCATGACTTACTGTGAAATAGCTAGAAGTCAAAGAGAAGCAGGAAAGAAGGACCTCTCTTGAAGTTCATGGAGTTCATTATCCTTTCTAAATATTACCTATGCATATGTATTGACCTAATCAAGTCACTGGTGTAAGAAATGGCAATATTTGCAGCACAGAAGTCTTAACTCCTCAGCTAATTCTAGCCTTTAGTATTCAGGGGAAGATATGTCTGGTGCCCCTTACAGCCTGAATTAATGTGCATTAAGCAGAGGCCTATTAACATTCTGAACTGCAGCATAAGCAGCCAAATGTCATACAATTGAGCTTTATCTGACTGTGGTACTCTTAAGTATTCTTAAGTAAAACCTCAGGGAAAATCTTAAAAGTAAACAAGATCACTAATAAGGATCAAAATCCGTGTGTTCGTAACTCTACTGTTAAATTATTAAATAAATTTGACAAAATAATATTTTGCCCTCCTTTTGGATGTTGAAGCTAGTCACCTGGCTGAAAAAAAATAAACAGTACAAGCTCTATGTCCTAACATAGCTCAAAGGAAGATTAGATGTGTCCAAAAGTTTTGACAAAGACTCTTGTTACAGGAAGTCTGTTATATTGTAGAAATCACTTTGTGGAAATTGCTAATGACTATTCAAAATAGTAGAGCACAGCCAAATGGAACCCCTCATCAATATGTTTCAATATGATTTATGAACATAAAAAACCCTGAAGACTTTGGTCCACCATTAAAACAAACAAACAAACAAACAAATAACAAAACTGAGGCTCCTCTTCTTGAGTACCTTCAATGGATGTTCCTCGCAGTAGGTAGGTCCCAAAGGCAGGTATTGAAGCCCTGGTAAATAATTGAGATTAATCTTCCCTCATGGTCTTCAGAGAGATCTGGACCACAGGAACCCAGAAGCACCTGGAAGTCAAGCCAAATGAATCTGTACTAGCTATCTCTAGGTATTATCTACAGAAGCATCCTCAGTTGTGAAATCTCATTAGAAGACACAGTCTTTCAAGCTTCCATTTGATGGAGCAATCATTAAACTGGGTCCCACTAATTTCTAAAGAAATAATTTTATCTTGAAATAAACAATGCTAACAATGCTAAAGTTCACCATTAGAAATTCTGCATTTACCAAAAAAAAAAAAAAAATTAGTTTGAGTAAGCTGATCTTCATTTTTCTAATATTTGGATAAAAAAAAAATTTGCAATGGAGTGTCACACTTTTCCAGTTGCTTTCTGTGAAGAAATAGCATCATATTATTATCTCAGTTAGTATAAGAATATGACTGACAAGATTTTCATGCCTTTACCCATCAAAAAAAAGAGATTCAATTTGACCTGAAGAAGTTCTTCACCCTGCTGTCAACTGTTGAGTTACTGCTTTTTTTTGTGTTTTATTTTTTTCTTTCTAACCCTTCTAAAGTTGTTTTATCTACCCTGATAGACCTTCATTGTGAAAAGGAGGTGAGAGAAGGTCTCATGATTTCAACAAAGTGACTTCTCATCCTTGTCAGTCTGAAAATCACCCAGAAAACACACAAAAGAGTAACCTTAACATTCAATGAGACAACCTTGATAAGTCCTAAAGTTCTACCTTGATAACCTATTTTTATTTTGACAACTGAAAAAATAAAATATAGAGCAAATTAATGTATGAAAACTTCAAGAATACTGTTGGGTCAGATTGGGTCTGGATGACAGAAATAATTCTTAGTGATAAGGATAACACTATGTCTATTTCAGATATTTAGATATTTGTTTCTGTGGCTAGAAAAATTAAGGTATTAGAGATAACCATGGAGGAATAGCAACATGTAGAAATGGAGAAACAGCAAGGTGGGACCTCAGGCTAAATGAAAAAAAACCCAACAAAACAAACAACTATGTCTGAGGGTTTGAATGATCTAATGCACCACTTTCTATTTATTGTAATTGACAAACTAATGCTAAAAGCTAAAATTAATAAATAATTTAACTATTCATTTCTGTTATCTCTTCTTTACAACATAAAAATTCCATAAGCAGTACTTAGTTTTGTTCATATGCATTCTATATTGACAAGTGCCACCCCATTTCTTTACAGTGTGATCCTCAGCAGGAAAAATCTACTGGGACAAGGGACAAGCAAAGACAAAAGATAAAAGGTCTCCAATTTTGATCTGAGTTTTCCCTATCTTGAATAGGTAATTCCTGTAACAATTTTCAGCTATTTGCTGCCAGTTCCAGACTCATTCTTGATTTCCCAGCACTCACACTTCTCACTGGTGATTCTCCCAACAGACTCTACAGTGTCAGTTCTGTCAGCACCAGGACACTGCACATGGAGAAACTGTTTAAATGCAGATACTGCAGAGTTCACCTGCAATTCCTGCTCAGCTAAAGAGCTGCAGGCACAGAACCAAGGTGTTGCATTCACCTGTGGTAGCACTGCCTGCTCATTTGTCTGTTCTTCCTGTGTTCTCATCGTGCTGACCACCAGAACCATAAGTTCTGGAAATCCCCTACATATACAACTGAAACCCAATTTACTCAGCCACCCAGAAAAAGTAATTCTCGCCTCTGGCAACAAGCTGAACTGTTGGCTTTTTATGACCACTCTCTGGTCAAAATAGATCATCTCAGTGTATCTTCCTTTGTTTTTTGGTTGACTTCTTTTGGGTCGGGCTGTTGGATCTTATTCATTGTAAGTGTGAAATGTTGATTCTAATGGAAAACAGTCCATATGATAGATGGTGGGGAGGCAACTGGAGAAAAAAAGAAGGTGTCAGCCATGGATACAAGCAAATTATGAAGTCTGTCTTCTGGAGGTGAAGCTAGTGAAAACAGATTGTGATAGGAGAAATGAGAAAAGCAGAACTTTCAGCAGAGTGCCCACTGATCTACATTTGTCCTTTAAGATTTTATTAAACAGTGCAAATTTCAATGTAGAAGCTCCTTAGAACTAGATATTCACATTCCAGACTTCCATTCACTGTTTATTTTTGTCTTGTGTCTTATCCTCCAATGCAAATTCCAGATGGCAAACCCTCTGGGGTTTGCTCCTCCTGGTCTGTGCATTTTTGCAATTCTCCTTTCGCTGGGAATTTGGGACAGGCAGAAGTCCAGAGTTGCAGCTAAAAGGTTGATAATTCCTTAAAAAAGGTGAAAATTTTGGTTCCCTGGATCATGTTTCAGGGGCTGAGATTAGAGAGTGCCCTGACGGACCATTTGTCCTTTGACCCTGATCCATTGTCACTGTTGTCACCTGTATGTTACTACCCACACTGCATAAAGGCAACTTTAGCTGTTCATCTCTGCAGGCCCTCTCACCTTTCAGGGAGGAGACATAAAAGCTCTTGTAGAAAAAAAAAATGTTACTTCTACCCATAAACTTTTGATACTGGAAGCTGCAAATCTTTTTTGAACTATATCACCTTTGAATCAGTCTAGCAAAATGAGTTTCTTTGATTTCAGAAATATGCTGGTATCCAAGGAAAACAGACAGGAATATGCAAAATGTGTCCAAAGGTACAATATGCCTATTAGAGCCCACACAAAAAGAAAATATCTTGAGCATGGTAGAGTGGGCCTGATTTTCTCTCCACCAGTTGCCATCTGGTTGCATTGGCCTGGTGTTTGTGGTCATCAATGCTGGATGCAGGTCTGCACTCAGTGTGCCAGCCAAAGCAGTCCCTCCTGCTCACACTGGACTGAGAAATGTGTTGTTAAATTTAACACTTCCCAAGTGGCAGAATCTGCTACATAACAGTTTAATGAGTTCCCAATTAAATCTAAATTTAAAGCTTTTTGTTTATCCTGGCCATGCCCAGAGACTTAATGAAGCAGTTAAAATCATAATTCCTAAAGTAAACTTAAACTGTTTCATTTGTGTTGCTTCTGAATCCTTAACTGAGCCCATTATACCTTTTTTTTTTTTACTGTCATCTCTTTCTCCTTACATTTTAACATTTAATTTGCCACCATTATTTAGGCACAATGAGGGAACAGAGTCAGAGAATGCATATTTCTTAACAGTGGTCTTGATGTCACCCCAAAATACTCCCAAATTCTCCAAAATATCCTATTCCATGAGCTTGACATACTAAAAAAATTTGACTTCAAAAATCAGTTTCAATTTTATATTACTGGAACTCATCCTGTCTTCTCTTCACATTTTTTCCTAGGATGACAGTGAAAATCCATTTAAGATGCAGACAAAGTTCTTAAGATTCTTAAACAGCTATTTAGCTTGCAACTCAGCCCCATTTTCAGCTATAAAATACCATACAGCTGAATATGTTTTGATGCTGGCTTGCTACTAAACTAGCAACTGCTGAATGCTAACACTCCCAGAAATATCAATACTAATTCCTGCAGGTTCTTTTTTTTGGGTTTTTTTGGTTGGTTTTTTTTGTTGTTGTTGTTGTTGTTGTTGTTTTTTTGTATAGAAGATTGGCTTTGTTGTTACACACGGAAAACACCTCAAAAGATAATTATTGACTTATCTATCTATCTATCTATCATCTATCTATCTACCTATTTATTTACTTTTTTTAAAAAGGCTGAGATCTGCTAGATCTCTGAATTTAACTGAGCCATCTCAGATATGCATGTAACAGAGGCAGGCAGAAGACAGCACAGTGCCAATCTCCCTCCAACATCAACTTCAACTTTAAGCTAAGCACAACAGGCCTGGGTTTGTCCTGTGTAAAATCAGCCCATAACTGAGATCTTTAATCAAACACCAGTTTCCTTGGTGGTAAACAGACAGACCTGGCTGTGTTGACTATAGGTGTAATGTGGGATTTCTGTGTCAGGAAGTTTTGACCCATGTAAATTCCTAATGTTATGTCAATTTAATCTGCCTTTTTTTTTTTTTT